>OX451363.1:4551177-5151177 GCA_949629185.1 Apamea crenata | reverse complement strand
CTCATCTTTACCGTCGTATAGCACCCACACTATTCTCAGATTGAACAGATGACTGTAAAACTAGAAATCACAATACATCATTGCTCTACTTACATTTCAAAGAAAGAAAAATGGCCTTCTAACCTTTATTGAAATCGTATTACCCTCACATATCGAACCGTATTTCTTAACACATTTATCTTGAAAACATAGTCCATATTTCTCAACGAAATCGTTTCAACACTCGATAACAGTTTCATACTCGGAATCGATCATTTTCCGATACAGGAACGGCGGCATTAAGATGTTCTAAACCTTTCTATTTTTCAACGACGTCCGTTTCAAATGGTTTATATTTCAAGTATAAAATACAATTATTCTTCGGTACACTGTGAGGAGAAAATTTTTATCTCTGACACCTCATGTTTTACGGGATAGAATAAATCCCTAGAGCAAGAATACTAGAAGTGGTTTTTAGACTTGAAATAACGTAAAACATACATAAGGCATGAGCACACGATGTAACTGACATGTCTAGAGGGTAAGAGTTCTTGTAAAATGGAGAAATAAAAAGCACAATGCATGAAAAACAAAAAGAAACAACAATTTTTCAGTGTCTTTATACATTGTATTATTTTACATCGACAATGACTTCGTTACGTTAAAGCAAGTGATTCACTGTATCAAATTAACTTAATAAAAGAAAACTTGTAGGCCAAATATATCACGGAATTGGTTATTGAAATGAAACATAATATTAGAGTAGGTACCTATCATTTTATTTTAAATCTTCTCAATATTTTCACCTCACGAAATGTCGCATGCCGATGGGCTATAAAAGCGTCGGCCGCAACATAAATGGCACTTAGATAAGAGCAAACGACACTTACGCTGCATTTCAACGCTTAATACGTTCCATATCAATTGTTATTGAAAATACTCTCCATTTGATATAGATTTGGAATGCTCAAAAAAAGTTGACAGTGCCTATATTTTTTTAATATCATAAAAGCTTTTGGTATTTATTTTGCATGTACATACAAAAGCACTACAAAGGATAGTAAATATGCGTTTCGTTAAATACTATTCTTTGTTCAGATTAAAAAGTGAAAAGAGAAAAATAAACAAAAATTAATCCTTACGTATCTAGTATAAAAAGCAATTTATCTCTGTATGTCTGTCTGTCGGTTAGTGTGTGATTTAACTGTAGAACAACGTATCCGGTTTCCGTGATTTGTAATTCATACCCTGTATGTCTATTCATATCTAATATGTTTGAGTGCATATGAAGCAAGAAAACCGGAGTGTGGTGGCACAGCAATCTCATACGAATAAATAGAAATATGGAATCTTATAATATTTGACTCAATAACCTAGCCTAGCTAGCAATAGCTAAGCCCAGGTTCGCACAGTCTATTTTTTGTACGCACTGGAATTTCAACGCACTGCTTACCGCCAAGAGTTTAAAATCCAACAGTGTGTTTTTTTGACGCACTGGGATGCGCTCAGTTGGATTCTCAATGCTCGACTCAACACCGAGAGTTGAAAACCCAGTGCGCGATAAAATCCCGCCGTGATATTTTTACGTTCGTGCGAATATAAGAATAGAATTACTAAAATAACATTATACCGTTTTTTTATAGCGTAATATTGATAAGTATGTAAACTTTAGCTGAATTGTCACGGTTCAATCATGTAACAGTTAAATAATTTTAAGTTGTTCCCGTACGGATAAAGAGAAATAAATGAATACATTTTGGAAAAATTCTATTATTTATTTTTAATATTTTTTTAGGTATGGTAAGGCTATGGAATCTAAAATTATGTCCTAGTTACATTTCACAGTTAGTTTGTATTTTCAAATTCATGTATTAAAACTTACACATAGTTCACCAGCATACAAGTATTAGCATGTAGTTCTAACCAACAGAAAACTTAGACTGATTTAACAGCACCCAACCTAGGCACAGCCTGTATCTTGGTGACCCAGAAATATTCTTCGTACTTATATGAAAATGATTCATAAAGAAATACGCCACTATAAAATACATCAACCTGCTACCATTCCCCTTCAAAAGACTTTCAACAAGGTCAACAACGATTTTATATTGCTCTTATTACGAATATTTTATTGCATTGAAAGGGATCTATTCGACCTTCCGATTTCTAAATTCACCTAGGCAAACGGTTTCCCGGACCGGTCCGTTTTCTTTTGTACCGTGAACATTTTTATCTTACTCTGTTCGTAGTAACAAGTTACCTTGTAATTTTAAACATGGTCCTACCTATCTGGGCCTTCCAGAAAATAGTTACAAGGGTATTTGTACTTCGTAACAGTTTCGTTCGAATATATTACAAAAAGGAATACATAAATGGTAGAAGACTGAACTGCTGGGCTGCCTCCTTTCTTTGAGAGAGAGCGGGCTGTATTCTACCACGCGGGACCAGTGCGGGTTGGTAGATGTCACATGTCTTCGAATTTTTGGTTCTAAGACATAACGGTCTCTTGTTTTCTTTCACCGTTTTGAGAGCAGTGGTGATGAAATGTACACAAAGTAAAACGCCTGCCTGGGTTCGAACCCACGACCTACAACTCATAAGGCCGGGACCGTTACCACTGGGCCACCACTGCAGTACTGAAATGTTGCATATAAAAATGGAAAACAGAATAGTTTTGAATAAATTCTCGTAAAATATCTACATACCTTCATAAATCTTTTTTTACTTCCATATTCCGAATTTTTGTTCAGCTGCTGGATTTAGTTGTACCTACACATTAGTTTTGAATTCTGTGAAATGAATGATTGATGTTAGTTCGGCTTTATGGATGTAAACTTTCGGCCGAAAACTAATTTGTTTTGGTGGCAACGAAATATTAATGGAGTTGGATAGACATTTATATGTTTGCAATAAAAATAGAGAAACTAGAGTAGGATATGATTTAACAGACATTGAAGCTGCTTTCAGACTACGCTACAATATAATAGCATATAGTATATAGCTCATAGCACAACAATATCGCTCACCATACATTGTTATGGACACGTTCACACTATACTGTACCATATATTATTAGCTTACTATTAAAATTAATACTAGGTCCTTCTTTGCTATACTATATGGCACTATAGTATAGCTTAGTCTGATAGCAGCTTGAGGTCCTTAGATCAGTTCATCATCATCATCATTTCAGCTGAAAAACGTCCACTACTGGACATAAGCCTCCCCCGAGCACCGCCACTTCGACCGGTTCTGTGCTTCTTGCATCCAGCGGATTCCTACGACTTCACCAGGTCATCGATACACCTCATGGGAGGCCTTCCAACGCTGGCCTGTCCAGAACCTTTCGGGCGTCTGCTCTGTGAGCAATGTGTCCTGCCCACTGCCGCTTAAGTTTGGCAATTCTTCGGGCTATGTCGGTTACCTTGGTTCTCATACGGATCACTTCATTTCTGATTCGATCGTGTAGGGAAAGCATAGGCCTTTGGGAGACTTTCAGCCTTCTAATGAGACCCATTGTGAGCGACCATTTTTAGTTAAGTAAAATAATACTACCTAAGTACAGTAGTATGTAACACTGACGACCCATTTCTGTTGGTTTACTTCTACGTGTAAACAATAGGTACAATAATATTATTCCATAACCAAGACACGGTAAACAAATTGTTTTTCTAGAATAATCCCGTTATAAAATATTGCTCATAATTACTGTTATAATGTAAAAAGAAATCGTTCCCATACCAGTAACTGCTGGTTTGTTAAAACAATACCTATTTGTAAAGGCGTTTCTGCTACATGTCATAGCCCACTGTGCTTAGGTAAAGAATGCTCTCACTGGCCATGTTAGTTTAACAAAATGGTCTGTATACTGTATACATATTATTCTTTCCACGTAAATCATTGCGTCTATTGAATATCTCGATGTACCCTCCGAACCCCCGATAACTGACGACATTCACGTATTGTGCCGTCTGTCAAAGGAGTCCCTCGTACGTACGGACAATAATTTAAGAGCGTCCCATTCAATTTCTCCTGCCATTGTTTGTATGTAGGTCAGTTTAGCTAGTTTGATGTGTATTCACTGAAGTGTATTTTGTGGCACTTCTCTGGCTGTCTCCTCTGTTTGAGTTTGGTTTTTGACACCCCTTTGTGATTTGATGCGGGAATTTATAATAGGAATGTCTCATTCCCTTAAAGTGACTTATCATCATATTATACTTAGCCCCAACTGTTCGAATCGGCTTCCAATCTAAGTGTACAGCAAAATACCAGTATTTTACAGGGAGCTACATCTGTCTGACTCCCACAACCCAATTACTGGTTAACCTTTGAATAGTCATTGGGGCTAAAGAGCGAGTAGATTTTAAGTAAACCAATTTCAATAAAAACTTCTTGAGCTGTTTCCCCAATTTGAATTGAGAAAAACTTTTTATCATTGTCATGAAGAACTCCTACTTTTTGTTCGGATAAATTAAAACATGCATTGCCATATAATTACATATTTGCCCTACAAATACATGCCCAGACAACGTTACAGAACGCCACAGTCGATCACCACGTCCCAATTATATCGTGATCCATTTCCTGGAGAGATAAACCAAGATATCTAATCGAATGTCTATCACAAACACACTGGATTAACACTTAATGTACTCCGCTTGTGCAACTTAAGCCTGTATTTCATCCCCGTCGACAGGTACGGTTATAGACGTTTCCAGAACATTACATACGTTAAAATTTACTGAAAACGTGGCAGTTCCTCCATCTAATGTACCCCTGTTACTTGGTAGTGATAAAGTGACTACATTTGTTTAAGAAACTCGTAGCAGGGAAATAAACTACCGACATTATATGTTTTCGTTTGACACCTAAACCGGATACGTTCGTTCCGGCCCTTCGTAGTTTTCCTTTATGAATTTACGGTGTTTTATAGTGTCCGAACGGGGTAAATGGTGGAAGTGATGTGTTTGTTTCTACGACAGTTTCGTGACGCAATGGACTTGTAATTCTTGTGTAGCAAAAGCAAAAATCTTCGTCTGTAACTCCAAAGCCAATCTTAATATGTAATTTTTCTACGAAAAAAAAAATCAAAATGTGTACCTTCGTTAATTAGAAAAGAAGTAGGTAGGCACATTTTATGCCAGCCCACATAAGCCGGTTTCGTTCCGTGAAGTTATAAACCCATGGAAAAGTTTGGCTTCGTCGTCCCTCTTAACTTTTCCCACCAACTAAATAACACCGCCCTTTGTGTACATGACCTAATTAAAGTTTCCTCAAGACTAATTTTCTGCCGAATTATTAAAACTTAACAAAACTTCATAATTAAAATTCCGGAGCGTCTTATGGTAGGTACTCTCGTCTTAGAAATCTTTTTACCGATCTTTCTGTCTGAGCCCTCTTTTCTTAAGAAAACTTGTAAACAGACCTAATTATTTTCGGCTTTTTAAAGGTGCTGAGATAAGGGACACAAAATAATATTATATTCTGCTTTGGACAGGTTCGTGATTAAATTGCAGATAATTATTTTCCTTAGCATAAAATTGTTGAACCCGTGTCGGATTTATCAAAGGCTCTGTAGATAGTGGCCGAAACAAGTCTGGAGGATACTTAAGAAGTTAACGAGCGATCCCATCAGTAGGTATTACTTAGTTCTTAGATACGTACCTACTTAGGTATACCATTAAGAATAAGTATGTAGAACAATAATTCAAAAGGATTCGTGGCTCCGATGCTTCTAATGGGAAATGTGCAGTCTATTTAATAGATACATAAACACTATCTCATGCACATCAGTAGATTAAAAAAAAGGCTTATCTTCACAACAAGCCTCGCGTGCTTAACTTTAAACTATTTCTCGCCATTTGTGGTGATGGTGATAAGCCAGTGTAGTGACATAATCAGCTGAAATACGAGATTAACAACAGCTTTCGTGCATCATCAATCTTCATTTATGTGCTTACGTTTACCCTTGGACTTTTTGGCCACAATTAAAATCAGAGTAACCACCAACCTTTTGTCTTTTATATGGCGTCAAAATATGCATTCACAACCAAATCACTCCCATTCAATAATATGAGTTAGTACCTATCTACATAACTGAATAAAACAATTTCTCAAGTCCCGTTCTTTCTTATAAGCTTCATTCGCGCCTCATTGCAATGTTCCAAGTCATAAATCTCCGACATAGCGCTATTAGTCACGTCATATTCTGATGTTGCCGAAAGCCCCTCCCTTCGGCAAACAAATGAGGCGTTTAGGAAGATAGAATATCTAGAAGTGATAGGTCTAAGTAACCGTGAAACGAAGGCTCCTTCAAGAAACTAGGTTACCTGATTTTGTTATGTAAAACCGGTCACTGAATATTGAACTAGATAGTTGTAGAGAATAGGTTTTTTTACACTTCGCAGTCTCTGTCCTCTGCATTGAAAAAAAGACGAACGGTGCAATTAGTACAGCTTGTAAAAGTGCTAGTCGAGTTTTAAAAAAAACATTTGTTTTCGTTCAACCCAAAAGCTGTAAAAACTACCTTCGCATTGGTTGAGAAAAGTTGGCCATTGGGGACACTAAATCTCTAAGTTTATAGAGATCGAAACTCCTTGCAAGTGGAGCTTTACTCACAGGACAGCGAAAAAGGTATTATTTGGAATAATGTTTCTAAGACGCGCAAATTCAATATAAAACTTTTGAGACTTTATCACACAGATAAATGCTAAGCTTTATGCCCTTCATCTAGACTACATAGTTTCAAAGTTACGTCGAACCTAGAATGATAAAACAACTGTTTTCTCTCTAGGGAAAGATTCGCCCATTTACATTTTACAAAGAACGGGAGGGATTGTAATTGATAGCCCTGAAAATCAGCGATTAAGGCCTCGGTTTAAATTCATTTTCAGCGGGAAGCTAGATGGATTTCACCGAACGCACCCGATTTCCCTGTGGGGAGCCTTTTTACAACGCGACTTTTTGACGACGAACAGTAACATTTTAACTCTGAAGTGTGCCTGCTGCGTGGCAAGATTATTTCAAGTGCCGATCTTGTCCTTAAATTTGGTGCACTAAACGATTTCAATTTCAGTTGATGTTATTCTAAAATATTATTACAATAAAACTCTATCCTTTTTTTTTGGGTGGGAAATCATCAAATGACCTGAGCTCTGGGCTGAGCGGAAGGGCGTGTCAGACTTTTACTGACTAAAACCCACCCGTGTTCCTTCAGTTGCCTGTGCCAGGGGCCACGGTATCTCTTTCGAACAATCCGCAGCCCCGGCGACATCGGCCCTGGCGGACCCCGTCAGTTCGTGCTGACATCTCGCGCGCGTGGAACCCAACGCGCCGTCGACCCGGGCCTGGTCCTCACCGGGCGGCGAGCTGCCCATTGCTCGCCGTCCGCAGGCCCGCGCCTACGGTGTCCGGGAGTCGGAAGCGCAGAGTTTGCCTCTACCTCACGCGCTCCGCCTCCTCCTTTATCTATATCTATCCTAATAATAAAGCGTTGTTTGAACGCGCTAGTGTCTGGAACTACCAGTCTGATTTAATAAAATATTTTTGCATTTGATAGCCAGATTCTTGAGAAAGGCTATGTAAAATGCAGCTAGGACTATTAGGAACCCAGCAAAAAAAAAGTCAAAGAACGCTAAGTGAAAACGAAGTAAAAGTGCGAGCAGGCGATGCGATGCGACGGGGTAGGTCGGGGCAGCAAGAAATTTCACGCGGACGAAGTCGCGGTCAGAAGCTAGTATTACAATAACTACTTTCTATTTAAGTATTCGGTTTTTAACTAAGATCACTAACTAGTTTTCGGCCTTACATTCGACCTTGGCCAAAAAAGCAAGCAGTTGTGTTGTCAACTACTGCCTCATTACATATCTGAAGGCTAATTCTCGTAATTCAAAACGATCAAAATTTAGTCGCAGTCTCATCTCGGCGACAAACAAATGTCATAAACTTGTCAAAGTTTAGGGAAATTAGACATATTTTTGACAGATTGAGACTGAGATCAGACTGTGAAAAGTACGAGAATTGCCCCTCTGACCTAATTCTTAACATTTTTCATAGATAATTAATTCTATGAAAAAAGTAAAGAAGTAGGTATAAGCTAGTCACATATTATGTAGGTATTATTAGAATATAGGCAGGATTAGAATTATATTAGCTTACTAACTGCCCAACAATTGCTACGGTAATCAGGCCATTATTTTCCAAATGATCCATACAAAAGTGCTCACTAACAACAACAAAAAATAATACGATTCTGTTACTTTTTCTTTTCATGACCAAAGTATATACATCTGTTTCATTCCCAATTCTATCTCTAACACGGACAATTATGTACCGCAATCGGAACAAACAACTAAGTTACAATCGAACTTAAACAGCTCACTCAGAAACTTGTAACGCGAAAACTTTTATCGAATAGATAGTGTCTTTGTGTATAGTGCCGATAAATTAATGCTGTCTTGTAGATGTTGTGTAGTGGACTGACCACAGGCAGTTTCTCACAGCTGTTGTGTGTTGCCAGTATTGAAAACTATTTACCTTGACCTGGTAAGTTTCTTCTGGACAAATAAGGGACCAAAATGTCAACCAACTTTTCGAGAAATACAGCTTTGTACTATTTGTAGGTGAAAAAAAAAGTGTGTCGATAGACGAAGTTCCTTATGCGATACTCGCACGCACACACATACTCGTACATAAAAGAATGACTCCTTACCTTTGTGCATGTATGCCTCTAGCACATTCCACTTAGCACTCACTTCAGCATGCTTTAAAACCCAAAAAAGCAACCTAAGTTTTCCTGTTTGAAGACCCGAACAGGTTTCCGCATAAAAAGTGCTATCAAGAATTACGTTTCATAAAGGAACATGAGTGCTACTCAGCTTTTGTCACTAATTACCTACCCACACAACAGTTGTCCTCAAGCTTTAACTTTTGCTAATTAAACGACATAACATGTTGCTTAAAAAGGTTCGCAGTCTACTTTTTTATTCCCTAAAGCTCCGGTCTCCTAATTGGTGAACGGTCACACAATAAGGGCTGTCCATAATTATACAGTGCGTTTTTTGACACTTTATTGTCAAATACAGGTGAAAATTACAGATTTCATGACGGTGGCGCGTTATCTTCCCACAATCCAGGCGATCTATCTGATGAACGCCCTGATTAATCAGGAGTCGGAAGTAGACATATTTCCCCCTTATTCATAAACGTTGCTTAAAGTTAAGCAGTGATTAGCGACTGTTTAACCATACATTTTTGACGTTTAAACGTTACTTAACTTTAGTCATCGTTTATGAATAAACCCCTTTATGTATAGCCGTAAATCTGTTTAATGTTTGTATGAAGTTTTTTAGTTAAATGTTATGTTGTTGGCTTGCTGCGCGCTTTGATGTTTACTGTAAGTGCAGCAAGCAATTGTTATGTAAATAAATAAATGATAATCAGCGCTCATTTAGAAAACCTTCGCTTTACTCTTATTAGTAACATATTATATAAACTATCTCTATAAATACGTATTTCTTGAATACCTTTCTCGTTGGCAACACCAAGACACTACCGCCTGAAACAAACTGCACGATTGGTTTACGATTGTAATGGAATCCCTTGACCTTAATATTTAGTGGCCTTTGGTACTAAGAGCCCTTAACTATATTTGAACAACGGGATAAAGGTCGCCACTAGACGTAGCCGTTAGGGTACTCAAAATGTATTCTTTTTTGGAACCCTTTGTATTATCAGAGATCATATGACCTACATCTTACGACGCATGTACGAAAACGTCTGCTGCTGAGTCTAGCCTATAAACTTCTACAACGAATGATCTGAAGACGAGGTTGGGGCAATCACTACCATTCGTAAGGCTGACGGTTACTAGCAGTTTCGTGTTATTAGTACATACTCGTAGTGTGTCATAGAGCTTAATCAGTGTAACAGAATCATGTTTATCCAAAAAGAAAGAAAAAAATATCGAGAGCGAGATCGAATTGGAATTTGAAATTCCAATTCGATTGTCTTGGTATTTAATAATGTTGATACCATTTCGGAATCGCCCGAGTGTTTAGCATTTTTGTAAAACATTAAAGTACATATTCTGGGTATTAAACTTGTGGACCGGGTTAAGAAAACAACAATCCGTTCCATCACTAAAATAACTGATGTCACTCGGAAAGCTGCCACGCTTAAATGGAATTGGGCTGGACACATCTGCCGCATGTCAGACAATCAATAGGCCAAACATACGACCCAGTGGGTCCCGCTTAGTGGCAATTGAAATCGCGGCAGGCCCAGACGGAGATGGCGGGATGAGCTGGACTCCTTTCATAAAGATTGGTCCTTGGCAGCTCTGGACAGAGAGAGGTGGAAAGAGAGTAGGGAGGCCTTTGCTCAGCAGTGGGATACGAACGGCTAATAAAAAAATCGTACAAAAATCGTTGCAGTTTACTTTGTTCCAATCGAAGTATTTTTTCCGTATCTTTTTGGATTATGACTGTGTTTCAAATTGACGTTTTTTAAAATTAAACATTATATGAACTTTATTCTAATGAAAATTTAGTTGATTTCAGAGTGACTAGCACTATTGAAAAAGTTATAAAAATGTTTGAAGTTGTAGCGTAAACTGAACTTTATTTATTGTGTAGGAATTAAAGTTATTTTTCCATAAACTCATATTTGTTTACATATTTGGCGAATATGTCGCAATTGTATTTTAGTAGTGCTAATGAGTCAATAATACATATCATAACATAACATCAGGCATGTATCCCCGTAGGGCTTGACAGAGGTGCACATATAGTGTACACTCAAATTTGATGTTTAGGCCCCATGTAATAGGGGGCGTACCTATTGCCATTCACCGGGCACACATCCAGGCTCAGAGCTGCTACTGAGAAATTCCAGATAAAAAAACCCAATAACACACTAGCCCGACCTGGGAATCAAACCCAGGACCTCATCATGCTCATCAATTGCGTTTGCGACCACAAGATCAACGAGGGAGCCAATAATATTGTAGCGGTATCTACAACGCCACATGCGAACAACGCGTCATACTGACGTCACGCAAATCCTGCATCTCGCAAGCAGAGTTTACCGTGTAATTAGCATAGATACAATTTCCCAATATCAATCGTTGGGCAATTGCCCGCCAGACACAACACCCGTCTGGTCGGAGGACTCCCTCCCTTTTCTATGGAGGATGAGTGAACTTTACACCCTGTTCCTCATACCTCCAAAATATGAAACAGAAAGAATGGCACGAATGTATTTGTGTTCAGATCGTGCAATGATAAACCCAATCATTATCAGGGACATGACATCTTTTATCATAGATATTTTATATCATGGATATTCCCAATATATTTTCCGTTCTTTCCCACAATTTATGTACGACCTTGGTGTATTAAATTCGATATGTTGAGCTTTTTTGGCAGAGGTGCCAAATGTGGGTGACCCACAACTTGGTAATAAATATCGGACATCGCACCACGTTTATCCGAGTGTTCCGTAGCTGTTGTACTTCCGTCACAATTCAGAAGAAAAACAAACAATAAATAGCCTTCTTATTACCTTTATTGCCAATATAATTTTCCGCTAACTCACCCCATCTGTGGGGCGCCAAATTGAGACCAAGTTGACGTGCCAAGCTAGCAATGTTAGTTACTTTTGCGTTTTCGGTAAAGGCGGAAAATTGGTTTTTGACTTCCACAATTTTTGATGTTACAAGTTAGGCGTAATTATTTTAGTTGTTCAGTCAACCAAACAAATTTCTATACATACACAACGATTTTGTTATCGACACAAATACAAAGCTATTTCTACGAAGCTGTCACATACGGTCTTGATTGTTATGTGACCTCAATAAACAACTCATCTCAGTTCAGTATTCTAGGCAGAAGCCTGTCCCGACAAATAATAAATAGAAAAACTTCGCACTGACTTTTACGAGTAGTTACGTCTACAACACTAGTGTGAGATTTGTAGAATTCATTGAATCTTCAAGTTGGTGAGACTTCGTTATGACCACACCCGCACCTTTTAGAATATTTAAACGTGTTAGGAAATCTGTTTTACGGTCAGTTGAAACCAGAGCGGCCTAAAGGTTCCAAGGTCACATTAAAAATTAAGTTGATGTCGGTCTTCTAGTACCAACCTCGATCTTCTGAAATTCTTATTTTCCATCCCGATGCCCATACTGGCACTGGCCCAACAAAGATCTTGAAAAATTCAATCTGAGGGTTTGGAAACGACGAGGCGTTAAATTCGTTTGAGCCGTTCAATTAAATTAAAATGTACGAGCTACGCACGAACATATCATTTATCACAAAATGCATTATAAATTGGCCAACTAAATGGCATGCCTTCCAGAACAAAGTTTCAATGTAAAACCAGCATTCATCTATTATGCAAGTAGTTAGGTTTTACAATCTACAAAATTAGCATAGTTTCAGAACATCCGAAACTTCCTCACTTGCCTCATCAATTACATGGGTTGGACAGAAGCAGTTTGCGGGCTGCCAGTTTCTTTGTTTCTGTCAACTATACCCTGTGTTATTTCACCGCTCCTTTTATACTATTTATGGGCAATATGTCACGGGACGTTCGCCACAGTGGATTAGCTACCCATACTGAAGTGGACCATTTGCTTAGTGCCCAAGTCTTTACCTTTTCAACGCTAAATTCATATCAATTTCAACAAATCCGTGTTGTTTTACTACCATGGGTATATAAAAGGATATTACATTGCCCCATTTTCATAAGCTCCATAAAGCTTATTTCATACTATACGAGTATGTTTAGGATTTAAGAGTACGGAATATTCTTCTTGTATTTTTTGATATGGTCGTTTCTTTTTTTAATGTTTCTTGTTTCTTTTTAATAGTACGCAAACTTCTACGAGTATTAAAAAGGATAATATAACAAAGGATTCAGGGTCAAATCCCCAGATGCCTTGCAACATTTACTTGGTTTATTTTTGCATCACCCTCAACCCTTGTAAAGTTAGACCATAAAAAGCACCTTTTGCAGAAAAACGTGAAACGATTAAAACATTAATTGCTTTTCATCCAAACTTCGTAATTCTACTACCGTTATCAAAAATTTAAGTTCAAAGTTTAGGAGCTGTAGGTAATAAGGTTGAAATTAGGTCTCGATAGGGACATGTGTGAACGTGTTCTCTTGATTGAATCCAAGATCGACGGGCGAATGGAGCAAGTCTCAACAACTCGTCGATGGGTAGAAATTGCGGGTACGTGATCGAGAGCCTGTTCCGTTACTAGAAGACTCGATGGTGCAATTTGGAACGAATCGAGAGCGATTTTGCCACGCTTCACCCTAGTCAACTTTACATTTTTATTTACCTTCGGGAAATAACAGTGTACTGAAATGTCAATCCCAACCTGTAAGGTGTGACCCAATTTAGATTTGGATATCTAGTGAACCGTAGTTAAACTTGATGTGTGGTTATTTGAAGATAGTTACGGTTTTGGAAAATAGGAGAAAATTGGTTAAACCGTTTCATTGCAGTACTTTATGACTCGACTTCACCGAACTTCAGAAATATGCTTGGTAGTAAAAACCTCATAAAACAAAAGGAAAACTAAGCCTATATTATACACATTGTAAACAATGCTGGTTTTTAATATGCCATTTTGTGGATATAAGCTGGCGTTCTTTGTCTTATCACACAAGGCCTGTCTCTAGTAAATTGCCAAAACCTTAAGATAATGTTTTCAAATTAACCCCTACTGTAGCCACAAACGACTCTTGAAAGGTCCTCGTGGCACGAGGTCGTTTCACCCTTTCAAGGATAAACATTAGAACTTCTCAGTAATCTAGGATAGGACTTGAATATTTATGAATGTTATTTTACTGGAAGGGTACAGACAAAAGAAACTTGGAGATAGTTAAAGCTTAAAATTGTTGGGTTGGTCTCAACTTAAAGTAATTTAACTGTTTATTTTTGTTTATTGTACCAAAAACTTAACTAGTCTGCAAATTGTTAAATTGTAGAAAAAATTACGTAACACAGAAATTACAAATATGTATAAGTTACAATATTATGGATATGTCACTACAATTTATATATTTGTAAGGTCTTTCCATTAAAATTGTGTGGCTTAAGTTTTGTGGCACACGTACTTATAAGATTTACAAATTTGTAAATTATAATTGTAAAGGACAATGCCAGAAACTCTATAGAACTTTGACCCACTCAATAAAATCAATTTACAATCATGCAATATGCAGCATCTTATTGCTTTTATATTACTGATAACTAAACATTTGTCCTAATGCCTGTAGGACTTGCGGTTTCTGTTTAAATCTAAAAAAAATAAAGTACATTCATTATTAGGTTAGGTGCAGTTTATTGTAAAAATAAATTATTGATGTGTTATTATTATAATACTATCCCTACGAGGGCATTCTGCGATTACAGAAAATAGTTATTTAGGGTCAGTCCCATCCTAATAACAAAATATGACTAGAATTATTCCATCAGTTGATGCTATTGGAACCTGTTGGTCTAGAGGTGGTGGTGGAGGCACTGGTATTGCTTGCTGACATACCAGCAATCGTTCTGGTCTCTATTTTAGCTTGTTCATCTGTGTCCGGCTGTCCTCTAATAACACTATGTGATACCTGGCAAGTGGCACGCATCCAACATAAATAGCAAACATAAGCGTCACTTGATGTCAACTGCAAAGAAAAATATTATTTAAATGCATAACAATGGCTTTGATTAATTAAAGGTAGTTGGTTTTTTTTCTTAGGAGAATCTAAAGTTGCTACTAACTTGGTAGTTTTCCATATTGCTTTTCATAATAGTGTTGTTCTATGCTACTATGAAGAAATAACAATACTGTGTAATGCTAGTTTGAGGTAATCACTTGAATTACAGATTACAGCTTCTTTTGGAAGCTACAAGTTAAATATACATATATTTCAGATAAACATGAACAGCAGTGTGCTTATCGTTCAACAGCAAGGGTTGGTTTAAATAACTGATTCGTTTAAAGACTTAGGTACTTCATTAAGGTTACCCCTAAGACGACCTTCTTATCTTTACTAGGTTTTCAAATGTATTTACCTAGTATTTCACCTACCCTAAGGTGACCCTCAGACCAACATGAACAACAACATGTCTTAACATCCTGTAGACACTAGAGTAACAATGTATGGACCACAACATCGTTCACCAAATCACAAGCAATGATCAGAATCCGAGGTAAGTAGCACAAAGTCAGCGACTAAGCAAGAATCGACATCCGTAGGCAAAAGCAAAAGTCGTCGGTAGGGAGAAACAATAAAAAGCACAGTTAAAAAGTGAGGCGTGAGGGTGAACAACAGTAACACCACGAACACAGAATCTGTGTTATTCGCTATCTGATAGCGAATGAATGACATTGACATTTTGAGTTTGACATACGCGCGTCAATAACGTTTCTCTACAAAAAATCCATCTAAGCAAAACTATGAATTTAATACAACCTATTTGATTTTCATAACTATTTGCATAATAATCTTAAGTGATTTGAACAACATATACAGTGATACGTTACGCATTATCATGATTATTATAGTAATTAAATGATCATTTAAGTACGTAATATAAGTTTTTGTTTTACAGGTATTTCAAACTTTTTATTTGTTGTGTATCATACGTAATACGTAACGCAGATAGTCGTCTGAAAACAGGAAATAGCAAAAAGGAATTTCAGGGATTGAATTCCTTTTATTATTGATTTGTAATCCGCAACTTCTAAGGAAAAACCATATATTATGAAAAGGTTCTATATTCATTACAATTATTTTCATTGATTTACATTTTCTGTAAATTGCTGGGGCAGGATCTGGCATTGTCATTTGTGGTATAGGGCGCTGGTCCTCGATGTTTTATTTATTCCGCCATTATTAATATGCTTAGATAGTCAGCATCTGCCTAACCTTTTCCCAACTATGTTGGGGTCGGGGTTAATATGCTTAGATAGTGTTGCTGAATATTATACAACGACATATCTGCATAGATGTCAAATTACTATCATACCGTATACTTAATAGTAAGTTTTTAAAAAAATTGGTCCATCCCACAACAAATTGCTACCACTTCAATTTGCATCGATACATATTTCTAAAAGTTGACTGATAACACTTGATCTATTACAGTAGCGAAATACCTCCATCCATCATTCCGTCGAAAATGCCTTTTGTTTAGCATAGAATGTCCACGGACAAATAAGGCGAGTCCTTCTTTTCTTTTTTTTTTTGCAAGATAAGGAATAGGACTCCTTGAGATAAAATAGTCATTTATCTTTTTTTTCTTCTTTTAAAACGCGTTGGTAATTGCCTCTCGGATATAGTTGACGAATACAAACCGATTCTTTTGTTTACTCTCTGTTTTAACCAATTTTAACTGACAGATTAATGTGTTCGTAATATCTACGTGTCGTCCGGGAAAATGGATAACTGCAAATTACACGATGCAGTTATAAGTTAATTGGACCAATATTTTGTAATTACGCTGTCATTTGTCATATCGTTAAATTGCCTTTTATTTTCACTTTACTTAAGGGTCAGAGACATTAATAATCTGCAATGGTTTTTAAAATCTCGATGGTTTCCGTCAATTTAATCATCATCATCATTCTCCTACCATTACCCAAATTTATTTCGGGTCGGCGCAACATGTATTTTCTTCCATACTTCTCTATATATCGTCATCGCGGTCTCGATCATTCCTTCAATTTGGTATTACACCCAATTGAGAAACCTTGGTATGCTTAAAAAACCGTAAGCATAGAAATATATTCCGATTATGAAAATTCGAAATCCGTTTCCAATAACGTTATGGCGCTGATACAAAAGCGTGCACTTCACGTATTACAGACAGCCATTGTAGCGTTGTGTTTTCAGCTTGTATTGGTTGTGGCATCGTGCACAGAGGAACAAATGATGAAGCCTGCATTGTGCTCCTTGTATGAGAGGCAATCTGCACTAAACATTACCCAGAACATAGATGCGAGCGTGATCAGACCAGCAGTGATAGCGTTTCAATGAACTTAAAAGGAGAGTGATTAAAAATATATAAAAGATTCTTGGTTGCATTATTATTTTTCTAGTTTATTTCTATTGTGTGTTAGATAATAGCTGTGCCCGCGACTATGTTTTCATCTATTGTCTTCCTGGAATAGTAATTTGATGTGTACCGGGATACATCGTGACTTTATATACGTGTATTCAAAACAGTGAAGGAAAACATCGTGAGGAAACCGGCATGACTTCGAACCAAAAATTCTAAGACATGTGACATCTACCAACCCGCACTGGGCGTAGTGGATTACGGCCCACTCCCTCTCACAGAGAGGAGGCCTGTGTCCCAGCAGTGGGAACATTACAGGCTGATTATGTGCATTCAAGCCTGTCTGCATTTAGGTCAGTCTGGGAAAAAAACGAACACAAACAAGATTTATATTTTTGACATGATGGACTATGATATGTATTCCCTTCTTGCCTTCTTCGCAAAACATTGGTGGCAAAGAGAGATAAAATGCATAATAATATAGAAAAATATGTGGTCTTGCTGTTGTTGTTTAAGTACTACTCGTAGTTGGTATAATATTAAAACTGAAATACACAAATTTTGATATGTGCAATAATGTATTTCTGTCGGCACAAATGTTCACTGTCGCAAATTCAAACTTACGCGTACTGCACATAATTGTCTCGTCCACTTAAAATTATATGCTTGGAGGTGCAAGCAGAACGCTAGGACGACCGTACATTAATGAGGACATGCAAACGTGTGCAAATGTCCGGAATATGTCCATAGTCCATACACTTAATTACGTACAATATTTGAACATGAAACTTGAGCGATATGGAACTGTTCACATATTACATTATACAGGCAGGGACATCGACCCTTCCAACTGACAGACTGAACTTCATAATAGTCAGAGTCAAGATGAATTAATACAGAATGAGAAATCCTTAATACAGATTTATGAAGCAACCCTAATCCTCCAAACATCAAAGCCTTATTGAAAAAAAAACCTTCATTACAATCACTATTGGAACGATCCCTCATTTTTCAAAAAGCTATTTCTTCGTCCAATCGTCTTTGCTTACGGGGATCAGCGGGGTTCCTGAGATCAATAGATAAGTATGTAAGTAATAAAGGAGGGAATGAGGAAGGCGTATTTGACATTCTTATACCTATCGAATATACATTTCTTACAAAAACGCAGTCAATTTACCTCATAGGGGCGGACTTGTTTGAGCAACAAAGTGCGAAGTTTCTCTTGGTGTTCGTGTTTTATGGGTTTTTGATATGTTCCCTTTGCTTCTTGGGAATTAATAGCGTTCCGTTTGAATGGGCTATGATTTTGAATAATAACCACAACAATGAATGTTGATATCATACCTATTGTACCGTACCGTATTATCGGTACACTGTACCGTAGGTTAGGTAGACTTACGTGGGCACGTGACGAGAGCTCATAATAAACCACTTCGTTCAAGTTTAAAGATAGTAGTGCAGTCTCCGAAAATGCACGACAGAAGTGTGCATAATCGTGCACGATTTCCAACGACGCGATTAAAGAGACCTCTCATAAGCATAAGCTTTAAATTCGGGGAGACGTCATCGTGCAATATAAACACGAGTTAAAACGCCAAGAAATAAAACATTTTTTATGTTAACACGTCCCCTTTTCAGTTGCAACAAGCAAACTTTTGGCACAAAACGAGATCGCGATTCTTTTAAGGCAACATAAAGCATAACTTCTCACGTCCATATGATTGCATCATCTACTTGGGAAAATGTTTTTCTCCCTAACGATGCTTATTCAGCATAGTTATTCTTTTAGATAGGAAAGGTACTTACTTCAAGATTCTTGTTACAAGATTGTCAAGAAAACATGTCGTGCAAGTTATTTCTTTTCTGATAAAAGTGGAAACTAAATATATGAATTGACTGCCACGTTGGTCTAAGGGCCCTCGCCCACTGGCGACTTTTTGTAGCGATGCAGTCGCGATGCTCTCGCGCGTAGCATCGATACAGACGCGAAGCAGTCGCTAGCTGTGTGCCCGCGCCCACGGGACCAGATTCAGTCGCGATGCAAACGCGATTCGGTCGCGATGCAAACGCGATTCGGTCGCGATGCAGTTACGATACAAAAATACCTTGGATCAATACAGTTGCAAGATGGACTCCGTTGAGGCAACATTGGTCACGTTGTCTTTGGTGCTGCTTTTACGTAAGCAGCCGAAGCGTAGGCAACGGAAGCAGCGTCAATATTGGATGCATCCATTTAATACCCAGAGATTACTTTGTGGACATCATGTAACAACATTCAAACAACTCAAAAATTATGATCTTAAATTCAAAAGTTGTTATAGAATGTCATATTCGACGTTTTGTGAATTGCTTTCCATTGTAAAACCAGAGTTGACACGCAGAAATACAATGATGAGACAATGTATATCAGCTGAAGAACGACTAACCATCGCGGGTCATAACGGTCGCGCGTTTGTATCGATACAATCGCGATGCAGTAGCGCGTTGCAAATGCGACTAACACGCGTTAGAAGTGATGCTGTCGCGCGTTTGCTTAACGCGCGACTGCATCGCTACAAAAAGTCGCCGTGGGCGAGGGCCCTAATGGTCGCAAGCGCTACTGCTGAGCATCAGGTCTTGTGTTCGATTCCGGATTCGGGCAAAGTGTTACTGGGTTACGGTTGATGGCAATAGGCTCGCCTATTACATGGGTATTAAAACATAACTGACGAAATGAGGGTTTACTAATAGGTACCTACACCTCTGCCTAACCGTTCGGGGAATCAAGGCGTGATGTTATCTTATGTAATTTACATAGTTATGTCTATTCTAAATATTACCTATAATAGGTAGATTTGGAGCTCTTGTGAATTACCCTAATATAGCAATCGTTAGTGTTTATATTTTCCTTCTGTTTTAAATAAATATATAGTCAAGCTGATTAAGTAAATAAGAAAGAAGTATTCTAAAGACCTGCATACAACTTGACATATTTATGTACGCCCAATATTTCAAAATGCATAAGATTGTATTGATTCATAAGATGAGCTTCTCAATAAGACTGACATTTATAAAAAAAAACTACTAAAGAAAAGTCTAGAATATCTACGCCGGAGTAACTGAACAAAATAAGAACGAAATACATTTAGCTAAAAGCGAAAGCTTTGATCTATAAAGATATTATTAATTCAATTCATGAAATAATACGGGCGGATTATTTTCTTGGAACTCTTTCCAATATAGCTTCGTAATCTGCCCATCTGAGACAGTATTGGGAACTGGGAACTAAACACCATTAAATTTTGATCGTTTTAATCCTTAAAAGGGGTCATTGTACTCATCATTATTAAAAACTTTTATTACGTGACCAACCCTGAAATCGTGAAAAAAAAAGTCTGTTGATCCATACATTATGTCGAGTTATGCGGACATAAATCTATGGATCAACTGATTTTTTTTATATATACATATAGGTATGTATGTATAAGGGTATACGAGTACATAGGCATAGATACCCACCACATTCACTGTACCCCCTGTACTGTGCCTGTCCCCCTTTTTCATAAACGATGCTTAAAGGAGACGTTTAAACGACAAAAATGTATGGTTAAACAGTCACTAATCATTACTTAACTTTAAGCAACGTTTATAAATAAACCCCGTAATGTTGACTAGGTAGTAGATACTCCAATTTCACACGTAGCAAGGGATACCAAGATGGTGTTAAATCTAATGAAAACAATAAACAGAAAAAAATCATCATACCTTTTTTTAAAATGATGATTAAACCCCTAAAATAGATTAAAGTTAAGAGCTTTGTAATGAAGTATCTACTAAATTATTGATACCGGCGGTGCATAAACGTAGCCAGGAATCTAGCCTATAAACACCTCAACAACCCAATCCCGCCATCTAATTTACATTTCACGATAATAGGCGCCGTCACCCCATATTTTTCTCCCATTCACGTTCCCGGAACCGTTCTAAAAACCCTTTTAAAACAATACCGCCCATTACCGCCCAAATACAATCAATACGTCCTCAAAATCCAAGTACCTAAATAACATCAATTAAAGGCGTGTTAGAATTTATTGGAGTTACTCTGGCTGCTATTAATAACGTCGATCTAGTTGGCCAGACCTTTTGCCGGGGATAGGGTAACCCAGCCAGCGGTCCGGCCTTTGTGTTGTTGCAACTCAGAATTTATTCATTTAGATCGCTGATACGAAGCAACAGTTATCTGATTTGAGGGCTATTAGCTAATTTGGTTCTTGTTCAAGTATCAAATCCCAATTCTACTTAATTGGCCCTTTGTACACACAGTTTGTTTTTGCCGTGAAAAACTACGGTTTATTCGCCGTGTGTAGGTACGGTCGTCGGTGTTGTATGCATCACTATGAAGCTTGCTGACAGACGTTTTTTCTACGGCGCGGTTTCTACGCCGTGTGTAGGCACGGTCGACAGGGTTGCATGGATCACTATGGAAGCTTGTTGACAGTCACGTTTTTTCTACGGCGCGGTTTATTTGCTGTGCCGTAATGAAACCGTGCCTGCACATGGCGTAGAAACCGCGCTTTATTTTACTATTAAAAGTTGTTAAAGTTCGAGAGCTCTATTGAGAGTATCTACAACAATCGTATTTAAACACATATTATAAGTAAATAATGTTCATACTTTCTTCGTACCATTAGGCACTCCAAAATAAGCTTTAATAGACTCGCGTGCGAACCTCGAGTCTCAAGAGGCTTAGTAACAAGACTCTGAAAACGAGGCTATACAATTTAAGTGCGGCCCGCCCAACGGGTCGCGCACGGGTTAACAATAATGCTTACGATTCTGATATTTAATATCGATAAATATAACTCTAGCCTCCACAATTTTCGTGTTCGGCTCTTGAGTTACATGGTCATTAAAACGAGGACCGGACTGTAAAAGTGATCGTTGAATACAGACGTTCGGCCATTTTGTACCTGTCAAGTTTAAAAAGGCAAAGAGCTTCAATGCCAAGGGTTAGGACACAAATGTACCTATTATACCTATACCTAGAATTTGAAGTTTATTTAGAAAATAGCTGCGCCCCGCGGTTCCATCCACATATGCCTCGATTCCTAATATCTATCTATCTATATATATAAAATTCAAAGTCCTGACTGACTGACTGACTGACTGAGACATCAACGCACAGCCTAAACCGCTGGTCCTAGAGACATGAAATTTGGAGGGTGTATTCTTCGTGAAGAGTAGGCATCCACTAAGAAAGGGTTTTTCGAAATTCCACCCCTAAGAGGGTGAAATGGGGGGATTTTGTTTGTATGAAAAATCTTATTGCTTGAGTTAATAAACTTGAAACTTGCCCCGAATACTTATTTAAGTAAATTATGAAGTTGGGCATTTTTTGTTTTTATAAACTACCCCCTAAAAGGGGATTGAGGGGTTTCAAAGTTTGTATGGAAGAATTTTAGCGCGCCGTCCGATTTAATCGAAACTCAGTATTTATACCTAAAATTGAAAGGAAAGAATAATGTGTATCAGGGTTTTTCGAAAATCTACCCCTGACGGCCTGAAAAGGGGTAGTCAATTTTACAAGGGAGGATTTTACAGCGTGGCTTGATTAACTCGAAAATTGGTATAAATAATCTTTGAGTCAAGTTATGAACACAACCCAAATGATTTTTCAAAATTCCACCCCTGTGGGGGTGAAAAGCGGGGATACAGTTTATATGAAAAATCTTATTCGTTAAGTTAATAATCTTGAAAATCGGCATGAATACTCGCCTAAGTAAGCAATAAAGTTTATCATTATTAGTTTTTCAAAACTACCCCTCAAAGGGGATATAGGGGTGTTGAAGTTTGTGTGGAAGAAATTGAATGCGCGGTCCGGTTACCTCGAAACTCAGTATTGATACTTTCGACAGAAAATAATTAATAATAAGTATGTAAAGTTGTCGAAAATTTACCCTTTTTTTTTTTTTCTCGATGGGAAATCATCAAGTTACCCCTCCCGCTCTGGGTGGAGCGGCAGGGAGTGTCAGACTCTTACTGACTAAAACCCACCCGTGTTCCTTCGTTAGCCTTTTCTGTTCCAGGGCAGCGGTAACCCTTTCGGACGATCCCACCGCCCTGGCAGGCTTCGGCCCTATCGGGCCCCGTCCTCTGCTGACTTCTCTTTGAGGCGCGCGTGGAACACAACGCGCCGAAAAATAAATAATAATAATAATAAATAAAAAAATAATAATAATTAATAATAAGTATGTAAAGTTGTCGAAAATTGACCCCTGACTTGGCAAAAAGGGGTAATTCGGTTTGCAGGGGAGGATTTGAACTTGAAACTGTATGTTACATTTTCACGCCTAAACCACTGAACTTCTGATTTGGCAAAGAGATAGATGGCATCCTGGGAAAGCACATACTTTTTATCCTGGTAGCACGTTCCCGTGGGATAACTTCCGACATCCACGCGGGCGAAGCCGCGGGCAGAAGCTAGTTTAGATATAAAAGTATTATATGTCCAAACCCAGGTCATCGTCTACCCATGTGGCAAATTTCATCCAAATCCGTTCAGCCGTTTTAGCGTGAGAGCGTAACAAACAAACATACAGAAATCCAAATCTTTTCGCTTTATAATATTAGTTTAGATATTATGTACTTATTCCGAAAACTGATATGCATAATTTTAACTAGATTAGTATTTGTCTCTAAAGTGTTTTGGCAAAATCCAGTACCTGCCTACAGATAATCTCTACCAAGGTAAATAAACAAACTAATTTATTCACGTCTTCCCAAAACTAATACTGTTATCAACCTAAACAAGACCACAGAAAACTGGCTATCATAGAATCACAAACAGGCTCTGTCCTTTGAAGTTACGCTCCAATCAACCATTCGATATCGTCCACGCTTTGGGCAATGCGAACATGTCCGGTGGATATTGCCTCATCTTGCGTTTACATATTTATTGAGAATATGGTAATGGATTTGTTCTGGAATGGATAGCTATATGTCTCCATGTACTAGTCCTGGAACTAGTAGGTACCATATGACACACGTGATACTTACATAACACAAACGCCCTGTTTCACCGAACGGTTGGGCAGAGTTGTATACATCCACATTTCGCCAGTTATATTTAAGTCCCGTGTAGCTAATAGAGAGCGAGCCATGCAACCGGGTACAATTCCAGCAGTGCGATTCTGTAACCATATCACCGTGAAAACTTAGGTGAAGTGAGCTGTCATTCCAACTAATGCTAGGGATTGACACTATTGACAGCTCACTCTTACGTAAAGATGGTGAAACAACCACGGACCAACCGCGGCAATCGTAGCTTAACCTGATCTTTATTAATTGGCCACAAGCCCATAAAACAAAAACCCTGAAAAACAGAAAATCTACTATTGCCTAAATATAGTAGGTATACGTATAATCCCCAAAATGCACCTAAGTTTGCCAACCAGCTTCCTGTCACCAAACCAATGAGCCGAAAAAAGTTAACACCTTTTAGGTAAGCCATTGCGCTGTAACTAAACCGATTCAGTTAGGCGTTGCTTCCAAACTTCAAATACTGTACGTTGGTACTGAAAAGGTTTACTCGATCGAACTAGGAAAAACGAAAAAATACATAGAGTAAGTCAATACTATCTTCTTTATCCTCGCTCAAGTCTGAAACAAATAAAACAAAACAACCCTTTTCATAAAAGAATTCATTAGTAAATTCCTTCGTATTGTGAAGCGCCAACCTATCGGCGTATTTCAACTTAATGATACAGCAAAATGTTTCAAAGAAAGGAGACCCATTAAAAGAGAGATTTATTTCCGTTAAAACCTTCGAGAAAATTCTTCTGTGTTCCTATAATGAGTACCAGGAAAGCGGGGGCGTCTACGTATATTCGTGAATCGGAAGGCAAAGAAACTGCCTGAGAGTGCCTCAGGATAGTCTTCGTAAATTGTCGCCAAGGAGATTCAAGAAATACTGTTGAATTTATTGAACGAAATGTATTTTGTTAGAAAAAAGAGTGGTGTCATCAATAATGAAATTGTAATAAGATATTTTTATTAAAATTTAATTCAAACCCGAATTGGATACGATGGTAATTGAAATAAGAACCGTGTTATAAATCTCGAATGTCTCAATTCCAATATCAATCTGGGTAATAAAGAAATGGATAAAAAACAAGGTTATTATCTTTTTAGAGAACCAAGAACTATCATCATCAACCTATAGCAGTCCACTGCTGGACATAGGCCTCTCCTATTGCATGCCATTCAACTCGATTTTCGGCAAGAACTATAAAGATATTATTTTCAATATACGATTACAAACATGCTACACCACGGACACTCACTCATTGATTACACCTCACATTTCGTGCCCTAACATGGACTTGATAGCAGATATAATTATAAGTTATTGCGTATTTAAGAAAAAATCCTCTATCAAATCATACACATAACGATTACGTATGTTGTTGGCTAAATCGACCATTAAAGATATTCCTTATTACTTCTTGAAATTATTTCTTGTATCATAATGCCGATAATCGTTTGACGGTCTCCTGAAACCATTAATTTAATACCGTCTTTACCTGCATAGTCCCGGGAAGGTAATTTATTATCCTCACATTATGAATTTACGTTCATTAGCTTCCACCGATTGCCTACAACCCTTCGTATGTAAACCTATTTTATGTTTTCAAATGTAAGAATTTAACATAATTATAAGTAACCTTGTTTGCAGCGATCCCTTTTTCAAAGGGCATAACATGCTAAATTGAAAAATAAGGGGGGAAATGGCCTTATAATATTATGTAAATCCGTTGACATGAGAAAGTGGCGGTTAAGACGTTGCTTTGATGTTCCTACATAATATTATATTAAATGTTCTACTTTGTATTTTACTCGTCATTTTCTGGTTATGAACATGATTTCTTCAGTAACTAAAACAGTTCAAGGATTGAAGCTTTACTTTGCAAACAAAAGGTTAATAAAAAAATCTGCTCTTCTTAAAGCTTAAGTTAGGGACAAATAATACATAGTATCGTATCACTACTGCGAGTTTTTTTATTGTATTATTTAACAAGAACATGTTTTTTTTTGTTTCAGGTAATATGTCCCAACAATCCGTGTCATTAGAAAACAGTAAGTAAATCATAGTTTCTTGAACAAAACGTGAAACCTGTTCCCAATAGGTTCCAACATCGTGTTTCTAAAAAATATTCTTATCATACACTTTTACTCTATCGTAGACTAAAAAAATATGTAGCCAAAATCTGAGTACAACGCCATCTATGATTTTTTCGGTATATCTTTACCTCGCTTAACAGCGCCACCTAGAGGGTTTACTCGTAAACAGCAGCAATGAAACAACAGCGACATCTTTTGGGTGTATTCAAACAGTTGTGTAAGGGTTGCTTACTCCTACCCTGCCTGGAAGGGTAGTGTAGCGAGTATTCTATGGAAGAGACGGTAGATGGCGCCTGAATGCTCTTGATCTTGAGCCTTTTTGATAGCACTATATCTATCGGTGCCTCCACCAACTTTCGTCAAGTGTAAGTCAAACTTACAGGTTTTTAACATAAGTATATTGGGACATTCCTAGTTCGTATGAGACAAGCGAGTGTAGAAGCTTCTGGTTATTTATGTAGGTATATCTCGCAACCATTAACTGATTCATATAATTTAACAGATATCTTAAGAATGAATTAGTATTGTTATTGAAACATGTAAAGATATGTTTTAATATAATTCCCAATATCAAAACACACAATTACTTATACACCTCATCGAGACTTATCAAGTATTGCGATGCAAAAGCAATAGGAGGTTTATGCGTAGTTGTGCCTAACAAAACCGCTGACCTGCCGCTTGCAAATGACAACGCATTTCCACGTCGATGCCAGATACTTTATCCTTACCACGTTTTATAGGTTTGTTTCTACTCTTGCTTTTATTTCTTGTCTATGTTACGCATATATCATGCATTGGTTTTGTTTGAGTACAAAGGCTTGCGGACTTAACTGGTGAATAAAAAATAGGCTATCAAACACACTTTTAAACCCCTACTTGTTGCAGCTTTTAAATTATAGAAGTTCAAGTACAAACATTACGTGGGATTAAAAAAAAAAGAAATGAGAATCTTGTCTCACACAATGTTACAATTCTTGATCCCAACATCCGTGGTTCCATTCTGCGAGATTATAGTAAATTGACAAAACACAACCCTTCACAAGATCTCTACGTGGCAAGAATAAAAATAGTGAAGTAACACCCGCAGACCCAGTCGTAAATAACTTTACTTACTTATGCATCCTTTATTTTCTCCATTTTCGTATGAGATGATACGGACTCCTTGTAGGCCCGATTAGTATATGCCATAATCATAAAATATTTATACCTTGTCATATCGTTACTTAAGAATAATATATTCCTGCATTTTATGATCCAACACGCGTATCTTGATAATGATGTCAAACTGCGTACTGCTGAAGTTTATATGAAATCAATAAGAACATGTAGATGAAAAACAAATATTGGAAATATCGAAATTGAACTCCATTTACCATTTGTTTTTGTTACCCCCGTGCCAATTTTTCTTCTCATTGGTCCTCAAACGAGTCACAAAGTTACCTAAATACCTGCAGACAATTTCCTTGAAGGAAACAGAAAACATTAAACTGCCGTATTTTCTCCATATTATGAAGAAGCCAACGAAAGGTAGGTCGATGCTGGCGCGAGATACAAAGTTTTATCAAGTGTAAAGAGTTCGTCGAGACACTCTCTGTAATAAGATACGAATTTATGGCAAATTTATATCTTTGTTATGCCGAAAAAATACTTCATCATGGGAGATTTACGCTTGTATCCTTGTTTTATGTCAACGTTTATTTGAACATATTCAGAAAATTACATGTACGAAGATCTCTACGTGTACTTTGCAGACAATCTCGTCAAGGCAGCTATATTCTCCAGTAACTTATCCTATCTAACTTTGGTAGTAGGTCACATAAAATGTTGGTGAAATACGAATACCAGGTATAATAAAAACCGGTATATAACTCTATAAACCTTGAAGTAAGGGATTAAATGATTGTGATAAAACAGTGAAGAAAATCAAAGACAGAATAATTTCAAAAGGCGCATAATCGAAGTCCAATACAGACACTAATTTTGACCCAAGAGCCATTACCAAAGAAGCAAGTCAAAGAAAATATCAGATAGACTCATCATTATTTCACTGATGGAACAAAAGCAATTTACCAAGCCAGCAAATTCGTTGATTACCAATTCTTCTGTTTCAAAAGTAATTTGAATGCAACAAGGCGTCGCGGTAAGACTTCATCAGTAATTCACTTTCTTATTAACTTAGCTTTGAAGTTTTCAAAACTATTTGAGAGCTTAGATTATTGTTTTTCATGTTATCTTTGCAGAATCTATTCGCTCTTCATTACAATTGCAAATTGTCTATCGCTATAGGGATTACTTTCGTAACTTTTTGGATGAGATTCGGTGTAATTTGTAATTAAGCATCCCGCTATTGCTATTATCAAAGTACAAAATAAAAACGGAAGTGTTAAAGCACTCCTCGTAAAAGCAACGAAGCAGAATTTGTCAGCTAAAGCACTATACATTCTTCAGTTTATTACTGGACACGGCATTACTCAGCTGAAGTATCACAAAATGTATTAAAACTTCCAGACAACGTGTTTTATAAGCACTTTTAAAAATTCTTTGAGTCTTAGAACTGCCGTGTCCCTAACCTCTTAGCATCATCAACACATACTTCATCTATGATTCTTGACACTGGCTTAACTCGTTCCGACATGGTCTGTCGCAGGTTCTTAAGCACGTTCCCAGCTACCACGATCGCTTCACTACTTAAAGAATCGATATCGGTCCCTTGTCCTTCCCTACTCTCTTGAATACTCTCAATGTCTTGAGAAGTCTGCGTCAGGAGATAAACTTTCTTAATTAGTTAGGCGGATTTTAATAAGGTCAACCGTTATTGTTGATTTGTTCACAACAGAAAATTGTGTTTGAACAATGCTGGTTCATAAACTAAGACCAGACTCCTTATGTAATGGACTAGCTAGAGTAATTAAGTAAGTTCTTTCGTAACACCAATTCTACCCTATGATAGGCACTAAACTTCACTCCTTACTCGCGATCTCAATCAGCCTTTCCTGAACATTCAATTCAATTTACGAACACGCATATATATACATGGGTGTATATATTATGTGCAATTTACACACACGCACATATATACACCCATACATACTACACACATACACACCATCACAATTTTATTTTTTATTTTATTTTATTTGGAACAACAAACAATTACAGACTTTAGTCTTTTATTTAAATCACCCTGGTTAATAATGTCTTCGCATACGTTTATATTCAGAGGGCACTGGCTCGTGTAACACAGGTTACACGGTTACACCACCTAGCACAAATGTCACGGAGTTCACACGATTTGTAACCACTTTCTTATGTAATAAAGATTTACTATTCTACTCATGTTTACAATATCTTAAGTTGGTTGGATGACCTGACACTGAACAAGAAAACTACTGCAGAAAAGTAGTGATTACGTAACCTAATTTTGTGTCGTTTAAATTTTTTCCATGAAGTTTCCTTTGAAAAACACAACATTTAGGTAAGCAAAGGCGCTTGAAAAAATAAGGTGGAAAAATCCAATCAAACTTTATGAAATACTTCAGTGGCTTTCGTAATGAGTCCTCTAGTAAACTTTTAATCATAATATTACAGCCACATTGAAAAGTAATATAAACCGTTTATATTAAAACTAGGACCACGACGAAGGTGGTGTGACGATCTGGTAACGTTTGCAGGGCCAACATGGCCAGAGATCGCACAAGACAGGGAGGTTTGGAAGGAAAAAGGGGAGGCCTTTACCTAGCAGTGGGACACTAGGTAGGCTACAAATATATATATATATATATATATATATTAAAACTAAGCTTCGTGTTTGTAGGTAAGCAAGTCGTTATACATTATAACACTAGAGTTTCATAAAGACGACACTTTACAATATTATTAGAAAATAATGAGTAGACAAGAAGAACTTGAGGACCTTCCAAAGTAACCTTTGATTTGTTACAGAAAATGTTGATTTAACAGAAAGTCAAGATATTCAGTAATTTTGCTCTTAAATTAATTATGTCGCCTCTTGTCTCAGTTGCTCCGATTTGTTTGTTTAATTCCTGCTTCAAGATTTTGATTTATGTATCATCCTTAAAGGTCATGTCGCCATGGTTGTTAATAGCTTACTTGACTACACGATGTAAGCTTCTATAATATGTTGCATGAAATATTTAAGGCACGTGCCGACGAACATGCGTTACGTGACAATAACTTTGTATCGCACATGTTTTATTTAACGTATAGAACTCGTACCTATTGTTGGATTTAATTTACAAGTTCTCGCTTCCCGGAATTATTAATTACCGAACTTTGGTTTTAGTGCACAAGCAGAGATGTTATTAAGTCCTGTAGTATTGTCCAACTTGCGGTGACTACTAGAACTAACGACTGAAACTTTAGAAATGGTTGTAAAATTATAGATACTCAGGTTTCCGTATATTAAATCAAAACTCTCTGGTACCATTGTGTTCCGCCTTTTGTCTGACGTTCAGCATTTTAAAGCGATCCTCTTCTGTCTTTTTATATTAGTTTTCTGAGTTGACACAATGAGTTATTACGGTCACTTAATTAATCATTGCCTTTGGGACTTCTTTCTTTTTTAATGTAATTTGCTGGATTATTTATTTCTCAAGAGTCGCCGTTGTAGGTATAATTAATGGGTCGAAAAAACTATGTCTGTTTGTATTCTATTTGTATCTGCAGCTATACTGCCTAGTTCACGATTACGCCAATATACCAGTGGCAAGTCTAGCAACCGTGCATCGTATGACAAATGATATTGCTTTGTGGGCACGGCTACAGTTGGAATGCAATATTGTTCTGTCTCTCGTTAAGAGTTCCTGACATTTCTGTTGCGTTGGTCTGTAGGTGGTGCTCTGTATAAAAATAAACGTCGCATTTAAGTTTGGACCTACTGTTACTATTAAAAATCCTTGGAATTACTGCTTCTAAGTAATTTTAAATTGTTTGAGCATTGTAGCACATTTGTCATTCTTCATTCATAATATATATTCTGCCATCATTAAAAGATTCAAACATAACGAAAGTCTAGCAACAAAATTATTCTTCCATTTTCGTATTTTTCTCAAGATGACTTTAAGACCCATTTTATTATCCTTCATCATAACTAGAAAAGTTTGCCAACCACAAATGAAAATGTCTTGTTATATCTTAATTATACTTAAATTATATTCATGTTCTTTGGAATAACAACTAAGCTTAAAGACGACTTCTATTAACGTAACGTCCACAGTTAATTGAAGAGTGCCTCAGGGGAACATACTAGGCCCCAACAACTTTCATAGTATATATTTCTTAAAGAATTTTACACACACTTAAAATGTCAAGCGAAAGAAGATAGCAGTGACTACTGAGGTTTTCGATTATAGTTTCGACAGAACTCGTTATTGCACGGATGTGAAAAATTTCGGGAAAGTATTCTTACATTATTTACTTATTCCTCATGAACGTTGACGGATCCTTAGATATAAAAACAATTTTACTAACTTTTCTAAATAGGTATCTCTTGTCGCTAAGCAGATGACAGTTAAGTCAATCTTCCGGAAAGAGGTTAACTCATCAAAGTCATAAACATTCACCGTATTCTTTTAACGAATGCGCGACAGCACTATCCTTGTAACAGATGCTAGACATGTTTCTAAGAAAAGCATTCCCGTTGAACCAATTGCAGGTTCGTTCCCGTCGTGCTTGTTTGACGTTAACAGACTGCGAAGATTAAACGTGTCCCGTTTTTTCGATGCAAAGAAACATTGCAGTGTCGGTGCATGGAGGGGAATATTACATAGTGTGGTGAAGATTGATTTTTTACTAGCTACTGTAATTTTGGATCGGGTTGATTATACTTACTCATATTCTAGTAATTAGAAGTGCAGTGGTGGCCCAGTGGTAACGGCGGCCGCTACTTACGAATTGTAGGTCATTGGTTCGAACCCAGATTGGCGCTTTACTTAGTGCAAATCATTTCATCACCACTGCTCTCAAAACGGTGAAGAAAACTGCCATGTTCTGCACCAAAAATTCGAAGACATGTGACACCTACCAACCTGCACTGGACCAGCGTGGTGGATTACGGCCCACTCCCTCTCAGAGAGAGGCGGCCTGTGTCCCAACAGTGGGAACATTATAGGCTGATTATGCATATTCTAGTTAGAATTGTCTGCAGATCGGTAGGCAATATTGATTTATTAAAGGCAAACGCAATGATAAAATTGATCTCTTACTATTATTATCTCTTATTACTAATTACCTAACGTGGTACACGTTCTAATTTTGTCTAGTAGGTAATGATATTCCTGTTTGTGGTGTTTATCTATTCATTTCATTCATGCGGTACAGGTAAAGCGAGGTTATGTTAGCTGAAAGGGACCTGTACTCAGCAGATTACACTGACGAGCATTTTGTGTTGACTTCTTAAGAGCGTTTACAACGTACGGCATTTCATACAAACTTTCAAGTCCTTCTTCTTCGAAATGCATGAACCGATTTTAATGAAACTTCATACGCATAAGCAGTATACATAGGTCTAAAAAGTTGTTAAGAACATTTTCGATTTCGACAATGTCTTATTTAAAAAAAGATAATTGGAAATCTCTGTTTCTATGGAAAATCGGTCGAATTTACATGTAACACTATTTTTCGAAAATGTTCTCAATTAACTTTTAAGACCTAATATACCCTGCTTATGCGTAGGAAGTTTCATTAAAATCGGTTCATGCCTTTCGAAAAACAAGGACTTGAAAGTTTGTATCAAATACCATACGTTGTCAACCCTCTCAAGAACCTTGCTTACTTCTTTAGTATGTATTTTGCTTTACTAGTTCACCGAATGAGGTAGGTATATTTATTCAGAATGTATTTCACTACGATACAGGAATGTTTACTTATCGAATCCATTACGTCATCAATTTTCAGTTCTTTTTCGTAGTCAAGTGTATTGCTGTGCTCTTCTTTACAAGTTCATCTTCTTAATTTTTTCGTTTTCCCTACGGACCCTACGGTATATATTTCATCTTTACGGTATTAATATCTGGTGTCTCCAATAACGGGTACAGAAGTTATGTCGTGTTAAAGTTTGTAAGTTTACTCCAAGTTAAGACCAAGTTCACACTGCACTTTACTATACTTAGTAATTTCGCTATCTACTCGTATTTGCACTACTGAAGTCGTATAGAGATTTTATTGGAGACATTCTCACGTCTTTACTGCATTGTTTGACTGCAACCCCAGGGAGTATCGTCGAAATTATTCACGGAAAGTTTATTATCTTATTTTATGAGGGAGTTCACATAAAAACTTTAACTATTATTTTATTTAAAATATTATTTTTTATGACATAGGCAATAAATTTTTCGGGGTGTAAAACACATACCTACCTAATAGGTCGCATTTTTATTACATGTAAAGTGTTTTGTAGTATGTCTTAACGAGTTGGTTACGTGTAATATAGTTCCATACCCATTGACAATATAACTGATGTAGAAACAGAGCATATTCGAACGGCTACAAGCTATGAGCCAAATAGCTTTAAAGGTAATGTCTGTGCACTGCGAGGTAGTAAGCCCATAGCGTATAAACAATGCAATATCCCATTGCCCCGGCTTAGTGAACAAGTGGTTGGAAAGAAGAATATATCGCATGTATTCACCTTGCAACAATGTAGCATTAGAAGGGCAACTTTAAAACTAAACATACTGTGAAAGACTGCTCAATAGAGTCAATAGAAAAAACCTTCTAAGAATTGTCTAAGACTTTACAACGTGTATCAGAAACAGATAAGTGGAAAGAGAGTAATGAGGCCTTTGCCCTACAGTGGGACATCACATGCTGATAATAATAAATCAGAAAGGTGTGATTAAGGGTGTGGCACAGACCATCAAATCGAATCACTTTGTCCGTGGAACCAATATCGTAATCGCGAAAAAAATATCAGCTGCCCCATAAATTTGAGTCGAGTAGGTTTTTTTTTTTTTTGTATGGGATAGGTAGTTGATATTTTTCGCGATTACGATGCTGGTCCCATGGAGAAAGGTCAGTGTGATGGTCTGTAGCACACGCTTAAGTAAATATGACATACACATAAAATATACTTCTACACGCTATATTTCGAATTCGCTTACACTTTTTATATCTTGGTCTTCCATTTTTTTTTGTAGGTTTTTCTATAGTGGAAATTGTGCTCAAGATACGTTGGTACCTACTTTATGATCTATTTTGGTAATGATTGATTGAGTATGTAGAGAAAAACACAGAATGTTTTCTCATGTATGAAACCTTTTACAAATTGTTCGATCACTTTTGATAGATAGTTGCGGGAAAGTGCGAATATTTCAGAACGTAATCCGCTTAGACGCGTGATACTTGTGTTGGCAGAAAAATAATGCTAGGTTCTGTAATTAATCTATCGTCTGTCTACTTTTCAATAAACTCGTATCTTATTTGCTCTCCTTTTTTCTGTATGTTGATGACTATTTTGATATATCTTGTTTAAATTTTTTTCGTGAATATTTTTGGTTTAGTTTGTTAGCAGTAAAATTAGATATCTAGAAGGTATAGATGGTGGCAGGGAAATCGACGCGAAAACTGTATCCATCAATTCAGAACATGATTCTAGACCCCTTAAGATATTTTTCGTCGGTTAATAGAAAAAAATCCGCTGTTACATAAAAAAGTGCAATACCTACGCGGTCAAAATGTATGGAACAGCATTATGTTTTTAATAACCGTCGAATGTTTCAGCGCAGGGGATTCAGTGCTGAATCTATGGTAACAGTTTGCGCGTCGATGTGGCATACATCGACGCGCAAACTGTTACCATAGATTTATATTATATATAGACCTTGTATTATCTGATTTTCCAAAAGTAATATTAATTGTCTTTTACTACTTACAATAATAATTAATACAAAACAATAATTACGTGTAACGTTCCGACTTTTGGCACTTATTGAAAAACAAACTGTAAAATGGGTCACTCCGACCTGTCGGAGGTGGTTCTGCAATATTACAACTTTAAAACGAAAATTTCCGTTATTGAACTCAAACTCAAACTCAAACTCAAATCATTTATTTCAATTAAACCATTTACAGGCACTTTTGAATTGTCAAAATTAAATAGTCGGTCAGTTAGTCAGAAAGTTGAAGCTAGTCGCCCATTCCAAAAACGTAGATCTCTATGGAGAAGAACGGGCAAGAAACTCCACGGACACTCTTTTAAATCAAGATATTATTACAAAATCCTGGGTACATTATTCTTATTGCTTCTATATGTGAGAACAATGTAAAAAAAAAGAAACAATTTATAACATTAAAAATAAGCCCTGGCAGTTAAGAGATGACCAGTCTCAACCAACGGCGCCCGTTCACGAACATGACGCGTGGATCAGCACCACCTAGCTCAACCATTTTGTAGGGAACCGAATGATCCAACACACGCGCCACCATCAGTGAGACATTTAAGTGAGCATGACATATTCTCAACTGCCATGCTCTTTCAAGTCAACATCAAAATATCATAAAAAACGGATCCATGGTTCTTACATTTAGCTGTTAGAAGTTTGTAGCTTCATCAGTTTCACCTTTTTGTAAAGGTACTTTACAAAGAGCAAATAAGTAGTAAAATAAATAAGCAAGTTGTAAAATATTAATACTCTCGCATGTTAATTCATGTCGATAATTAATTTTAGATACATGACTATGTCACATAAACTTCTACGAATCAAGACATTTATATTCAAATTTTATTTTTGTTTCAAATTGACGTTTTTCAAGTTAAACAAATCAACTTTATCTTATTGGGAATTAAGTTGATTTCAGAGTGACTAAGCACTATTGAAAAAGTTATAAAAATGTTTGAAGTTGTAGCTTAAACTGAACTTTATTGTGTAGAAATTAAAGTTATTTTTCCATAAACTCATATTTGTTTACATTTTTGGCGAATATGTCGCGAATGCAGATTATTTTGATTATTTTCTTACACATAAACTCACGCCTTCTTCTCATGGGGGTAGGTAGAAACTGCAAAACGTCACCTGCTACGATCCTTATCCTCGTTTACGTTCATACATCTAGTTGTACACGGACCGTTTGCGAGTGCTACGCACTTGACCTTATTTTCTTATTCATTTCAATAACGGTGAATACAAACTTACACATGTCATCATCATTATCTGCCTAGCCTTTTCCCTACTATGTTGGGGTCGGCTTCCAGTCTCACCGGATGCAGCTGAAATACCAATATTTTACATGAAGCGACTGCCTGTCAGACCTCCACAACCCAGTTACGAACGCATGCACAAACAAACACACACACATAAACATTTACACATGTATTGTTATAATACATAGCATAAAAACACAATACCTTTACGCTTGCCCAACATAGCCGCTCAACAGCATCTAACAACAAAACCGGTGAAACTAACAAGTTTAATCACTCCTTTATTGGTACAGTTCGCAGCATAAGCTTTGAAACACAATTTAATTAACATAATAATCTACCTTCAGATCAGTTATTCCCGTAAGTTTGATCATTACTGATCAGGCACGATAAGAAACTTAAGTAGTCTGTGATAAGAGGCTATACTTGCTGACGGTACCAAAAATGTTCGTGCATCGAATCATCTTCTTCGTAGCCTTTTCCCAAATATGTAGGGGTCGGCTTCCGGTCTAACCGGATGCAGCTTAATACCATTATTTTACATGAAGCTACTGCTTGTCTGACCTACAACCCAGTTAATGAATGGGTAATACGATACCACTTGGTAAGACTGGGTTTCTTAGACTTTCGGGCTTCTGATTATCCGTAACGACTGTCAAAGACCTAAGAATGACAGCCGGAACCAACGGCTCACTATGGTTTCCGAGACACGGAGGGGTCTCGGTATGTAAAGATGGTCACCTATCCACGGACTAACCGCGGCAAGAGTAGATTAACCTGATCTATCGATCCGTGTGGCTGTTATTACTTAGCCACGAGCCATGTTCTTGTACTGAATATGGGCTGGATATACGTTTTGTTCGCAGAACGCATGTCTGTGGTCTTTCTGGAACTTTCCTGGCCCTTCCACTTGTCATTCGACCCACGTCGGATTAATTAAATAAAGTTAAATTCACTGTAGGTATTTTACATGTATCTTCATTTGTCTGGGTCTTAAACTTTCAGAACTTACTTACTGATTGTTTTGTTTGCTTTCCTGATTGCCTGAGAAATGACACAGGGATATTTGGCTAATGACTGATTTTTCCAATAGTCAGATAACTTTTATCTGAAAAATAATTATGACAGTTTTACATAATTATTTTCTATCCAAAAACTATCAAACCGCAATAATTATGACAGTTTTACATATTTTCTATACAAAACCTGTCAAACCGCAATATTTATCCCTCAGTTAAAAGTTATCTGACTATTGAAAAATCAGCCCTTATAAATTCAGTACCTGTGTACCTACATAGTTGCGTTTACAAAAAAGAAGCTTTGCAACATTTATTTTAAATTTTTAACGCAACCTTACAAATTTGTTCACAACAGTATATCGGGTTAAAAATCAGGTCGTAAACACAGGTTTTTTTATTTAAATTTTCAGCAGCAAAAAATTAAGCTTAGCAGCGCAATATATCGTGCCACATTTACATCTCCCGATAACGTTAGCTTGGATCCATTAATTTATTAACAAATAAAACCTCCATTGAGTTATATGGGCATTAAAGAGAGAGGTGTACCAACAACGTCATGTTTCAGCAGCCCAGTGGTCGAACTTAATTCTGAACAAACATGACGTGAATTATGAACCTGTATTTATTTTATTACCGTTCGTTTTACCAATACGCGGTTCCAACATTTTCTGAGCCGAGAAATAATATTAAACAAAGTAAATTTGGTAAACATTCAGAAAAAAATAGGTCAAAGAAAAATCGACCGGCAATTAAATAAATGACTACGCACTCTGTTAATGAAACAAAGCTCAGATTCAATTTTATATCTTTACTGTGCCAGACTTTTTCTAAGACCTTCAACTACCTCTTATCTCAGAAAGGAAAAATATTTCATATCCTGCTGAGAAAACACATCTGAGCTCCGACAGTACTTTGTATTCTTTGTGCCATTTGTAATATTTTCACATCCGTCTCATGTCGCTCACAGAAAAATAAACTAAAACTAAGATCCAATAAACGTTCGCATTCTATTTTGAACACACGTTGTTTCCATCAAAAAACTCATTTGACGTCAAACTCTTGTAGCTGCTAGTTACATCGAGAGGCGATTTTCGAATAGCAATTAGTTCTAAAACGTCCTTTACACGGTCGAAATACGCTGAATTGCAGCATCAATATCATGAACAAGCTGTCTTGTTAGCTAGCACTGGTCATAGCTTTGTCAGAAGACGTATTCATGTTGTCCCCATTAGGGTAGGTGCAGACTTAAGGCGGGCTATTTCGAAGCATCGGTTACATCGTACGTTCGTTAAAATTTTACAGTTGAAATCAGTTTGCTTGCAGTTGTTGTACTAGTGCTTTTTGTGTAGCACTCGTTAGTGCAATGCCGATTATCTGAAGTAAGGTGGCGCAAATTTAATCAATTGCCGTTGTGCGTTGATGTGTTTTTGATTTGCAATGTGACAGGAGAAGCCATTTGTTGACGTATCGTGCGGATTTGTGCGTACATTTAGAATTTATGTCTTATTTTTCCGTTTCATTTTCGCAGCCGCGCTACATATTTGCTTATCTGGCATTAAACATACTCGTCATAACGTCTGTTACAAATGATTGATATCTTTATAATGGTATAGTATACAATACCGTGCTTATAATTATGACACTTCATTACTGACGCTGAAGTATTTTCTGGACTCTCAAATAAGTACCAAGGGAACAAAAAATATATGGACTATAAAAAAAAAACACTGTCGCTGCACCTTATTTTCTTCTCTTTTAAAACACTCATCCAGCTTAAACGCTACTTAAAAAATCTATTCGGAAGTTTTAAGCTGTAGTATAAAAAAGTCTTTAGTATTTTCTTTCTAATATAGGGCAGCGGTGTTCCCGAGGGAAGGATGTTGATGCCACATTCAGTCCGTGTTTGGAGACGAGCCGAGAGGCCGCGTCGCGCGTTGCGCGAATGATTTACGATAAACGTTACAACTTATTCGAATTAATTATCGTGAAACTTGCTTGCATATATTAATTGTAATTAATTAATACATTGAAATTCAAAAATAGTTTTGCCAAATAATTATCTATTGAAGTATAAAATAATTAAAATGTAAACAATATTAACGTGCGCGGGTTAAATGCAGTTGATTTTTAATTGTTTATCAAAATGATGAGATGATTGATTTACAAAAAGGAAATTTGGACTTTACAAAAAGTGAAACAAATGGATTCTGACGGAATGAAATAAATGATTTCGAAATGCTTTGCTATGTAAGTGATTTTTTTCCTAGCCTTTATTATTAATTACGTATACTTACATACATTATTATCCATAGGTACTTTATTATATATTTAGACACTTCCTACCTAAGTACAATAAGGAAATCCCAGAACTTATCAGCTATGTATCACCCCTTAGAAGCCGTAAAAGTCCATAGGAAAGTTTTATTTCAGTAGATAACAACACTTGCGGCAATCTGTCACATAATAGTGCAATTAAGTTAACTTTTACACGCCATACATGCCAAACATGGTTTGAAGTGGTACTTTGGCACTAATTTAATCCATTATATAAGAATAGAAGCGCGTTTTTATGAACGTTTTTTATGTTTTTCTTTTACACACTACAATTTAAATTCTTTGTTTATGTGTTTAGGTATGTGGTATGTGCCATTTTTATATATTTTTTATTTATTTAAGATTACATCTAAGGAAACGCAAAAATAACATTAAGTAGGTACTACATTCAAATAATTTATTTCAAATAAGCACATAAAACGCACTTTTAAACGGCATAATTTACAAGAAAAATGGAATTTATTCTTGTCGCTCCTTCCAAAAGGTACTTCCGTGTCGGCAAGAACGTCTACCGTTACTCTTTTAAAATGTTTTTTAATATTTTATATACATTAATTATGTATATAAAATAGACAGATATATATTTACATATAAATATATTATTGTACTTATATATAAATTCCGGTTAGACTGTAAGCCGACCCCAACATAGTTGGGAAAAGGCTAGGCAGATGATGATTAATTATGTATATAAATATATGTGAAGACGATGTACCTGGAAAAGAATTATAATACCACAATTTTATTTATTTTTACCCTATGTTGTTCCACTGCAGGTTGAACGCCTCCCTTTCGCCTTTCCACTACTCTCGGTTTTAAGTTAGTGTGTCTGTACACTATCTGTACAATAGGTAAAAAGAATTAAAAATAAAGAAATTACAAAGAAATTAATTATGTGATAGTTATACGGTAGTCACATATTTACAAATAGGTAGGTACTGTAAAAGTAAATGATTTTTCTAAAATTTTAACAAGTAATCATTTAGTGAGTCATCATCATTATCAGCCTATAGCAGTCCAGTGCTGGACATAGGCCTCTAGGATTCAATCCGATTTTCGGCAACTCTCATCCAGCTGCTACCAGCCATCCTGCGAAGATCATCGTCCCACCTAGCCTGAGTTAGTAGTAATTTAGTGAGTGAGCTAAAGTAATTACAGAATGCAAAATCAATGTCATAAAAATTATAAATTATACAGTGAAATTGGCAACCAGTTTGTTTTTGTCTAGGCTCGAGATTGTCCTGTCGAGCAGGACCATCATGTTTCCAAGCGTTCTTATCTTGGATATAATCCTGTAATTTGTAATATCCTTGTTTACAAAGTTAACATTTAATATGAGTTTTGAACTTTCAATTCATTGTAATATAATTTATATACAAGGTATTTTGTTGTTACAGTTAACACAGTACCCTATAAAATATGTATGTAATTTAGATTATCAGAAAAATGGTTGCTAAGCATACTTACATTTTGTAAATTTTGTATCGGAATAATATTAAACGTGGGAAGTACCTACAATCCTATTAATATACCTATTTATATCCTATTTGTATTTTATAAAGGAACTAGCTGCGCCCTGCGGTTTTACCCACATAAGTTTTGATCCCGTGGGAAAATTGGGATAAAAAGTATCCTTTGTGATAATCCTGGTTATAAACTATCTGTATGCCAAATTTTCATCTAAATCCGTTAAGTAGTTTTTGCGTGAATGAGTAACAAACATCCATCCATCCATACAAACTTTCACGTTTATAATATTATAGTAGGAAGTAGAATGTAAACATGGAAAATCAAAGTCTTTGTATAGGTAACTATTTTTTATTGCTTATTTAAACTTACCATCAATATACTTTTCTATTTAAATATCATCTTGTCTTAATTATTTTAAAGTTTGCAAAATTTGATAATCCCTAATTAGTTCCAGCAAATTAATCTCAGTGTCCGCTCTTCAGTCCAGACAAGATTAGTCCAACGTCTTCCTTTGAATGCAAGGGTATTTTATGTTCAAAATATTTAAGTTGCAGACTAATATAATAAGAGATTTCTTCATGATTCCCTTTTTAACTATGTTTTTTTATTTATTCTCAGTAGCAGCGTTGACTTGTGCCCGGCTGATGGCAGTAGACTCTCCTTTTATCATGGGACTGTATAAACATAACTGTCGAAATGCGAGTATACTATAAGTATAGGTCACATAGGTACATCTGCGTGCTCCCTTCGGGTGGAAAGTTAATAGTCTAAGAAAAAGAGGGATCAGAAAATAGGAATAAACAATGAGCGCCTAAAATGGCCATTTAAATCTTCCACAAATTAAAATATATCAAGAGATTACTCTTATAAAGCCGAGTGTGAGTGCTGCGTATGCGTACTAAAATCTTTGACAAGTACTAAGTATAGTTCGTCCAACAGTGGCTCGTGTTAAGAAATTCATTATACATTCAATAAAATCATAATATACCTAAAGGCTGATTGATTAGTGCTAAAAACAAAACCCCTTTGTTGAACAGACCCTTTTGTTGACTGTAGAACAGACTTAAGGCGGAAACAGACTTGTAACACGTTACTCCGCGTGACGTCAACGTAACGTGCTCATTGGCCACATTTCATCTTGTGAAGTACAGCGTCGTCATTTTGCCAATGAACACGTGTTACAAGTGTGTCGAGGCCTTTAGCGTAATGAATTGTCAAGGTAAGTTTATAATTTCGTTTTACACCTGAATTCTGCGGCGTTGCCTTGGCAGGATGTAATAATGAGCCTTTGTTGATACGTTATGATTACAACCCACCCCACAACCCACCCACTACACTTACCTAGTCACTCTTGAAGTTCTTAAGGCTCGTTGAATTGTTTAGTTCGCCTGATTTTAACAAGGCATGTTTTCTTAACACTTTAATGTTCTGTGTATTTTAATGCTCAAGTCCTTCGCTGGGGAAAATAATATAGAACCATTACTAAGCCTAAAATAAGGCTACACTACTTAGCTTGATGGTAGCACTTGAAATATTCAAATTTCCGAACACTCGTTAGCACAAAATATAATATAAGCCTTGACGGAACGGCAGTAGGGTGTGATTGTGGAGCTAATGTCGCAAACCATGATCTACTTCCTATCCTGCCCTCTGTGTCCCAAAACATGCAGTCAAATTGACCTCTGCGCTGCCAGTGACGACGCCGTGGAAGTGGCAAAGTTTTGGGGCAAAAAGATTTAAAATTCAGTCGACTCGAAGATGAAGGTAACAAAATAATTATATTAACTATAAATAAAAATGAAATGCAGTTTGTTGAGAAGCGCATCATTTGAAAACGGCTGGACCAATTTGGGTATATTTGTTTTCAAATGTTCTTAATAGTCTGAATTAGGTTTTCATGGAAAGAAACGTTGGAAAACATGCTCCGGAGATTTTGAAAATTCGTGGTAAACTGAAGGTGCTTTGTTCTATAGGAATCTTGTATGAACTCAAGACCAATTATGAGAGGATAACATCTGTCGGGTCAGCTATAAAAAAGATAACACGATTCATTGTTAGTTTATCTTCTCTTAAGGGACCTATCGGATTCGTACATAGAAGTTAGCCCAGTTATAGGGTTAGACGAGCCAATTTACGAAGTTGTTTTGTTGAATCTATCTTGAACAAAGTTATATGTCTTTCCCAAACGATTGCTTCAATTTGAAGCCCCTAAGCCCTTCAGGCGCCAGATTTATCCTTATCTATAGGCTTAGCTTAAGAAAATGTATGAGTGTGTAAGTAGGCTAATGAAAAGAGTCTTTTCAAGTAGAACATTTGTCACTACTGTGTCTCATCCTAGATTAGGCATTGTCGTTTTTTGGTAACCGGTACTATTGGCCTTGGTGTGATACCGGTGTGGTACTATTAGTATTTCTAATTGTGTATCTTAAGTCTTTTTTCTTATTTTTTTTTAATATATTTTTTTTTGTTGTAATTGTGTGTTTTGTTTGTGCAGAATAAAATATTTTTCTTTCTTTTCTTTCTTTCTCTCTTTCTTTCTAATCAGTATGGGTACTGTACCGGTACCAAACAAATTATTTACTAATAGTACCACACCGGTATCACAGTACAGTACCCATTTAGAGTGAGAAAACAGATATAGTAAGTAAAACGGATTAGAAATTTTTCTACCGTACGAGGTTACTCGTACAAAAATGAAATCTGTGGTACGCGTCGGGTACCAGGAATTTGGTACCGGTACTTGTTAGGTGGAGTACCGGTACCCGTTCGAACTGGTACCCAGGCACCAAAATGTGAAAAACTGCTATGTACCGGTACGGATCCTGTACTTTTGGTGCCGGTTCCAAGACTTGGGTCTGAGTAATACTCGTCTAAAGACAGTTAATCATAGCTGTGAGTTGTGTCATTGACGTGATAACGTCAACCGGTGCAGCAGACGATAGCATAAAACACAACAAGGCAATAGGTACCGGTTGTCGGTGAAAACCAGCGCTGAGGCTCTGTCTCGCATATGGTCTTAGCGCATTTATGTAAAACTTTTATGCTGAGCATTGGCCCAGCATAAAAGTTTTACGTGAATGTGACGCATATTTTTCCCCAACTTGTTTTTTTTTGTATTCATTCTTTTTTACCCGCAAATAAACGTATTTTCTTTCTTCTGTCCAAACAGTCTATCCAACAAAATAATGAAACTATAAAAATATAATGGATTTCAATTAATATCACATTTATCTGACATTCCCAATTGAATCCAACACGCATTACTTCGATAATATCGTTATGATGAAACAGTCGTTGATATTCATTAATCTTTAATTGATGACAATTTAATTATTACACGTGGTAGGTAGACCTGGAGAATTTCAGTTGAAAATTATTCGGGAACGGAAGTAGGTAAGTAATTGATGACGTATTTATACGTTTGGAATGTCATTAGAGGAACGGGAAGTTTATGATTTATAGAGTAATTAGTGTAAACTGTAATTAATATTGCAAAGAGAAAAGATTAAGTTTTTTGTACGTTTGTTTGTTACCCTTTCACGCTAAAACGGCAGAACGGATTTAGTTGAAATTTGGCACATGGATAGAACATGACCTGGATTTGACTAGTATTCCTGGTATCGAAATTTATGCGGGTGACACCGCGTGGCGCAGCTAGTTGTTAATATCACGACCAGCATTCCGATTGATTATTCGAAAGGATTTTTTAAGAAATACCTATTCCATTGCTTCATATGTTTGAAAAAGTCGACTGCTCGACAACTCAAGTAACGCAATGAATGTTGTCGAACTGTCAAATTGAAAGGCATTGCAATAGTGTGTTACGCAATTACCCCGCAGGCTAAGTTAGAATATACCTCGATTTCTACAAATTAGGTATGAAAAGCTCTTTGGAAAAATTATGAGATAAATCAGGGCATAAATAAGTTATCAGGCGTTTGGCAATGATTAGGTTGGGGATGGATGTACTAATTTATTTAAGCTTCTTCTTATATTAAACGTTTGAACTTGAACATCGTAATTTGCTTGATTTTATATAGTTTGATTAAATGTTTGATGTAATTTATTTTATCTTCAGCCAGCTAACCCAACACTTAATTATCTATATGGATCCACTGGTCTGAAATAAAAAGCTTGAATTTGAATTAATTAACCTTCTAGTTCAGACAAACATAAAAATCTTTTTATGAACTCTAGCTGTCTGTGTGCTGCATTCTTATAGCAATAAACTGACACAACCTTATATTTAAATCTTTTTTCACTACCTATCCTTCTGTGGTTTTCATCAGTACATAATGTACGGTAGTAACTACTATACACCTTGTTCTTCACGGTATCCATAAACTTTGGCAAACGCTTTTATAGCTTTTACAAATCAAATCTAACAACGGAAGTAGTACTTGAAAAGGCTTCGTTACAAAGATGTTTGTAATTTCTTTTAAATTTTATTGAGCTATGCAGTAATAAAGGTTCTTGTTGCCGCTTAGTGCATTAAAATGATAAATCTATCAAATGCTTCGGATAAAAAGTTAAAGAGGCATGAATATCGGGTGATATACGTCAAGGTACCTATTTAGTTAGTATGAAAATTAACAAAAAATAAAAATTCATTAAAGCGTCCATAATGAAAAATGCATATTTCCATGTCATAAGTCATAAGTCATAAGTCATAAGTCATTTATTAATTTGTTGAACATAGGTACAATAATGATGTTACATAAAGATAAAATAGTGCGCTATGTTAAGCCAGAGGGCGTACAAATGTTTGTGATTAATCAAGCAGCCAAGTCTCGACAAGAAAGTAAATAATATAAAAGTAAGCCTCATCCACAAAAAAAAAAGCCTGGACTATAAAAAAATAATTGTAAAGAACATTTTGACAAATTAATTAATAATAAATAGCAATAGCAATAAATGTCAAAAAACAGAAAAAATAAAATACAAAATAAATGAAAACTAATAATAAGACTATGTCAATATACAATACTTATGTCAATATACAATACTTATGTCAATATACAATACAAATGTCAAAATTACAATAATAATGATGTCAATATACAGATGTCAACATATAATCCTAATGTCAATATACAAAAACAAAAAAAAACCTTATGTCAAGGACAACAATAGATATAATTTATTAGCATGTCAACATTCTGTCATTAGGTTTTTATCTGTTATGAACTCCGAAATACTGTAATATGCTTTGTTCACAAGTAAAGATTTTAGCCGTTTCTTAAATAAGTTCACATTCAATTCTTTGATTGACGACGGTAAGCGGTTAAATATAACTGGCGCCATGCAAAAAACACTTTTGTACATTAGAGCTGTGTGAGACCTTCTTACACATAAGCTATTATTATACCGGCGACTTCGATTATTAATGTCCGACATTTTTTTAAACCACTTTGGATTGGTCTTTACAAATACAGCAACCTCAAAAATATATAAAGATGGAAGAGTCAAAATTTTAAACTTAATAAACAATGGTTTGCATGTATCTATGACCTGCAATCCAAACATTGTCCTTATACACTTTTTTTGGGCTTTAAAGATAATTTCCCTATTGGTTGAATTCCCCCAAAAGATAACACCATATCTTAACACTGAACCCACCAAGCCATGATATGCTATAACTAAAGCGTCCAGAGTCATCACTGAGCTAAGTTTATATAGGGCATATGCAGATTTACTTATACGTTTGGTCAACTCCTCCGTGTGTGTCTTCCAATCTAATTTACTGTCAATTGTTAGACCTAGGAATTTAGATGTGTTTACTTGCGTTATGCGTTGGCTGTCATAGTGTATGCTCATATTTGTGTTTGAACGTTGGCTAAACATCATTAATTTTGTCTTTTCAATATTAATTTTTAGATTATTATTATCTAACCATTGTACTATGGAGGTTATTGTCTTTGTAATTTCGTCGTTATAGTTTTGAGCGTTTGTGCTTTTAATGGTTACAGTGCTGTCATCGGCAAATAGTGACATGGGGTGACTAGAAACTTTCGGCATATCATTTATATAGATTATAAATAGAAGAGGCCCTAAAACACTGCCCTGGGGTACGCCATATGTAATTGTTCGATGATCAGACTTGTATATTCGTTGACATTTGGTTTTATAATCTATTTCAGATACTTCAACGTACTGTTTCCTGTTCATTAAATAAGATTCTATTAACTTCAAGACATTACCTCTGATGCCGTAGGCGTCCAGTTTACTTAGCAAAATATTATGGTCCACATAGTCAAAGGCTTGAGTCATGTCACAATATATTGAGCACACAGGTATTCTTTGGTCAACATTCGTATAAACATTATTTAGAAAGTCATAGATGGCCATATTGATCGTTTTACTTTTCCGGAAGCCTTTTTGTTCCTCTGTCAAAATATTTTGTTTGTCAAGGTATTTATAAATATGTGCATAAATGTATTTTTCAAATACCTTGGATATTATTGGAACGAGCGCAATGGGCCTATAAGACTCCATGCATTCTTTGTTATTTTTTTTAAATAATGGTTTAACCACAGTGGTTTTTAGGTTAGTTGGATATGTACCATGTGTTATGCACAGATTGAGAATATAGCTCAAATGTCCACTAATGTAGTCTGAGACGTACTTAATCACTTTGGTAGAAATTCCATCATTGCCTACACTACCGGTATTTTTTAAAGACTTAATTATGGCTTTGATGTCTTGTTCACTACTTGGTGCCATAAACATCGAATTACTCGAACTTGAAATATTTGATGTCACCTGTACACCTCTATTAGCGATTGGTTTTATCTTATCGACAAAAAAGTTGTTAAAGGCTTTCGCTATCTCGTACGGGTGTGTTACTTTTTTATTTCCTATTTTAATGCTTCCAATTGAGTTTTTACTAGGCATATTCATCTTCGTTCGATTAATTATATCCCATGTCGTTTTTGACTTGTTAGATGATGATTTGATGTTATAGCTGTTCTGAGCACGTTGTGTTAATTTAATTATTTTTTTATAGATTGCAGTATATTTTTTAAATTCCTGTTTGTTTTGTTCTGTTCGTTCCAGTCGGTAACGCCACAGAAGTGTTCTTTTATTTTTACTACATGTTTTGATTCCCCGCGAAACCCATTGTGGTCTCTTGTGTATGGTTATTTTTATACGTTTTAAAGGAAAACACAAATTATACATTAGAACGAAATTCTCCAGAAATAGATTATAGGCTGTATTCGGATCGTCTAATTGATAAATCTCCGATAGAGAAACATTTTGCAAACATTCCCTGAATTTATCCGTATTTTCCTTATTATAGTCGCGGCGTTTAATGTACCAATGCTTTAAAACACATATCCTTTTCACCGGACACTTGAGAATTTGACAGGTATGATCAGATAAAGCAAAATCGAGTACGTCATATTTACATTTTTTACACAGATTATGAGCAAAATTGTCTATGCATGTTTTACTAGAGAGTCTGGTTGGCTGATTAATTACTAATTTAAAATTAAAGTTAAGCAAAATACATTCTAGATCTAGTGTAGTATTATTACGCTTCAAAGTATCAATGTTAAGATCACCGCATATTACAATATTTCGTTTATTTTTCTTAGTTATAAACTGGCATAATTTATATAGCCGCTCGAAAAAAGTTGTTAAATTATTTGCATTTGGGACTCTATAAATGCAGATTACAACGGTGTCAGTATGAATTAGTTCAATAGCACAACATTCAAATGTGCTACTTATTGCTAAGTTCCTAACTTCAGGAATCTCCTTCCAAATGGTCTGAATGGTCATGGTCTGAATATCTGGTCGAAGTTTATGTATATCGACCGGAACACGGTGTATATTGTATATGCGTACTTACTTGTTCAACAATTTTTAAATCTATGTTAAATATTTTGGTGCCTTCTAAAAGCTTTAATCATAAGTGATTCTCCCCATTCATCAACTACTTGTAATCGAAACTTGTGTACGAAAGTGCCATATATTTTAAATTGGCATCCGGTCAAATTCTAACTAATAATTTTAATATTTTTCTCTGCTACGGTCGACCACTTAGAAATCTCATCTTCGTAAAATAAATTAAAAGTTCATAGCATCCCGTAGTTCAACTCGAGCCATATATTGCGTATAATAAATCATCTTAAATTAAGTTTGTTCGTTCTAGTTATTATGAAACCGCTTCACCTTTAAATTGCCGTGTGCAACGACGCTTGGACGAAATTCAGATTCAAGCTTCTTAGTTTTATGGAGCACTTGCTACTGCTTGTGGTTTCGCTCGCATATAAAGGGGAACTTCTTCATGTACCTGGACAAAAACTACCCTATATGTCAATTCAGAACATAGTTTACCTGTATGCTAAAATTCATCAAAATCCGTTGAGCCGTTTAAGCGTGATTGAGAAACAAACATCTTTACAAACTTTTACGTTTAAAATACAGGGTGGCAGTGACACCGACGCGCAGCCTGTTACCATGAATTCAGCACATGATTCTAGACCCCCTAGGGTAGGTAGACATTTTTCGTCGGTTATCAAAAAAAAGCGGTAGTGTATATATTCTTTGACCCTGTATAGTGGGATTCCGGATTTGTACAGTTACCTCTGTCAATTTGCCATGTTATGTCATCGGTCATATAGTCTTTTCATACAACTGCCAAATAACGATAGTAAGTTATGATTTGAATATACGGACAATCTAAGTTGGTATTCAATTTGGTAAAGAATTTCCTTGAACTTAGACGCACTTTATTGTTGGGCATCTCATCATCATCTGCCTAGCCTTTTCCCAACTATGTTGGGATCGGCTTCCAGTCTAACTGGCTGCAGCTGAGTACCAGTATTTTCCATGGAGCGACTGCCTATCTGACCACCACAACCCAGTTACTGGATAATACGAAACTCCTTGGTAAAACTATTTGTCAGATTGTTGGGCATCTACTAGGTGAAAAGAAATATCGGCGTTAATCGACCCACCTAATAGAATCTTGAGATAACTAACGACCTCAAAGATTGTTAGAGAAGAAATGACAGTGCGCACTGATAGCTGAATTTAGTCCGATCCTTTCATAATGAGTTTGCAGAACTTCTATAATAGGGTTTCTGCTTCAATAGAAAAGTTGTAAAAGGCTTTAACAATACGCAGTTAGATATACTGAGTACTTACGCTGTTATTTCGCTAAGGAAAATAAATCACCTTTCAACGGACTGAGATGCAAATGAGATGAAATTATTTTTAGTTTCGACGGTGCCCAGCAAATTTGTTTCCAGTATTAAGGACAAAGGTGAAATATAATGATAATCACGTAATTTTTTTATAAGAACAGGAAACAATTTAATTTTCTATTATCATTTTTTCCGTAATTTCTTTCTACTTTTCCTTGTTTCCATTTTGATGGATAACGATGGAAGTGGTATCATAAAATTAAAGCTTAAGGTACACCCTGTTTCTATATTTGGGACGCCTAAGCCTTTGTAATACGCTAAATTTCTCTCAGAGCCCGTCTTTAAGGATAATTAATTTACTTATCCAATATTAATTTATCCGAATCATCAATCTTACGATATTAGACGCGATTTTGTTGTTTTTTTTTTAATCTTTTTTGTTAATTTCTTGGCTGGCTCATCATCTGCCTAGCCTTTTCTCAACTATGCTGGGGTCGGCTTCCAGTCTAATCGGATGCAGCTGAATACCAGTATTTTACATGGAGCGACTGCCTATAAGACCTCCACAACCCAGTTACTGGGTAATACGATACCGCTTGGTAAGAATGGTTGTCAGACTTTCGGGCTTCTGACGACCTGTAACGACTGTCAAAGATCCACGAACGACAGCCGGGACCAACAGCTTTCCGTGCTTTTCGAGGCATGGAGGGGTCTTGGTATGTAAAGATGGTCACCCATCCATTGACCAACTGCTGCAAGCGTAGCTTAACCTGATCGATCGACCCGTGCAGCTTATTATTTAGCCAAGCCCCTAAATTTCTTGGATGGCTGTACTTATTTATTTATTAGCTTCTTCAGTTTTGGATTGTTCTAAAGGACACATGATTAAATTAGCATATCGTTACTGACATTATAGAAAAATTAGATTGTGACTTCCATTAGAAAGATTTTAGTTTTCGTAATATGTGCTGAATTGGCGTTTAACAGCACTGGATAGGGATAAGTGGAAGGAGGGAAGGGAGGCCTTTGCCCTGCAGTGGGACAGAAATGGCTGAATAAAAAAAAAAATATGTGCTGAACTCATCATGTTGTAACCGTGTCGTAATTTGTTAACCGGGTGTTAGTTTGGTGAATAATGCTAACGCGATATGTCTCCATTCTACCGACAAATATACGTCCGATTTGATGGCTTCCTAATGCCTCTAGGCTCTATGAACATTTGACATATTAAACCAACTAGGTTTAATACGTCAAGGTGAGCCTAGTCGAAGATCACGAGCGTCAGAGCATGGTTAACCAGTTTTAATCCAGTAGAAACTGATTACATTGTTTGTATTTATTTATTTATTTAAACTTTTCGCGCAAAAAGGTACACAGGCGGACTTAATGCCTTAGGCATTCTCTACCAGTCAACCAAGGGTGAAGAGATTAGATGGCAGATGCTTTGTTTGAGAGGGTCAATGATGAAAAACTTAAAACTATGTTTTTAACTAGGTTATATACACATACATACTATTACTATAATATAAACTTATAATATATATATATATACAAAATCAAGGAAGAGAGGTGTTAAGATGACTCTACGCTATTTTTTAAATTTGTTTTGAAAATAACTCTGCAATTTCCGCTTAAATGCATACCGCCTGGTGGCCGTCCTGATATCAAGAGGAAGCGCATTATTCCAAAGAAGAATGGACTGAATATGAAAAGAAGAATGAACAAAGTCAGACGTATGAGAAGGTTTGTAAGGTTGATTCTACTGAAAAGAACCAGTATTGAGCAACCTTGTTTCAAAATAAAGGTCTGTCTTTAACTCTTAGGGTCATCGTCCTCGACTCAAAAGTAACGTGTTACAAAGTCAGGTCACGGTCCGTGCACGAGGCAACCAATCTCAAACTAGGTAATAAAGCGTCTCGAGTATCGAACAGTGGTGGTTCAGTAGTAAGGACTGCGACTTACGAGTTGTAGGTCGTAGATTCGAACCCTATCAGGCGCTTTACTTTGTGTAAATTATTTCATCACCACTGCTCCCAAAACGGTGAACAAAAACATCGTGAGGAAACCGGCATGTACTTGAACCAAAAAAATCTATGACATGTGACATCAGCCAAACCGCACTAGACTCGTATATAGGATTACGGCCCGCTACCTGAGAGGAGGCGAGTAGTGGGAACATTATAGGCTGATTATGTGTGTGTATGTCCATGGTGTCCGGACCACCATTGAAATATTAGTGCTATGACATTCTGGCTACTCATTTCCTTTTGAGGAGCATCCTGGACGACAGGCTTTAGTGACTGAAACTACACATTTAGTTTCTCGAATAATCTTTTGGCCTGTGGCAAAGCAGTTGCTCGCGAATTATCTACACCGCTAGATGCGAACTACGCATCGTACTGACGTCACGTAAAGTCCTACATCGCACAAGCAGAGTTTGCCTCGCAACTAGCAACAATATAACGCGCGATATACAACGCCCCAACATCAATCGCCGGGCAGCTGCCCTCCAAACGCAACAATCGTCAGGTCGGATGATCCTCCCTTTTCTATGGAGGATGAGTGAACTTTTCCTATTTTCCTTATCTATAATCGCATCGAGGTAGCTATTACATCTCCTGAACTTTTAGCCATCATGCATTGTTAAACTTCTCTGATTGGTAGACTTTTAGTAAAAACATGTCTGTTATGTAGCAGGAATCGAGAACAAAGTGTGTTGTTTCACCAATGTAACCAGGTCGAGGCCTAGCGCGGCCAAATAGTTGATGTGCGAAACTTGTTAAATATTTTAACTCACAGAGATAACTATTGCGGAGTTTGATCATACTATTCTGTAGTTATAGACTACAGTCCTTTCAGAGTCATTTTACCTCTGACAGCAGCAAGCCAACAGCAACCTTATTGTAACGTACAGATAAAGACCACTGTGATTTTGATAGACTTGACATTGGCAGCAATCCAACAGCGACTTTATTGTAGTGAAGATAAAGATCATTGTGATTTTGACAGTGATGCAAAATCAGAGGAACTGTGAATGGACTGTATAGTTGACGTCGTCGATCCGTTTGTTTAGTTTGACGTGTCATAGTCATAGACCTTTTGATAGTGGAAATCTATTTTTCGCCTGTTCTATTCAACGTGAATCTATTCAACGAACCGCATTCCAACGTTAGACAAAAGCCTTTTTCATTAAAATTGTGCTTGTGCATGTCGGCTCCGTATTCACATCCTATCTATCATAACTACATTTCAATAGGTCATCAATAGCGACTCTTGAAAAAAGTAACAACCTTACAAAAATAATAACTTTCCTTTCAAATGCACCGTTTCAAATGATAATGCTACCGAGTTTTCCGTTTTATTGGCACCAAATAAGATCAATAGAATATCCTTCCCTAAATCGTTGACGACACGGTTGGCGCAGTGGCTGAGCGTCAACTGCTGCGCTGCGTGGCGCGGGTTCGATTCCCGCACGGAACAAATATTTGTATTGCCTATAACAGGTAGTTGTTCCGGGTCTGGCTGTTTGTGTATGTGAGTTTAAATGTTTGTGAATGCATCCACGATACAGGAGTAATTCCTAGAGTGGGGCAGCGTTTTAAAAAAAATGTCTTATATCTCTCCAAATACATTGTTCCGGAAACATGAACATAAAATTGTAAAGGCTATTGATTTGATTGCGTTGCGTATTGTTTTTTATTTAGCCTACACTGCTGAGCAAAGCCCTCCCCCAAATCCTTCCAGGCATCCTTTTCTAGCGCCACCTCGCGGTACGCGTTTAGATCGTCTCGCCACCTCTTCACAAGTAAAAAAAAAAAACACTGTCAAAGACGGACTTAATGTCTGAACCATTTTCTACCAGTCAACCTTAGAGTGAGACAACACAAATGACGGTATAATATCCGTTGCAGTTTTATGACGAGAAAAATGAGTACGGTGTGAAGACCGTTTTCAATAATCGCCTGAAGACGGGCAGTAGCGTTGTCTAATAACAACAATCTGTGGTCGACCAACTGGTTGTAATATAGGAAATTAATAAGGGAACTTTGACCGAACTAGTTATAGGAAACAGACACATGTGGACTTCCCTATTAATGATTCTTATCATTTATTGTATGGTATTAAGCATAGAACACGTCGTAATCATCTTGATTTAGAATTTAGATGAATCTATCCTAAATCCGAACCGAAGTCTAATCTTCAACAAGTATTTACCTCTTTGTGTACACACTTATTCATTGCCACTTCGCTGCTTTACTCTTCCAATTTCGCTCTCAACAATACCTTCATAATCCTTATAACCACAATATACAATCGTTTTATTTATCTCTATCCGTGATCCTGTTGCTTTTATTTACAGCCACGTATTAAACGTATCTAAGACACTTCGCAGATTAGTTCAACGAATTATGCAGAGCCGGATTTGCTATGTATTTAACTATTTATTTAATTTTTAGCCGATGTTATTCCACTACAAAGCAAAAGCTAAAGACTTCGGTGTGAGTGATAAAACAATTTTAATTCACTTGAAACAAAGGATTCGATGGATGACTCGAAATCGTTTACTTTCGAGGAACAAAAAAGTTGAGTAACGTTTTAATGGTATTCGTGTGTCGTAGAACAAGCACATGTCACCTAATCGAATTGTAATTTACATTCATATTGTTGGCGGTACCTACGTAGTCTGAATACTAATGTCTCACGGAGTAAGTATAAATTGACGTTGAAGTGCTAAACCTTTTCATTCCAGGTTAAGCAGCTCACATCCTGCTAAGTTGACCTTTGAGATGCCATTCACGAAAAAATCTTTATCATTCTTTGACAATTAATTCTCATGCCGTCTGTCACCTGTAGTTGTTCACCACCTACCGAACTTATTTATATTTAGTAAAGAATAAATATTTCGTCTAACTAATTACTTTAATTTTCCTAACAGCCTCGTGCGAGTGCGTTACGAAAGGTTCAATCTAGGAACTTTAGAATTAGGTAGATAGCCAAATGCTTCTCTGCCAAAGTACGATCCGAGGCCGGTGCCAATTTACTATGTAGTTGTCTATAACGGCATTAGTTAGCCACCTAACAGTTTTGCTCTCTTTAAGTAATTTGTTACTGAAACTGCCAGTCAAAATTGATCGTTTGAAGGGTGCTACTTGTTCGGGTCGGCATGGTACATGAGCAGCATGCCGCCCGGCTGTGCTGAATCAAGGCGAACCAAACAACTGTGCGCCACGCCACAAAATAATAATCCATCTGCGTTACAATTACCTCAAAAACGATTTAAACAGTCCGGATGTTATGTAATAATGAGGTGGTGTGGTGTGTTGATTAGATTAAACAATATACATAAATAAATAGCACATAACATTTGGTCGAAATTTCATTAATGGGTGGTTATGAAATGAAACGTTGAGGTTTTGTATGTAAATAACAGATATACCACACATTTTGTTTTTAACCCTTTACCACAAGCCGTGTGTACCTACATAACCAATAATATTAAATGTACAGGATATTATGTAGTCAATAGTGCCAGTTTAGTCATACGTACGGTCACCAAAGGAGATACGATGGATGTTTTCGAATGAAATTTAATTTGATAAATTAACTGTTTGTTTTCTATTAACTAAATTTAATTTAATTCAAAAACATCCATCGGTTTCTTACTAAACTTCAAAGATATCTGACGACCCTGGTTAATTATCTCTTTTGGTGACCGTACATAGTCATACACCCATTTACAGACACACAGTACAGATACACGCACGCACACAAATATTATTAATTAAGTCGCCATTGTTTGAACGAAAGAAAATATTGTTATTTTTCTGTGTACTTACTTCGTTATTGGCGTAATGTTTAGAATAATAATAATGTTATATACGTACAGTGTTAGCTTTGAAGCAATCTTATATAATCTTGTTTTTTTAGGGTTCCGTACCTCGAAAGGAAAAAACGGAACCCTTATAGGATCACTTTGTTGTCCGTCCGTCCGTCTATCTGTCTGTCAAGACCCTTTTTCTCAAGAACGTGGAGGTATCAAACTGGAATTTATATCAAATACTCAGGTCTACTGACCCTAGGAGCTGTGAAAAAATCAAACTTCTAAGCCAACGCAATCAAAATATACAGCCGTTTGTGCCGCAAATTTCCGAAAATATTCGACACTCGCAAGGGAATCAAAACCTACAGGGTACTTCCCGTGAACTCAGAATGTTAGAATTTGGTACGAAGCAACGTCTTATAGCACAGATAAGGGAAAAATTGCGAAAACCGTAAATTTGTAGTTACATACCTACTTTGGACGGAACCCTCGGTGCGCGAGTCCGACTCGCACTTGACCGGTTTTTTTTTATTTAGCCTTTACTGTCCCACGGCTGGGTAAAGGCCTCCTCCAAGTCACGTGCCACCTCGAACCAGCCTTCGCCGTACACGTCCAGGTCATCTCGCTACCGCATTCTGAGCTGATCTCGGCGGCGCCTTCCATCTTCAGGCACCCATTGTCTGGAAACTTTTGCCCAGCGGTCATCCTGCATGCGGCTGATGTGACCCGACTAATCCCCGTTGAGCCTGGCTGCCTTCTTGCCTACGTCTATTATACCCGCTTTGATGGTGGAATGGTGTTCCTAATTTTGTCCTGTCTTTTTACACCCAGAATGCTGCGCTCCATCGCTCTTTGACAAACACCAAGGCGGAAATTTTGCGACTCGGTGAGCACCAGGTCTGAGCACCGTAGTTAGGACGGGGAGGGTACACATGTCGATGATTTTGCGCTTCAGGGAGATCGGCAGATCACCCTTCACTATCGTCTTCATGAACCAGTCGCTTTTGCAGGCGTTTTTAATTCGGCGATCGATTTCCCTTCCCTGCAACCTTAAAAAAAATAAATACAAAAAAACTGAAATCATAAATCATTTGATTTGAACAAGCTTAAAATTACGAGCTTTTATGAAACAAAACAGACCACAAACTAGACTCGCTCTTGGTACTAAATAGCTATGGCAATTTATGAACGGTTATTATGATGACGTCAGTTCCTGGCTGCCGTCGATTAGTGGCAAAATTCGATTTATGGCAACCACTAATTCAGTAACTACTAGCGCCAATTTACCGAATAGATGATTGAACTAGCCAGTCCATTTCCGGTCACACCATTGCATTGTTCCCAAATATTACCATACTTATCTATACAAATCTACACTAAAAATAAAGCTGAGGAGGTTGTTTGTTTGTTTGAACGCGCTAGTCTCTGGAACTACCGGTCAGATTTGAAAAACGAAAAGCAAAAAAGTCAGTAAGAACGCTAAGCGAAAATGAAGTTAAAGCACGGGCAGGCGATGCGATGCGATGCGACGGGGTGGATCGAGGGAACTAAAAATTTCACGCGGACGAAATCGCGGGCTAGTCAAGACAGACAGAAGCTAGTCATACTTAACTTATATTATGTCTTTGATATATCTCGCCTTTCAAAGGTCCGGGAACTTTGAAAGGCGCACTAGGGGCCGAAGCCAACTCGCAGAGGCCCTACACAATTATTTTAAATGATGAGTAGGCACCAACCGACGATTATCCCTGTATGCACCATGCAAGTGCACCCAAGGACAACCCCCGGCTAGTGCAGGACTATTTTAGAAAATGAAAGCAAAACATACTGGGCTATGGGTTTGTGTGGCTATAGTGGATCGGTTACCTTGAAGTATGGAAAGTCTATGTTCCCTGCCTGACCAATGCTAATATAATATTCACAGATGAAATGGCAGGGGGTGACTTGCACACTCAATAATGGGCCTCCGAATACGTTCGCTAGCACACAGTGTCGTAGCAACAAGGGGGCAACAATATTAATGAATTCACTTTTCAATGATACGAAGTTAATGAGAATTCAATAATGCAGTTCCATTGTCGTTTTATTATCTTTCGACAGCACTAAAGTATACATAATATTGTAATGTTGATTTCAATATAGAAGCTCGCTTTGTCTCTTTTAAATGAACTCATGAATTTGTGGAAATAATTAATGTCGGTAAAAGTATTTATGGAAAGTTTTTGTGTGAGAAGTGGTGGCCCAGGGGTCACGGCTGCGACTTACGAGTGTACGAGGTCGTAGGTTTGAACCCAATTAGGCGCTTTATTTTGTGTTAATTATTTCGTCACCACTGCTCTCAAAACAGTAAAGAAAAACATCGTCAGGAAACCGGAATTTTCTGGAATCAAAAATTCGAAGACATGTGACATGTACCAACACGCACTGGGCCCGCGTGGTAGATTACGACCCAGTTCCTCTCACCGAGAGTAGGCGTGTGTCCCAGCAGTGGGAACACGATAGGCTGATTATGCATTGTGAAAATAACTGCACGACATTAAATTCGTTGGCACGCTTCCGTAGTTTTTGTACGTGAATCACGCACTTCTGCACACTTAACAGAATTTGATACTACATATTTCAACATTTAGACCGTTCACACCAAAATTTATGTTCAACAAAAATGGAATTCTGCGCAGCATCAAGATCGGTTACTAGTATAAAAATGTTTTATAGAAATATTTTAGTCTCGTCAGGAGATAATCCATAAATCTATCAGTGATGTTTTATCACAGCTCTTCATGAACCAGTAAAGATTCCGATAGCGTAAGGATATCCTGTCTTTTCATAAGATGACATACTCCATGTTATTTATGTTGACGACCCGGATTTTGTCGATAAAGCCAGCCTTAGATCCGTGGATAGAGAGGTATATACCGGCTGACTTTTTTTACGGTCTGGACAAAAACAGGGTATACTATAAAAGGTGAAGGAAGTGAGTGAGTAGAGCCTTGCACAGAATATATTTTTTGTTTCACAAAAAATCTTGAAAAATGTGATGGCTTCAATCAAAGGATTGAATGTCGCTACGAATTCATTGATAATTTCCGCGCGTAGAAGGAAAGAAGGGTGTGCCTTTAAGTTGAACTTTTATATTATCTGTCGATTCATTCGTGGTTTTTCGTGAAAAAAAAAACGAAATATTTGTGCTTCTACTCCGTTCACTTTTGACGTGAGGACGTCTAATAAATCGATGAACGCCGGCTGCATGCACGAAAAAGGATGACTCATTGTCCCGTTGTGCTCATTGTCCCGTTACGCTCATTGTCCCGTTACGCTCATTGTACGCTTGCGCCGCATCTATCTTCCACTCGATTGGCCTATGCGTCCGAGGAGAAGAAAGACAGCAGCAGCACACAACTTACATCTACACGTGAAATGTTTGCAATCATTTCATCAATGTTTTGTTATGACGTTGTCACGTTAAACTATCGTCCGTAAACCAACTTTACAGACTAGCAATTTTTTTATATCCTATTTTTGTGCAGACGGTAAAAAAGTCAGCCAGTATATTGTCTCTACCTCTGAATATGTAGTAGCATAAGTAAGTGATCAAAGCAAAAAAATAAAGACATTCGTATGTACCTAAATACATTTTGACTTATGGAACAATCCAAACTGTAATACTACATTACTTACGGTTGATTGAGTTAACTCTGTTCAACAGACACTGAAGATTTTTGTGACGGGATTCTCTTTGAATATACAAAGAAAATCATAAATATCATTTAATAAACTAATCTTAAATCCATTTTTGTTTACCCTGTAATTAAATTCAGTGGTTCAAAAATTATGTACAAAAAAATATATACACGGGTGGCAGGGATATCAACGCGCAACCATGGATTCGGCAAATGATTCTGAACTTTTCCTCGAAATCTTTCGTCGGCTAATAAAAAAATATTGCTGGTCCATACATTTTGACCGCGTAGGTATTGCACTTTTCTATGAAAGAGCAGATTTTTTTTTTACCACCGACGTAAAATTTTCTTCTAGAATCATGATCTGAACTCATGAGCTTGCGCGTCGATGACCATGCCACCCTGTACTCAAAATAATTTTTGATCTTTCGTTTACATAAAAAGACACCTGTATTTCCCTAATAAATACAGCTGCTACAAACTTTAACACCCCCAACTTTAAATGAGTAGCGAAAATCCCATCGAAGCGTGCTTCAGTAACTTGAAATTAGCTCAAACACGAACTAACATTAGCACTTCCCTAAACACGATGCATTTAGATTTTAAGCACTAATGTTGTATGTTAGTCACTTCCTAAGCTACATAAATCATAGAATTCTTGTCGCCTCGCGCTTGCGAAGTTGGAGCGCCAGAAGTTAGTGCTTGTCCCGAATTAATTTACAGAACAGATCCGGCCCTGGTTTTAGATTTATTGTTGTCGCTATTTCGGAAGCCGAGCACTCACTAGGTAACGATCGAGTGGCCTGTAAATAGGGGCTGTGGATTTTGCTTTCGCCTCTACTGACAAATGGCTATAGCAATCCGAACCGATTCGCATTCCACCAAGTTTACTAAGGCTTAATCCCATTGATTAAAAGCTTAGAGTTTCGAATGTTGGTAAGCTTGAACTTCGTATCAGAGTTTATTGGTGTTGGCGGAGTGACCTTTAAATGTAGTCGTATCTGCTTTTTGGGGACTAGTTGTGTCAACTGAAAGTTAGTTACTTAAAAGACAAGAAAACTAGTTACAGGCTAAAAGGATAAGTCTGCCTTTGTTGGTGTGATTACTTATTGTTAATACAATATGCAGTGCGTACCTATTTGATTTGCAATTTTGTTAGCGTGGTGACATTTGCTACGCTGATGCTACGAATAATGCTACGCGTTGGCTACAGACGCTACACCATTGCTACGCGTAGTGCTACGCCATTGCTACGTATGTGCTACACCGTTGTTTATATCGAAACAAAGCTAGCTCACGAAATTAGATTAGATCACGAAATACAAATACTTAACTTGTATCTTTTTATTTTCTTAGAGTAAATACGTTAAAACTTACGAGACAACACCACGACATTTTCCAAGTGAAGATAGCAGAAACTCTCTGCAATGAAAAAGACTATGTTATGTGACATTTTTTTTTTAAGTAAAAAAGCGTCCGGCGATAAACATACAGATAAGTATACTTATCCTTCTAAGTTTTCTTTAACAAAATGCCAAAGCAGGAAACTAGTAATTGAGCATCGTTAGTACTTTGGCGCGGCCACAGCGGCATAGCAAAGGCGACACTAAAAAGACAAACTCCTGTGAACTTTGAGCTGTTTCACTAACAGTGTCCCATTGCCCAGTGAACCAACGAATCTGAAACTGGAAAGTTTTATTTATTTATTTCATTAACAATTTTTACATGGTATCGAAATGTTTAGATCTAAAATAAAGTGGATGATACTCCTTCGAGGTAAACTAAAGTTAGTACAAAATTATGCCGAGTTCGTCTTTGTAAAGAGTATTGATACAAAACTGTTACTGAATATAAATTAAGGGTCATTGACACGATAGACGTGATCTCATCGCCTTTACCCCGGATGAATTTTATTTTCATTAAGTTCAGGACTGCGGTGTCTTTAATATTGTGAAAAATAAAATTAGTTCTTCAAAAATACTTAGGTATTATTTCACTATTTTAGTATCTTCCGAGTAGTCAAATGTTCGTCAGTGATATTCGTTGAACTAAGAAAAACATCATTACAGCTAGCATACCTGCGGTTGACTGTTCAGAGCTTGAAAACATCACTAATTAAATCGGAGGTTCCTAAAGAGTTATAATACACATTTCCTAATTAAACCATACCGTTTCTAAAACTTAGTAACAGTCGTCAAAATACCTTAATAGATTTTCGCCGAATAAAGCTCGCGAGTTTCTATAATAACAGTAAAAAACTAACATTATTCTAAATGTTATGGGTAACTGCTTGATTGTTAACTAAATCTTTCCTCTTAATAGGTCAAATGTATTCGAAAGTTTGAACTCCGGAAAATCTAGTCTTCATTTTAATACAGTCGAGGAGGGTTGTACCAGCTTTAAATCTCTTGATACTTCTTCTTACATAAATATTTTAAATGGACAAGTAATCTGTCTGTTTGTTACCTCATCATGACTAAACCATTGAACCGATCGAAATCAAATTTCACAAGAAGGTAGCCTGGGACGTGGAGAACGACATAAGTTACTTTTTCTTCATCATCATCATCAGCATTTCAGCCCAAAGACGTCCACTACTGGACCCCTACCCCAAGCACCGCCATTTAGATCGGTTCTGGGCTTCTCGCATCTAAGGGCGGCCTTCACAAGGTCATCGGAAGGTAGTGTTCAAAAGCCTCCCAAAAGGTGGACCTTTTGGGAGGCTTTTGAACACTACCTTCCGCGGTCGCCACTCCAAAACCTTTGGCCCCATCGGCCATCTGTTCTGCGAACAATCTACCCTGTCTACTGCCACTTATGTTTACCAATTTTTTGGGCTAAGTCGATTGCCTCACAATCAAAATACTAAATTCATGCAGACGAAGTCTCGGACAACAGCGAGTACTCCATAAATTCCCCTGTGGCGTCGAGAAAAAAACCTTGATCTTACTTTTAATTAAGTTTTTTTAGTGTAGTAAATTACTCTTCAGTTGTCTCGCAGTCTTATCGGATAGAATTAATGATTAAAGTTTTTCAAAGTAATTTTAAATCCTTTGTGCGAATGGAACTTGAATGTTTTTGGCATTGGATTCGCATGAATTATAATTTAAAATGTTTTTACTGTGATATCTGTCAGTGGAGTCTTTGAGAATGTATGAAAAACATAAATCTCATTTTGTTTTCAGCTTTAAAAGGCTGCAGTACAGCAATCTTGATACAGTTTGTTGTCAATGTTTATGGTTTCGAATTGTGCCAACGTTTCTTAATGACCCGCACGGAAATGTTTCCTCCGGGCGAAATAAACGACATACCTACTACTTTTATCTTTGAAAGAGTCTCTAATTTTCATCCTCTATTACTGATGCTGTGTTCGAAAAGAAAGTTCTAGATTAAGTACTTAACTTTAGATTATAATGCTGGCAATAAAATTAGACGCATAATTACATTGTTTATGCCGAAACAAACCCGATTCTAAGTAATAATCATATCATTACTACTTACAGCTTATTTTGTTAAGGCTATAAATAAATAATGATAGCCTCCCGACCCATTTCGTTCACGGTGGCCCATCTAAACTGAGGTTAGCCAGGTACGCAGGTGATATTATAGTGCACAAGTGTGTGCGTAAACACAGGTGCACTCTCTGTTCCTTTACTCTCCTAGTCCGATGGGACGGCAATCCGACACGACTGGGGAGAGATCAGGTGCAAAACCAACGGCTTCACGTGCTTTCCGAGGCACGGGGGTATCAAACCGCCAACTTCCAAACTCCCCATTGTTACCTACTAAGAAATTCCTAATGGAAATCGAACCCAGGACCCCCGCTCAGCAGTCGCGCTTGCAACCACGAGACCAACGAGGCATTTAAATTAATATAACTGAAAGAAATATAGGAATAAACATCGTCAAAGAACACGGACTAGTGCTTAAAAGTTTTATTGTAACTTATTTGTACAAAGTTACAAAGTTTCGCTATTTATTGGATCAACTAATACAAACGGGAAGTTTCTGTATTACACTATTAGTTCCACACAAAAGTTTATGAAACCCCTATCCAACTACAACTTTTACAGAAAATATTAAATGACGGGGGAAAATGAAGTGGAAATTCCTGCGAACTGCACACACTGCCATTTTAGTTTATTTTGCTGAACAATCAATCATTTTATGAAAGCAAATAACATTTTTGAAACGCTACAGAAATTGATTATCGTTCACGGCTTAGTTCTGAAGCTACATTGTAGAGCGAGCAACATTTTAAAAGGGAAGTTTTCATATTGGATTAGGAAGTCTACTTGAACGTATACCTACCTTGATTAAACATCGTTCAAGGATTTGAAAAATGATAGTAATGTCTTTTTTCGTGGCGGTAAACGGTCCACGATAAAACAATTACCTTAGAGTTCATTCGGCTTATTAGTCGATTGGCACGAATTAACTCGCCCGAACGCAACGGTGCGAATAGTCACTTTTAAATAATATTATTTTTTGTATAGGCGACTCGCATGAATTTAATTTATTTGTGTTGACTCGCACGTTTCAAGCGAGTAAATTCGTGCCAATCGACTAATAATCCGTTAATTCGATCTAATATTTCATGGCGTCCGGTAGGAAAAAACGTCGTATCTGAAAACAAAGAAGTTGCAGATATAAAAGGAAGAAAGTCGGCGCGTCCCTCAAATAAAATTGATCCGGTTATAGTAATCCTTTTTCATAACGCGTGGTGAAAATATAAATAAAAAAAGAGGGTGTGTGCTTATGAACACACCATAAAAGGGAAAACTTACGACTGGAGCCGAGTATACGCGATTTAGCGCTGAATACACGTGATTCAACGTCACCGACCGACTTGAGCCGAGTATACCCGATTCAGCGTCACCGACTCGATCACGACGGATAAGTTTCGTTCACTGTTCAGAATGCGCCAGAAGAAGTTTTCACTTCAAAACTATCAGGTGGCCGAAGTCAACAACATCAGAACAACACCTACGGTCTTGATACTTACATTATGGAGATAATTATGTCCTTGCAACCCTTTTTCTCATCACAACCTCTCTTGTGTACACGTAGTCAACCAGCTCTGTCCATTCTCCTTTATGACAAGGTTGTAGGATAATGTGTTAAAATTCGAAACTAGAGTTGAGTTACAGCGGGGCGTGCTTAAGTGGTGCGGGTGGGACGCGGTAACTTTTAACGATGTGCTGTAAAATATGCTGTGTTTGCTCGTAGCGTCGGATTCGTTCCAATGATTCTCCCTTTGACGCTGTTGTAACTTTATCTCGTGTTGCAATCTGTTGAGGAATTTGACATTATATTTGGGAGTTTTAAATACATTCAACGTTATATTCATTTTTATTTGGCCTTTAGGGCTTTCCCCTACGGAGCGTTATTATCGGTCGATAATATCGGATGCGTTACTACGTTATTAATGCTGATATGTGTAAGATCGCATGCGTCCTAATACAAAATGTACCGAAAACAGGCCAATATTATCGACCGATAATAACGCATCTGTGGAGGAGAGCCTTTATTTTGGTAACAATAGCAAAATATTATGATGTTCACTGTCAGCTGCACGTTACAGGAACTCATGGACGCCGGTGATGGTGCCAAACGAGTGGCCGAATTCTGGGCCCAGTCCATTTAGATTGCTATCGACACGCTAAGTAGAAGATGATGTTCACTGTGATTTCCATAAAATCACAGTGTATGTCAAATACGATTAAAATATCAAACAATCAAATACAAAACCTGTTATTGGAATAGGCAATTTTGAATACCGTGTATAGAAAATCTGTTTTCATCATTTTATGAGTCGATCCTATTTGTAACGAAATAAAAACATCAACCCATTTTCATCCGTTCCGTAACGTGGGCACTCGCAATAATAAACTCCAACAACGAAATTATCAAACAACACATACCTTCACGAAATTAATCAAATTATAATTACACAACACAGAAAAACAAATAAAAGGAATATATTCGATTATACAAATTATTTCATTAAGCAAAGAGCATTTTCGTGTCGAGTACAATACGAAATGACCTTGTTACGTGGGACCAAATTTGCTGAGTATTTGCTTGAACCAAAGTATAGCCCACCTTGCTCATAAAAGGGTAGATTACTGGGGTTATCACTCTTTTATTATCCGCCTGGTACTGAAATCTACTTTATCAGTTGTCTTTTGGTAAGTTTAAGACAAACCAACACTTTGTATTACGCCCTTTATGTGAAATTACTGCCCCGTTGATCTCGTGGTCGCAATCGTGACTGCTGAGCGTGTGGTCATGAGTTCGTTTCCCGCCGGGTCAAGCAAAGTGTTTTTGGGTTTTTTCATTGTGAGATTTCTTAGTAACAGCCCGGAGTTCGGAAGTTGGCGGTGTGATACTCCCGTGTTTCGAGAAGCACGTCATGCCGTTGGCCCTGCGTCTGATATCTCCGTCCGGTCGTGTCCGATTGCGGTTCCATTGGACTATGAGAGGGAGGGAAGAGAGAGTGCACCTGTGTCTGCGCCCACATATTTTGTGCATAATAATATCTCCCGCGCAAAAGCCTGGGGGTATACTCCGAAGTAGTATCGGCCGAATGTTCAGCCGTTTCCTGCTAGGAAGTTACTACTTGGTTCGGTCGGTCCCGATCCTACACTCCTACACTCTTTCGAATATTGACTATGGTCCCGACCCAACTGAGCCGATCCGAACTTTTTTCGCATGTTTCAATAGTATTCGGTTCGGCCATGTGTCGGTCCGATCCGAAGATTCGCACTTTGTACTTCGAAGTAGACCCCCAGGTCTCCGCCGCTATGGCCGAAATTCGGTCTGGAGGACTTTATTAAAATTACTAATGAATATATAGGAAGGATTGAGGGCACTAAATTCTTTGCTCGTTAATCGTAGACAATTGGTGCCTGATATTTATAGTTTGCCTACATAGCAAACTTTCTATGGTACGTATTTTACTTTGGCTTACGTAACATCACACACGAATTCTCCCACGTAACCTTAGTGGTACCTTGGTGGTGGTGGAGGAAATAACTGTTGTAGGTAGAATTTCAGTGGGTGGAGCTACTTGTGCTACACGTAGACACATACTTACCTATGTAAGAGTAAATGTTACATTTGGATTAACTACGTAAATATACGAGTATTTGAGGCCTTATAATTTAGTGTAAAAAGGAAAATTTTACCGCTAAATAAAAAATCCTTTGCTACGACGACGTTGTCTTTACTCAGTGGTTCTTACTTTCCGGAAAAGACGAATATAATTTAATTTACGCTTTCAAAACAAAATAGGGTCTAATAAAAATGCTTTTGAAGTAGTCCCGAAAATATGCTGAAACAAAAGGAATGCGTATAAAATGTGAAAAGAAGAAAAAGCTTAATAATAACATTAGGGAAAAGCTTACTTGCTCAGTTTTAAAAACTGTGAGGGAACAGTGAAGAGAACTGTCCCTCTTTTTGTTATTTAGCCAGTTTATATAGGACACCCACGTAAGGAACCCCTTTTCGACAATATGTCACATCAAAGGGGTAGGTAAATCAGATGTAGATTTAACTGTTTGAACACTTGAGTGTGCATTGCTTTATTAATCGGTCATATACTCAAAGAACAGACATAGAATTTCTGTAAACAAAATTCTGTACTATTGACGTAAACACAAAGCATATTTCTAGTCAAGAGAGTTACGGAGATTTAAGAGAAGTCAGAATGAATGGCGTAATCAATAAGTTCATATAAACGAGATTGCAACAATCACGCGTCGTTCATTGTCGAATTACTTTATGTATGTATATCTGAAGCTCTCATCAGAAGGTCAATTCCCGTAATTAAAAACGTTCAAAATCTAGTCGCAATCTCATCTCGGCGACAATCAATGTCAAAAACTTGTCAAAAATGTAGGGAAATTAGAGGTAATTTTGAAAGATTGAGACTGAGATCAGGGGGGTGACCACCACCTCTTACAGCAGTATTATTTTAATCTTACTTTGTGTGGGAAAAGGATGGAGCTATACGGAATGTATAGCTCCATCTCTTTCACACACGGAAGTAAGATTATAATAATACTGCTGTAAGAGGTGGTGGTCACCCCCCTGACTGTGAACGTTCTTAAAATTACGAGACTTGCGCTCCAGATCTTTTCCTGTGTAATGTGTAAGTGGACAGCGTAATGTGGACCAACGCAACGGGACAGTGTTATTAAAATCAGTACAGATTTGACGGAAATTGGGAGAAACAAAGACAAAAAACGTGTCGATTTCTGTATTTGAGTTTGGTTAAAAGTGTTGCAACTGCAGAGTTCAGAACACTCACATTCAGATTTTATCGTATTTGTATAAAAGATCGTTGCATAACAGATTGAACGGCGTAGTGACAGGGTTGAATCGTATCGGAGAGAAACTCAGACATGGAAGACTCGATATGGAAGCTTGAATGTCGGAAGTGCATAATGTGATATTCAAAATATCACTTACTGATAGGTACTGGCTCCTTTTGGACTGTAGTTTAATGTCTGCTCGTTGGCATAACGTTCTCAGAATCATGAAACCTTTTAGTCTTGCATGCCAGCATTGTATTCATAATTACATTGAATTTAAATACCAAGTGACTGTGTTCAGTTACTTGGAAAAAAGCATTAAACTATACAGAGAATATTGTATTCATAATAACATTGAATTTAATTATGAATATAATAATCTCTCTATTATTTCATTCTTTTTTTTCAGTTAAGTATTTCCTATTTTTCTGTTTAGATAATTTTCCCTAGTAGCCTTTCATTTTCATGTGCCAACATAAATAAAAATATATTTATATCTACGATACTATTACTCGCGGTCATCGATCGATAAAAAACTTACGACACAAAACATCGATGACTCACGTCTGTTTGTTTACTTGTAAATCATCGCCCTTTAGTATCTGCAGTAACGCTATCCATTAAAAGCACTCATCCATCAATGTAATGTGATACCGCTTATAAATAAGCCGCAAAAGCTTGGGGACAGAGTAAATCCGACCTCGTACCCGATGGGAACCAAAATCTTCCAATATATCAAATAAGGTATTTTTCGCCAAAGATTTTCGTGGTCCATCGCGCGGTTCGCACGATTCGGTAGTCTTCACACGAATGAAAGTCGTTATGGGAACCTGAACTGTTTGTCAAGTGTGCCATTGATATTTGTCTTTACCAAAACTTCCCTTTGGTGTACATGTCGAAGTATTATCGAGAAACTTTTTGTATCCTTTCGTACTGTTGTGTCATTATTTTATTTTGACACATCACGATCTAACGCCAGTTAAGACTACTGCTGTAGGTAGGTATATACTTTTCAACGATTTACTTTGTACCAAAAACAACAAACTTATATTTATACTAATAATAAAGCTGACGAGTTTGTTTGTGTGAACGCGCTAATCTCTGGAAATAGCAGCCAGATTTGAAGAAGTTATTTTTGCATTTGTTAGCCCAATTCTTGAAGAAGGCTAAGTTCACGCTAGAACCCTTAGGAGGCGAGCAAAAAGAAAAAAGGTATAGGCGATGCGATGTGACGGGATGGGTCAGGGGGAGATGAAATTTCACGCGGACGAAGTCGCAGGCAGAAGCTAGTATTAAAATAAGCTCGTCCTGGTAATGCCTACAAATGAGGGAGTGGCCTTTGTCTACGCCGTTTTGTCAGCATCACTCTCCTGCGCTAATCCATCAATCGATCTTAGGCCAGCTACGCAGCCGTATATTTAGTGTCGTAACGCATTTGTACGCATAATTCATTATTCAAGTAGCTGATTTAAATAGTATAAAAACCCTCGTTACCTCACACGATCCTATTTTATGGGACTAGTCCTGTCGCATAGTTCAAGTATTAAAAGGGGATAATAATATTTCACCCTGGCGCACAGAATAGATTTTTAAGAGAAAACTCCTCTAAAAGTGTCCATACTTATCTTTAATAGTCGCATATCCGGCCAGTTTTCTGAACCAGAGAAACTGAATTTTATTATTCGGTACGTTGAACATTTTAAAGATATAAGATAGAAGATATTTATATTTTGCCCGGTAGAAGCACAGTAACTATATAAAACGTAAGCGTTCTGTAGAACAATCTTTCGTAATTTTGTGTACACTGTTAATTGGGAGGAAATGCCGCACTTTATTCAATGTTAATTAATTAATTTTGATTGTTTACAATCTGAATTCCTTGTAATCGCGTTTCAAAATGAAATTTAAAGTAATCCAAGTGAAATACGACATTAATTATAACATCCGTTTGTTATAGTGTACAACTGTTTCAACAGCCTGAAACAAAAGCAATTATATCGGATTACTCAGGTTTCAACAAATGTTCTAGGAATCGACAACAAAAATCCAAATCCGCTTACAAATCCCGCAAGAATGAATCGTAGCGTATTGTTAATGCCACAAATCCCTTCGCGCAAACCCTTAGCGCTTACGACGCCCTTGGGGGACGACAAGATGGCCTCATTCGTAGTCAGGAAAGACAATAAGATATTAATTAATTACTGGCTTTATGCAGCGAAGGTCATCCGTCACTACGATGACAGTGGGCACGTCTTGTCCTACCCAGTTTCGGGACGAGAGTCCCGTCTCCCGTCTTTCAATGCAGCCACTAAATCAACCTCAGATGTTATCCATTAATGCTGTGTCCGCACCACGAAATTATAAACCCTTTTAACCATGATGCAATATTTTTTTAAAGAAATTGTTGCCATGAATCTGGACTGTGTTTTAAAAGTTACCCGACATTTTCCAGATCGTGGACATACAAAATGGTTACCACACTCTAGTTTAAAAGCACTATGGATATCGTTAGATGACTAGGAATTTGTCAAAAAGAGCGATCAACATCAATCAGTCTGCTGAGCGATGGTTTTAGGTCAGTCTCCCGTTAGTAAAATAACCACGCGAAAATATCAAATTCAACAAAAACGTATAAATTCACTCTAAAACAAAAGACTAGAATATTCCAAATTATTGTTTAGAAACTACACAATATTGTGATGGTGTTTTGTTTTTGCCCCAAAGTTCGCTGCCCTAAACCGTTCGCTAACCGAAAAGGTAACCTAAAAATTTTTAGTTTTTTAGGTTATTCGGTTATTCATACTATTTCGTTGGAAGCTTGGATCATGATTCATGACGTAACTCCGTTAGCTGTGAATATTTTGAACCCAGCAGATTCAATAGAAAAATTATTTCACTATTTTCATAAGGTTTTGATGGACGACTCTACATCAAAGCTTTTAGAGTATGAAATTGATACATGGATTTTATGAGAATTAAAGGTAAACTTTTTTTGAGAAAATAAGGTGTCAAATACACCAGTGCCCTAGAGAGAAAGAGAGACACATTGCTTGTCTTTGTTGCTTCTTAGATGGATTGAAACCTTGGTAAGTACACCTGTATTTCTTTTTTATCACAGGTACAATTAATCAGCTTCCTGAACGCGATCAAATTTAGAAGTATAGATAAAAACTTTTTACTGAGCGGAAGTCATTTTTTCCCCACTATTTGACTAGAGTTTCCTTTGAAAACGGTCGCCAGTGAATGGAATCGCGTCAAAGAGCTTATTACTATAAAAAAGTGCAGATACCGCCTCTGCGTTGGGAGCATTTTATCCATCGTTTGAAGTTTTTGTCGTGTGGTAATTTGGCCGTTTCGTTGTATTAGAGAGTTCTTCAAAACTTCCCTGCTTCGAACCTCCTTGTAGACTAAGCGCTTTGCAATTTTGACAAGGAAAATCTATTTCAAAACCCGCAGAGGATCATTGGATTACAAGAACCCGTAATATTTTAATGATCTATTGTTTGCTGCCCTAAATATAAAACACAATTTTGGTCAGACAGATCAATTCAGATAATTCAGCAAAGCGTTTGCCGGTTTTATTCGATTTCGCCGCAAAATAAAATAGTTGGTACAGTAGATATTCGGTAATAACAAGGCTATCAAATAACTAGGCTACCCCCGAAAGATCTTGGCAAAACATCTATCACTGAGCACCGTAAACGTGATTGGGTTCTCACAAAAGGATATCTAATCAAGCGTAGCTAATCAGAGCTTCGGCTGCCTTTGACGAGAACAGCATAACAAGGCTTGAAGCACATATTAAAGCAATGAACAGTCGGGCAAAATGCAGTATAAGCAAAACGTCTTTTGTTCTCTAAATTAAAAGGAGAGATTACCCGCCTTGTGTACTGAAAGGAATTCTTTTGCGAAATTCAAATAAAAACATTTCCATCGCTCGTAATACATATATTCGCTTCCAGTAGATCGTACTGACCAGTCAGCTTAATTGTTCTGATTTTATAAATAAATATTTATTATATAAAGCCGTAGAGAGGAGGCCTCAGCAGTGGGAATATAATAAGCTGATTATGCTTATATAAAACTTTGTGTGTTGTGTACCTACCCATTCGTAAAATATTAATAAACATTGTTAATAAACGCTTGTAAAGGATTCGTTCAAACTTTTAACCTTTGTCAATTAGTTATGCTCTGCCTTTGTTGATCAATTATCATCAACAAAGGTCAAAAATTTAAAATGTTAAAATAACTACTAGCAGTTTGTTATCGATATGTTACTGTAAAAGCTCGAACTACGGTAAATCTTAAGATTTAAGTGTAAGTCTTAGGATTTACCGACATGAGTTGGTAAATGTAAGTATTTCTGAAGATACGACGATTTTTTCGAGCTTTTACCATTCGAACTCAGTATATGTTAGGTTTTACCACTGTCAGCTGGTAGATGTTGGTTTTAGGAATAAAACAATGAGTAATTCTTAATTATTTACTTTGAACTATAAGACAAAACAGGTACATAGTATTATAAAGATATCATAATGATAGTAACAAGTACAAACTAATATCAACTTATTTAAATTATTTTGAAAAAACACATAACGTATATATCTGAATATCTCAATCTCTGTCATATCTATCTAACTGAATCAGTACTTCTCTATTTGGAATTTAACAACGAAATACAAACATAATGCTTATAAAAGCTAGTCTAACTTAATTATTATTTTTCTTATTATTTGGTTTAGAAGTAAAAAAAGACGATCAAATGTAATTGATTAATAGGTAAGGTTCCTAAAAAAACGCGCGAGTAGCGGGGGCGGCAAGCTACAAGTCGATGCGCTGAGCACGTTATGACATGTTTTGTTTTTTAACATTTACCATGCCATTGATGTAAATCCTAAGATTTACCAACGGAATGGTGGTAAAAGTTCGAATCGCAAATCTTTTTGGACATTTACCATTAGGAATTGGTAGATCTTAGGTTTTACTGGAATATCTTAGGATTTACTGCAGTTCGAGCTTTTACAGTAACAGATACATAATTTTGTATTTGTAGGATCATCCCGAAATGATCGAAGGCAACTTTACTATTATCATAGATACTCGTATCAACAAAGGAGGATAATTATAATAGTGACCTTATTGGTAATGTCCTACAGAAAGGTCAGGTGCGTAGTACTCGCAATCGGCGTGCAAAAGGAGTATTTAAAGATCGTAGCAGGTGGCGTTCTATAGTTTCTGACTACCCCCATGGGACGAAGGCGTCACTTTATGTATGTGTGTATCTACATATATTCAAATTTTATGTTTCAAATTGACGTTATTTCAAGTTAAACAAATATCAACTTTATTTCAATGGGATTTAAGTTGATTTCAGAGTGACTAGCACTATTGAAAAAGTTATAAATATGTTTGAAGTTGTAGTGTAAACTGAACTTTATTGTGTAGGAATTAAAGTTATTTTTCCATAAACTCAGATTTGCTTACATTTTTGGCGAATATGTCGCGATTCAAATGTGTGTAAAAACGATCGCCTATTAGCAGCCGTTTACATGTAAGCGCTCAATCACTGGTTTATTTATACCTACGACATTTGTCAGTTTGAGCAACTTAATAGTTTTCTACTGTAAACGACCAAGTAATTACGACCACAAGAAATCTGCTAGATTTTTAATTTCAACTTTAATTTATCAAGCGAACTTTTTAGAACACTTAGCTTCTTAGCATAAAGAAAAATGCAATTTCCTTGCAAAAAAGTACGTAAGTAATTTCTTTGGAAAAAATCGTGGAAGTTTCTTCGGGCTAATGAACAATTCTGAATATTTGACTGCTCCATACCTACCATACCATACCCGTATGAATTTTGAATTTAGGTTTTGATGTATGAGTAGTTTACACAGTTTGTCGTGTGCTGTGTTGGATAGAGCATGAATTTTTGCTGTCATCTATCAAAAAGGTTATCTACACCTGGCACCTGGGTTTATTACATGGTCTCATACTAAGGTAATCTAAAGTAACGCTTTAGTTTGCAAATTTATTGCAAAGTAGTTGTTGCCCGCGACTGCATCTGCGATCCAGGTTGAAAAGTACCACATGTCCTTCTCCAGGTCATGGCCTACCCACGTGCCAAATTTCATCCAAATTCGTTCATTCGTTTTAGCGTGAAAGCGTAACAAATTAACACATTTATAGTATTAATTAGAATTAGGATTCCATTTGCATTGACCGATAGTTTTCTTACTAAAGTTTACCGGTTCTTTTCAATAACATATTTTTGGGAGCCGCACTACTAAGTTCAGGATCTATTAAGAATAAAGGAGGATTCATTATAATTGAAACTGACTTTGCAGTTTACGCATACCTCTATATTTTCCATGGGTCAAATTCTGTAAAATAACCAACTTGTCGATTAGTGTCTCAGTAATGTGTCAATGTCATCGTGATGGCCAAAGTTATGGTAGTATGTAAAGTATTTGACAGTTGTGTCTATCGTATTTGAATATTGTTTTGGCCATCGAACCGCCATTGTGAAGCCATCGAACAACGACAGCCAGGTACCCAACATTAAAATCTTAAAAGCAAGATCATTATTTAATTAACATACATCCTACTATATACTACCTACTTAGCTATAGACAATTTCATTTTCTTATCTCGTATCCTAATGAAACTTTCTTCTTTTCCTAATGAGGTAAAGCAAAGCATTGCAAGTTCTTAATATAGCCCGCACCTGCAAATCTCATTCTTTTTATGTTTCTTTCATACTTTTAAGATGATTCCAAGTTACTTTCAAAGACGACATTGAAAAACCCAAGTACTCTTTAGCGGCGTCGGTTTTTATGAACCCAGAAGCCTTCATAAAATGATTTTTATAATAGAAGATAACATTTTTGTTGTAAAAGCCAGTGCACATTAAAGAGCTATAAATTATAGCTATAACTAAAATTCACTGTAAAATATAAGTAGGTAACTTTTTGTCTCTATACAAATAAACAAACACTATTCTACACGGTTTTTAAAAATCTTATTTAAAATAGAACAGCCAACTTCGTTTCAAATATTGGACATCAAAATCACTCTCGGAAAAGGAAAGCAAAATCAAAAACCGTTGCAATCGTATATACAGGGCATTTTTTTGCACCATCATCCGTGCAAGTCGGTTGATGCAAAAAAAATGTGTTTCTATTGCCACAGGACCCAGCCACAATCGCTTAATCTGATTTTTTGCTAGATCCATGTTTTCAGTCAAGTTTTATTGACCCGTTGGGCGCACGCGAGCAACCCAATCGATCACTATTGGCTTACCACTCAGCTACGTTTAATTTCGTACTCCACCAACCCGTCTATTTGAGCGTCAAATTGTTGCGAAAAGTTGGCCCTTCCCAAGATTCGAGATGTTCATTCGGTTAACTCTTGATTTGATTGTTTTAACATTGCTAAAGAAAAATTACTGGAAATGTCAACATTTAGCGCAGAAAAAGTAGGTACTACTTATGCACAGCAACTCGTTTAAAAAAAACATCGCCAGTCACTTTCCAAGACTGGCACTTATAGGAACGCTAATAACACGTCTTGCTAAAACAGTAATATTTTATAGAAGCCAGTTAACGTCCCTCTTAAAACACGCCATAAGCTCATTAACAAACTCGCAAAGAATATAAATAACAAAGAAATATCCAGGCGGAGGCAACAAGTCTATTAAATATTCACCACAATAACTGACACATGACATACAACTCACTTACCGTGATGGCGGTTTGCAAACTCTTTAAATATTTACTAAGAAGACAGACTTTAAGCACATAATACACGTGCCTGTTACTTGCACAAGAGCATGCAATTAGCTTGCATGCCATTGTAACATTCACTAATCAGAAGTGGCTAAGGTACACTTACAGAAAGAAAAAAAATCGTTTATTTGCGGTAAAACATGCAAAAAGAAAACATAAAAAAGAACAAGTTGGTGAAAAATATGCATCACATCCACGCAAAACGGCCATCGCTCAGCATAATACTGTGATCCTACGCGAGATAGATCCAAATCGCTGGTTTTCAGCGACAGCCGGTGTTGACGTGATGACGTCAACAGTTGCAACATGAAATGAGAAACAAACAGCAACAAAAAAAATGCGCATGCAACACCTTATACATAATAGAAACGAAACTTCTTAATTAAAAAATATAGAATAAGAGAGCTTTAGTGTGAGAGACAGAGAGAGTTATATCCTTCTCTCGTGTAAAGATTCTCGTCCAATTATCGAATCCTCGCCTAAGAAGTTCACTTCAAAAATAAAATGAATTCACAATACAAGTTAAACTGGCTTGCAAGTTGCTTGCATACTTTTGCGCAAGTTACAGGCATGTGTATCTACAGCTTTATCCACGTAAAAAATGCATTTTATCCAGCATAATTAGTTCAAAGTAATATCGCAGTCGGGGAAACAATGCTTTGAGATGGTAAACTAAGAACGTAGTGAGGCTGAAATATACTTGCAGTGTTCATTATTCTCTGAATGAAGCTTTTGTTGTTCGGCGGAAATATGTCTGTGATTTATTATTTATTTTATCCAAGGTAAACTCACAGCTGACAGTTAGTGTTATAATATTAGTTGTCTTTGACATATCTCGGGACCCTGGGGTCCCGGACCTTTGAAAGGCGTAGGTACTAGGGGCCGAAGCCAACTCGCAGAGGCCCTTTACACAATTGTAAATGATGAGGAGGTACAGTCACGAGCACCAATATGTCAACACTTGGCAACTTTTAATTTCGATTTTTACGTGAAATAACGCATGCAACGTGGAAATACGACACATTACATAAACCTATGGATTCGAAAATGCTATGTTCGTAACAACATAAAATTTCATTCAAAAATAAAGAGTAAATCGCTTAGTAGTATCTTTTGAATAAAATGGTGCTAATCCATGCGTCATGCTCGTGAACGGGCGCCGTCAGTAGGGACTGGTCATCTCTTTGCTGCCATGGCTAATTTTCATTTAATTTAATATTTGAATTGTTTTTATTTTTTTTAACTTTTCATTACGGACGCTTTTAACGTTCTGCATCGTTCTCACATGCATAATTTTGTAGCGGTATCTACAACGCCACATGCGAACAACGCGTCATACTGACGTCACGCAAATCCTGCATCTCGCAAGCAGAGTTTACCGCGCAGTTAGCATAGATACAATTTCCCAATATCAATCGTTGGGCAATTGCCCGCCAGACATAACACCCGTCTGGTTGGAGGATCCTCCCTTTTCAATGGAGGATGAGTGAACTTTACACCCTGTTCCTCATACCTCCAAAATTTCTAACATGAATGATGTAACCAATACTTTGTAACCATATTATTCTGATTTAAAAGAGTGTCCATGGAGTTTCTTGCCCGTTCTTCTCCATAGGTACCTACTACGCTTTGGAATGGGCAACTAGCTTCATTTTTCTGACTGACAGACCCCTTGACAATTCAAAAGTGCCTGTAATTGGTTTAATTGAAATAAATACTTTGAGTTTGAGTTTGAGTTGAATAAAGCCGAGTGTATACATACTTTTGCTCGTGACTGTACCAACCGACGATTATCCCTATCCTATAACATTAAAATTACGCCAATAACGACGAGTACCTACATAGAAAACTAAGAATGGCAGAGAGTGACATAATTATTAATATTTAAATATAGTATGTGCGTTTATCTGTAAATGTCATGTGTGTGTCATGTGTGTCTGTCTGTGATGTCTCGGTGTGGGTGTCTGTAAATATGTGTGATGATGTGTGTATGTATGTAAGTATGCCTAAACTGGCACTACTGAGCAGCTGAGCATTATAATTTCAAGGAATGGGCGAGGCTGTCCAGGACTTTTCTATTTGGTAGCAGGGCTACCAATCGCCAATAATCTGCAGCAAAAAAACGTGAGGAGTTTTGCCCTTTCCCCGTTGATTGCTTTTTTGTGCTGGTCCATGTTCATAACCAGTAATGATGCTCTCTATTTCTCTTTTATTATTCAGTCTATTACATATTGCGCTATTCTCCGCCACTCTTTTATCTCTGTAATCTAAACTAATAATATAAGGAGAAAATATTTGTTTTTTTATGTTTGTTTGTTATTGTCCCGCTAACGCAGCTAAACGGATTGGGATAAAATTTGGCACATGGGTAGATCATGACCTGGACCTAGATCTAGGACACAGGATACTTTTCATCCCGATACTCACACGGGATCGAGACTTATGCGGGTGTAACCGCGGAACGCAGCAAGGGTGTTATAAAGCTTAAAGTTTTACGATTTTACAAGTCCCAGTTTTTATAGTGATTGAAGATAATCGTGTAGGGCCCATTATCCTCAGATGGCACACATTAGGCTTATATTCAAGCCACAGATCTTTATCACCACTGTAAAAGTACTATCCAGGCTATTAAGCCAATGGGTTAAGATTTTATCAGGCGCAGTTGTTTTTTAGCGGCCGAGATAATATTATTACAATACTGAACGCAAGGGCTACTACAATAAGAACTCTTTTTCATATAATTAAGGTCACAGACGGACAATGTTACGATTTTTTTTTTCTAGACTCCTCTAGCAAATTGCTATTTTAAGTTTAATATGAAAAGTTTATACAGTCCATTACATAAAAGTAACGTTATTACTTAGACTTTTTGTAGTTAAATAATTTCTGACAGCCAGGATGGTCAGCTGTGTTACATATTACTTTAATCTGGCGAATGTGGTGATTAGAAAGTGATGTTCAATTATGTATTTTCGCCATACAACACAATTTGTTAAAACGCATTTTATTAGTTCGTGCACGTTACGGTGTTTCGTGTCGTTTCCAAAACTTGATTTAAGTACCAACTAAGAAGTTCCAAACTCGCGAAGTAAACAGTCGTTAAATGACTTACTCACACAGCGACAAGAACTGTCGGGTGTGTTACTTATAAACTAATTAGTTGAGTTTATAACGTAATTATAAGCAACCAACCTAGGTGCACGGGAAAATGTTTCATCATTACTACTGTCACTTAGTATTTACTAAAACTACGCGGCACCTAAAAGTCTTGCCTAATTTAAAGCCACTGTTAGATTTTCAACGCTTGACGCACCGCCGAGAGTTGAAAATCCAAAAACCCTAAATTGCATTTTGGTGTCGCGTAATGTTTGTGAAAACGGAAATTAGTTTAAAAGGAAACTTGACTGTAAACAAATTTTAAAACCGGCATACATTTTATAGGTTTATTTTTTAGCTTTCCTGACCTTTCAACCACTCGGTTCGGGCAATTTTCATGCTATGCTCATTCAAAGGTACGAACTTCAGAGTTCTGAAGCACTTTCTGTTTTTATTCGACTTCAAATTAGTTCGTTCGTTCATTTTATTTCTTTACTCATTCATTCGACGTCGGCTTAGCGGGAAATGAAGAGTTATTTACGTCCCTACGTATGTTTGTGGCATCTTGGATATTTCTTGTTAACTTAACTATTTACCATATACTGATTTACTGCGGCTGGGTGACATGTTCCCAACAACAACTGACAAATTCAGCGAACGCATCGACTTTATTTATTTTTTAACAAATACGTTGCCGGCGGGTATCGCATAAAACAGAATTACGCCGTATTTTAGTCGAGCAGTGTGCTGACAATTCGTTGTATTCACTGTCATTGTAAAACGAAATATTGAAAGGCAATAAACCAAAATTTCGATCATGTTTACACAATTCGGCGCGTTTCATATCCGCTATGGTAGTTCTGCGAACTAAAACGTATTACATACATTCATACATACATACATTTCTATGTTTCGCTCGTATATATGTATTCGGAAAATGTATGGAATACAAAACACGAAATATTAGCACCGGTTTGGGCGTGGTTTCATTAGCGGAGTATTCAGTGTTCGAATTAGTCGATCAATGACGGCCTGCCCTTCTGTTGCAGCAAATACGCGATGGTTAGTTGGACTATTAGTAAAATAATTTCAGAAATATTCTGTTAGTTTCTGTGCAGAAGAGTGACGCAACGATTATCTTTACTAAAATTGTCAATTTGACGACCCTTAAATCTACTTTCCATCATTAGCCAGGGATTACGAAAAGTTGTAACTTCCCACTCAGTGGTTTCGCGACCTCCACACGGTCGGAGTCGCCAGCACATCTAGTTAATAACAACGGTATTTTAATCCCGCGTTCGAAGATTCACCGATGCCAGGTATAGCAGGAACACCCATTAAAATATTACTACGTCCGTTACACAGTGACTTACAATCGCTATTTCCACGTGGACTTCGTACGAGGAATTGCTTAAAAATGCAATAATTCGCCCAAACATTTACAGTCCACTGGCATATTGCCAAAACACATTTGCCTCGAAATGAGCGTATAAGTAGTCTCCACATTGTATAGATCTTCCTTTCATTGCCAGATCAGTTCCACATAATATGCATTTTCTACTTCGCGCCTCTGTGGCGTATATCAAATCTAGAGTTGTTGATGATCGCTGTTGGCTACGTTTGTAGTTCACTTGGCATCGCAAACTGTTTGCTTTGACACTTTTGCATTGTGTAGTGTTAGTTAGGTTAATTTTTTTTTTTAATAAAAACATTTTGTTTGTGAAACCCCTCTGGCTGCAATCGCAATACAATGCCACATGAATAACTAAAAAATCCGTTTAAATTTTACATTTTCAAATACCACTACCACATCCAGTTAGGTTTAAAAACGTTACCGTTAATAAATTCGTCTAAACTGTGTAATTTTGTAAGCAATTACCACCAATTTATGTATGTACCCACATGATTGTGTATCTGACACTGATATAATAACCCAATCTAAGCAATTTACGATTTAGTTATTGCCTAACCATTAAGATACGCTCCATTAACAGCAATAACGCTCTATAACCTACAGTTATTAAACACATAAATAAAAGTACGGAGCCAAGTTCAAACAAATAGCCATATTTTACACTATAGTTAGCTATTCCATTAAAATGATTGCAAACCACATTACTCATGTTCATAAACAAATATATACACGTTTGCTTTTGCATTATTGGAAATCTGTTTCTATTTTCAATGTGGGTACTACAAATATTAATATAGTTTATTGATTTCATTTGATAATTATGTTTGGGTGTAATAACACTATCATTGATTCGTCGATAGTTTGCAATCAGATCAGCCCAGCCATCAAGAAAGTTTAGTTCGATATGCTAGTAATCCTATTGAATTATTTGTGTTTGCTACGGGTAATGTGTCCGTGTAACTAAACCACGTTGTTACTAATAAAATTTGCAAGACGGCCTCCGCAAACGACGCCGCCCGCCGTCGCCACCTGGAGTGGCGAACTAACCTCAGTGTTGCAACTTTTATCAGCCTAAACCTCAAGAGGCAACGTTTTTTGGTCGTCTCTACAGCCCTCTATTTCGTGTTGTAAAGTTTTTAAATGGAATTTTTACGTCGCTCTAGAGAAAAGCTACCATATTTTAGTGCTCCATAAAACCATGTGCAAGCTTATCGTTGGTGTCGTTTCAGGACTTTAAGGTACTCAAACTAATACGTGAATTCGTGTTATCATTAATGGCCGTACCCTAAACGTGTTTGTCTCTCCAATGTGCTTACGGTTAGTCTATAATTTCAAGCCTCATAAGCTTTTGTACCTCTTGTGTGTTTGTGTGTGTTACAATAAAACCTTATTCTTTACGTTCACGTTCTCGTCTTTAACTCATTTACTAGCTGAAAGTTTGGCAACACTTTAAAAGTTACCACCTCCATCTATTCATTTAAAATTCTACGTTGTTGAATAGCACAAAATTTTCTCTGCAGTCCCTCTGCGCAACAAAACTCCTAACCGAATTTACTCCAAGTTCGGCAAAACAAAAAAAAAAAAACAAACCTGAATATTTTAATACCTGCAAACCTTTGCCTCTGACCTCTTTGAAATTGAATTATGTCTACTTCTAAATTGCAAATTGACTCATTTATTTTTCTTCTACTTCGTTACGAATTTCAATCGTTAGATTTTTTGTTTTCTGTTGGAATATCGTATTTTATTTTGTTCAGTTCTTGTCCAAGATTATTGTTACTTAGGCCCTTGATATTTCCTACCACTAGTTACGAGACTTCCGGTATCTCCGCATCGTATTTCAATTTGATTTCCTGTTAGATAGTACTATCTTGATCTTGCAAATCTGTTAGGAGATCGGTTTTGGATTGTTATCAATATCTACAATCGTAGTAGTAGGTATAAGGCAGGTTTTGTGCTTCCGTATTCGGTATTGGCTTGAATCCAAACAAAACGCCACTGGTTCAGTTACTGCTCGCTTCCGTGTATTTATGTCCATAAACGCGTGTGTGAATGGCATTTCTTGCCAATATATTTATTTATTTCTCTGGTATTTACACCGCTCTGTGTCGTGTCGAATCCATCTTCGTAGTACATTTGATATAAGACTTCCTTTACATTTAAATGAATGTAGGTCATCGCTTAGGACTTACAATTCGTGTCTTGCGTGGCGTAGGCGGATTTAGTTCTCAATATTTTCTTTTTTTAAATCATTTATATTGTATATAACATAAATAAATGGTTTAACTGAAGAATAACGTGCGTCAATGCAACTCAAAAAGCAATTTGGTCCATAGTTCTCTCAGACAGCCACCACGGGAGGCAATTTCAAAAGATTAATGACAATGGAATGGCTTGTGACATCGAAACCACTGTTTCAGTTCAACACTTGGATAATTAATTCTCTTCTCATTTCACTACTTGTTTCCATGACTTTCGACTAGAATTTGGTTGAAAGGCACCGCTTATCCAGTTAAATTATCCTTTTACTTCTGTATTTATAGCGAATGAAAAATGTTGAGCTTAGCAGTTGTTTACGGCTTGGCCTATTTCCACTGTCAACTGGGCAGAGTAAAGCTTTGGTTATCATCGTAGACACAGGTGTGGCAATTAAAACTGGCTCCACATTCGTTTGGCTCTACTTTGACGAAAATATCGCGAAAAAACATATTATTTTTGCTAAAAGCACCAACATCAAGACCTTTTGAGTCACATATTTTACTATGTCTTTTTACGTAATGTTTAAACAGTTACTGCGTTATGTATTTCGTTCATGTTGTATATTGTGTTTGTAGCAACAAATCGCCTAACAACAATGCTTGTATTGTATCCTTGTGCTACCCTTTTTCATAAAGACCTGTTTCCCTTTGAAATACTCAATTTTCATACATCGTATTTAGTTCTAGGAAACATTAATTTATTTGATGTTTATTTACTTTCGTCTTATATTTTAATTTGACTAGCTTATCCTTATTTCATATTATGACTATTATGTTATTATTATCTATTATTTTATCAAAAAAAACTTTCGGATTGAGAAAAATGTTCCCCATTCGAATGTGGATTTGACCCTAAATCTTCAGCAGCGAATTCCATAAGTAAATCCCGTATCCTTTCTGACTAGTCCAGTTCAAATGTTTGTACGAATTTCACTTAGGAAGCGAAGTTTGTTCGCACACTATTCTCTGTTCTTCAACAGTTTCACATTTTTAAGTGCCCCACATACGGGCCGCGAGCAAACTCACTAGCCTAAGCTTTCGGAATAGTGTTGCTAAGTGTCCCGATGTACTCGAGACATACGGGCTTTAAAAAAAAGTTATGTGGGACGTTAATTTTCAACTGTTCAACTATAAACCTGTCGTGCTTAACCGTATCATCATCATTTCAGCCGAAAGACGTCCACTGCTGGACATAAGCCTGCCCCAAGCACGTCCACTTCGACCAGTTCTGTGCCTCTCGCATCCAACGGGTTCCTGCGGCCTTCACCTTATAGTTCATCAGAATTGCTATTCTCATACCAAACTGTAATATTGTCCTATTGATATTGAAAGGATTAGGTACATAACTTTGAATGTCTGTGGCTGTCAATTAAATATCTATCTTTATCTAACGAGGGTAATAGCAATTTGACTTGGGTAAAGCTTATTTTATAATGAGGGATTCAGAAATATCAATATTTGAGTTGTTTTAATAAGCCCTTCTGTCATAGTAAATAGTTATTAAAGTAAAAGTATTACGATCTATAATTTTTCTTCTTCCAACACTCACTTTGCTCATCTTTAGCTTCCTCGGGACCTGCTAAAAGTACTTCAACGAGTAAAATTATGGCGCTTACTGTATGTAAGAGCCAACCATTATCTCTTTATTTTCAAGTTCTTTTCATTGTCAAGTTATTTTATCGTTACACTAGCCTTGAGAAATGTTTCTCCACTGCCAACACTATTTCTTACGCGGGCGCACTAAGCGTAGAAGTGTTCCCATTGTGCTGAAACCTTTGCATAGCCAAGGGAAGTGGAAAAACAAATGCTTCTATATCTGAGTCACTATAACTTAGACACATTTCAATGGTTTAAGAAAGATAACTATGGAACTTTGACGTCTTCTTGTTTTTGAATTATTAAGAACTAGGTTATGCCCGCGGCTTCGCTCGCGTGGAGGCCGGAAATTATTATATCTATTATTATATCATATCTTTGTAAATTATAGCCTACTAGCTGTGCCTCACGGTTTCACCCGCATACGTTTCGATCCCGTGGGAATATCGGGATAAAAAGTATCCTATGTGTTAATGATTTTTAATTCCTGGTTATAAACTATCTGTGTGTCAAATTTCATCCAAATCCGTTCAATCCTTTTTGCGTGACAGAGCAACAAACATCCATCAATCCATCCATCGCGTTTATAATATTAGTATTTAGTTGTTGCATATTGTCCTTTCTTGGGCAATCAGTTCCGTTTGTAGGTACTGATGTTATAGTCACGCTCTGTGGATTATTTTGTCGTAGTATTTTGGCTACTCATTACCCCTCACTGCTATGACCTTGAAGAGAAGTGTCACTAGTTTATTCATAGTCAAGACACAGCAATATAGGATTGCGACGATATCTACGCACATGCGTAATACTTCACTCACCCTAAAGGTCAAATGTACTATACGTGCAAGTTGGAATGTTTACATGAAAACATGTTTTGGTTACTTTAGGCACTTAGGTTATTTACTTAACGAATGCGGGTATTTTACTACCCTCGTTTTAAGACCCGGTTTCCTTTGCAATCTCTTACCTATGCAATCCTTAGAAGAGCACAGAATCGTCTGTTTCAAAACTTGCATTTTGTAGTTCGTTTCTCTTACTTTTTGCGTATATAATAAAGACTACTCTACCTTTCTTACTTCTGTTCTTTCTTTGTATTCCGAATTGTATCTTTTCTATTTCAATGTCTTTGTTCCATGTTTTTATCGTCTTCCGTGACTTTGTTCAAGTAAATCTTTGTATACGTACGGCACCACATCGTTAAGTTTCAAACCGTACATCCGGGCATTGGAGCACTTTAAGAATTGATCGTATTCTTTTATAAAACTACAATTGAAACGTAAAATAGATGCGCTATTGACTTTGGTTGGATTTCAAACTCTAACTCAAAGCTTTTATTTAAAAAAAAAACCACTACAGTTAATTTTGTAATGTCAATTTCCTGTTTATTGTTGTTTCCTCTTTGCTACAAATTATTTAATGCTACGTCTCGTATGAGGCCCGCTGTAAAAAACTACATGACAAAGTAAGAAGTTTTCCTGTTTGTTTTAATGTGCAAACCTGCTATAAAAGTTTATAGTTCCCACGTGGGAAACAAAATGTAAAAATTTTCGCTTTGGTACAAAGTCGAGCTGAACTTATTCTCGTTTTGCACACTCTGATCGAAAGAGTTATGATCGTACCATCCAAAAGTCTATGTCTGGTTCAAAACACCATTCATATCTACTTTTCACACGAAATTCACAAAAAAAAGAAAGAAATCGAGTGTCTGGAAACTAATGAAACTATCTCGCAAGTTCTGACGGCGTCGTTTATATAAACTTCTGAATTTGCATGAGTTATATTCTCAGTTTTGATCTTACTCATACCGAAACTTTTGCATGGTCCCTTCATAATTTATTTACTTTTGAAATCGACTTTGGGATCGACATCTTATATTTGTATTAGGATACTTACATAAACACGCCGAAACTTTTATCATTTTAGCTGACGTACGGTACGGAATGTTCGTGTTTGTCAATCTAACCTTTACCCTCTTTCTGGTTCTTATTATTTCCTTAAACCTTTTCGTATTATTACGTAGATTCAGTCGCATTATTTTTTAACACGCTGGTATCTACAACAGGATATTTACTATAATCAGGTGAAGCTAAACTAGATCCTTATTACCTAACGAACTATAAAATCACTTCACAGGTCGCTCAAACGTAACTGTTCACGACCACCGTTTCCCCGGTACTTAATGAACGTCGAAAATCCTTTGAGGAAACTCTGCTATTAACTAACTTTAGTGCACTTAAAAACTTGAGGACTTTCGAGTCCGGCCATTGGCTCAGATTGGTCGAAGAAAATTCTGCCAACATTTTGACAAGAAAAATACATTAGGTGTTGAATGTTTGCATTTTATTCAAGGGGTTTGGCATTGTATAAGAAACTATCAAAGGGAGTGTTACTTTTGGCCCCATTTCTTGGTTCATGTAATTGCATGGCCTCGTTTGGCTTTATGTAAGCAATTCAAACATCACGCTTACACATATAAAAGCTCTATAACACTTTTAGGTACGAAAATTAGATATATGCTATGGTAATAACTAGCGTTGATCAAGTTTTATTCCCACATGGTTGGTTGATGGTATGAAATGTACTAAGGATGACTATTTATCCATATGACCTATATGTCCATATTTTTATATACATTCAATCTCGGAGCCCATCACCCTCCTGTTTGATTTCGTCGCAATCGATCGACTCCTTCACATATAAATGTAATTTATGCAATCCCAACCACCATCATTTCATTCCTCAAAAAGAGTTTTTCTCCAAAGTATTTGCCTTATCTCATCAGACTTTCATCGTTAGATAAGAAGACCAATAACGCGAGACAATCCCCAAATGAAATCTTTCCTTTATTCCGTCCTTATTACATGTCGGGCCCAGCACCAAAAGTTGGAATTTCTAAATAAGCAACAACTATTCATAACCCGCTTTATTGTCACGCTAGTACTCGCGTAAATACTCTCCAGGGTTATATTACAACGGCACTACCTACGAAATTATCTTTCTCAGTTAATCACCACACCGTGACAGTGGTTATTACACAAATTAGTGAGATAACGTCAAGGAATGAAGCAGTAGAAATAAACAAAAGAGAAACTCTCAAGAGTAAGGTCATTACGTGACACAGGTAGTAAGAACATGCACCTAAATAAAATATGTATATGTATGTAGAAATTTGTAGCTCTGACCATGATTAGAGGCACAGTGTCAGCGGAGGAACTTTAGAAAATACAAAAGGTAGCAATGTATAAAATGCACGAAATATACGAGGGTAATGTCGAGGTATCACGTGGCATAAGCATAACTCCTAAGAATATAGGTATGCAGAAAGGAATTGAAATCTTTATGATTCAGGGATGAGCTCTCATATTTTCTTTGAGTGTGTAAGATATTATTTAAAAAATATGTTTATGCTATGAGTTATTCATATAATATTTTGAGAACAGAATATATTTTTATGACCTGTATGTAATAATAATAAATATGCTTAAAGTTTTATGTTGTCCAATATATTTATGAATTTTAAATACTACTTATAAGCATAAATTATACAACAATTTTACGTTGTAATTAAAACAATAATAAAATTAACCATTTAACTCTGAACATTTCTCTCACAAATCGTCCCTCATCCCAATTTTGATGAGCATAAAATTATATTTAATAAGGAATGAACATAACTTGTTAACGAGTTTAATAACTTTGTAACGGGGTTTTTGCTAAATTAACTAGCTATATCTGTTGTAACTGCGGACGACACAAGGGAATTTGAACTTTGAACCTTTTGATTGCTTTAATATTTGCATTCCTTGTCTATGGAGTTTCATCTTTTATCGCAACGAAAATGTAAATCTTATTAATTTTGCGCTCCTTGTCTTGTTATATTTTTCACACGAAAATTTTTAATAAAAATTCGACAGCTATCAACATCGAATCAATATTCTAGGTACACTTCTCATCTCATCAGGAATTCCAATCAGAAGTTCCAATCAATTATTGAACTTCGCAAAAGAGCCCGTAGGCACTAAAAATCCGCGCGAATTTCAAGTTGAAAACGCTTCACCAGAAGACGGAGCAAATGCTAATGTTACACTTTGTGCAATTGCCCCAAAACTTCCAGTGCAAACATTAAACTGTTACCACTTATCCTTCTTAACTGTTGTTGCGATCGCCGAAATAAATACGACTTACCCTTGTTAGATGGAGCTTTTGTCCAAATATGTCCCTTGGAAGAGTTTAGGTGGATGTTCGTTAACATATTTTCCTATTTGTTTTTTTACTTCCCCTAAGGCCTTGTGTTGCGAGTAATTAAGTAGGCAATTTGGGACATTTTATGTGGTCGGGAGCAGGTCATTTGGAATCTTGCATAAGTAATTAAATTCGCGACAATTTTATCCATTTTATGTTTTAAGTATCATTTTTGTGAACGTACTCGGGACAGGCTCGCCTCGTCGTCCACTGATTTGAATTAGCCATTCCTGGTTTTTTTTTTTTCATATATAACTTTTCATTCCCTATCTAGTTTTACAATAAAGTGCCGGTCATTCGACCGTTCTGCAAACGGATTACCATACAGGCTTCAGTTTTTAGCCATGCTGGTTTAACTAACGACGAAAAAGATACGAATTCTGTGAACTACGACAATTGCTTTTACATTCTATCTAGGTTCCGAAATACTTTTTTATTGTACCGCTTCCCAACCTTTTTGTGGAGTTCAAAAGGATCCATACATGTGTGCTCTATATCAAACTCTCAGCAACAATGTTTTTGACTGTTATTTATGTTTTTTTGTATCAAACAACGTGAAAGCATCATCCGGCCTTTGTCGCAGCTCGCAAACACATTAATAAATCTCCTGAATTGGTTCGGTGGCTCCGTCTACTGTCCTCTGAAGGCTAATAATGTTAGATAGCTTGTTTTTTTCGACTGTCATGGACAAGTCTGAATAGAAGGAACATAATAGAACCGATAAGATCCACAGATAACAAGGTAATTTTCTTGAAACATGATGGATGTTATAAAGCTTTCCGATCGTAATTCTTATAAAATCCTAATAAATTTTAACACCCTCTTGAGAAATATTAGAAGGGTCATCTTTTTGGATCCACACCCTTACGATGATTTATCGACCATATAAAGATAATGAGCTCATTTCTCGTTTATTTCAACACCCCAGAATCATTTCTATCATCTGGGCGTTTATATCCGTCATGATCATCAATGTTGGCATTCTTTAAAACATTTCATTCATTGTCTCAGTTGAGACAATGGTGAAATTCGTTGTTTGTATTTATGATGAAAAAAGTAATACAAATGTAGCTTTTTCTCGCTTGTTGAGCAGAATATTGCGGTCTTATATCTAGTAGATTTATGGTAACACTTTTACTGTGCTTACGCATAATACCAAAGCGGTGTACTTGAGCCCTTTCGTGCCCTGTGCCGGAAGTACCGTAATATGCAGTATTTGTGTTATATCCCATTACTATTTCGTCGGCGTGAAGTGACATTCTTGTAAGCTGTTTCATTTGTCTAGTGCGGTTGAGCAAATTCGCAATCTCATTGCATGACAAAGCGGTTAGTACCTTTTGTCTTGTTGCAACGAAAAGCTATTCTCTTTAGAATTCAATTAGGAATCGTTTAGTTTCAATAAACATTTTAACAATCCTTTTTAGAGCACGTACACACGACCGGCATTAAGACATAAAAAATAAATCGAGACCTTACACAGCGAGAAATTGAGTGTGCCACCGTGCTACCTAAATGGTACTTTGCATTGAATTACGACGAAAGAATATTTTTTTATTGCCAAATTTTGTGACGGCTGTTGTTTATGCACCTTTTGGTAACAATAAATGGAGTGGAAAACCTGTTTAAACGTTTGTCGTATATGTGTTGAATATGTTTGGCCTTTTTCCCACATTTCACAGACTTAAACTCAAAATATGAAAAACTAGCTGCGCCCCGCGGTTTCACCCGCATAAGTTTCGATCCCGTGGGAATGTCGGGATAAAAAGTATCCTATATGTTAATCCTGGTTATAAACTATCTGTGTGCTAAATTTCGTCAAAATCTGTTCAGTAGTTTTTGCGTGAAAGAGTAACAAACATCCATACATCCATACATACAAACTTTCGCATTTATAATATTAGTAGGATAATGTAATAGTAGGTATATGACAGTTATTAATTACCAAATAGTTTTTTTCGTTCTTTTCCTGCATTTTTTTTATTACTTCAAGCTATGAAACGAATTTGATATTTAACCGCTACAAACATTCAATCTCCCTTTCACTCGCTGAGGCCCGTGTCCCAGCAGTGGGAACATTATGGGCTGATAATGTCATGTTATTTAATATATAACATTCAATAAATATAGGTAGTCGCGATTTTTATTTTCGCACACTCTGGACATCACTAGTTTATCCGATAAGTTTGCCTTAACGCTATTTCAATTCCCCGTGGTCCAGTTTGAGCATATTGAATAGGCTGATGACACAAAATTGCTTTAGCATCATTACCGTAAATTTTCAGTGTTTCACCCGATACATCGACAGAGTTGACCAACTAAGCTGTCTAACGGATATTTATGAACACATTGTTTTCATGGCGAATGAACCTGGCTTAGCAATGTTTATAGTTACTGATATTCCCTTTATCCCTTTGTTTTCATTCCAATGCTCAAAACAACTTCATTTGTTATTCGTGCGTGATCAAACAGATCTTACTGGAATGAAAACATATTGGTTTTATAAACTTGTTTTATTGCAAGGCACGTTTAATACTTTTGCTTTTTCTAGCATTTTCCATCGCCCTCATTTCTCTACATCTACATGAAAGTTTATTCGTTTCTAGATTTTATGCATTAAAAATCCCAGCAATTCTACAGACGCCAAAACACAAAATTTTCTGGAAAAAAGTTTGTCAAGTTTCTGATAAACGACAAAATTATACATGCTCTGAGCTTACATTTCATTCTTCTGGTCATACAACTATAAATTATATGCACGTGTGCTAGAAAAAGCTACAGTTACCACACGAAGCAATTTTTCATCCACAACGTCCAAACATTTACATTGCTTTTTTGATCCTAGTCTTTGCGGAAGTTTATTAACATCTGACTTGTTAGCAGTTCGCTTTATACCGCTGCAGCGCTGCCGAGGCGGTATTACGCTGTCACCGACTGTCATACCAGCCGACTGCATCGGGCCCGACTCAACTGTAATATCAAAAGGATTTATTGTTTAACGTAACACAACGCTGAGTTTATTTATTGTTTTATCTGTCGAAAGTTTGTTGGCTGTGTCATTTTTTGTTTAGCAGCTTAAATGTCTGCCTCTGAATTTGCTGGTATGTTTTGCTCTTCATTATAATATACAGCTGATTTCTTGTTGTATTCGACATACATACCTACATTCAAGTTGCGTATAATACACCGCTACCTAAATTGGACTATTCGTCTTGTTGGTCGATAACATTGTAATTATTAATAGCTATCCCAACACCAAAGGCCCATTGTTTTTGCGCGATGCTCATAGGGATCTAACCTTTAGGTTATAATATACCTCCCTAAGCAGATATTACATTATTCAACAATAACAGTAATGCTAGGGATCATAATAGCAATATCCATAAATAAGCCAGAAATATTAATGGCATCATTACTTATTTCTTCTAGGTAAATCCACAGTATCTTATTGAAAAAAACATCTGCCAGAAATATCAACCTTCGTTGTAGAGGAGGCTTCTCGATAAGGCTATCTTGGGAATTGATTCTCTCTTCAGTACCTTTATCGGAACATCTTTCACCACCTACTTCAGACATTACGACATTCTACAATTGATTTCGAGAAGAAAGTGTCCTTAAATCTAAGTGAGCACATAAAACAATATAGTGCGTATCCCCAAGAGGATAAGATACCCTAAAACCGCAGGGTTTGCCGTTTTCAGGTTATTTATCGCTAATGTTTTAGTGGGAAATGTCCAAGATGTCGTTCGTGTAGTGACAGGTAAAGGTTTTACTGGGGTTAACATTTTATTCCGTAATCCCTCAGCTGAAACACGGATATTCAGTTTGTCAGCTGGGGATTGAAAATGCGCTATGACAAGCTTTATGTCATCGACTCATATGGCCGTGATAACAAAATTCAATAAACATTTTCAAGTTATTTGTTTTTTTATTGGTCTTCAATGTCCCACTCCTGGGCAAAGGCCTCCCTGCTCTCTTTCCATCTCTCTCTGTCCAGAGCTGCCAAGGACCATTCTTTATGAAATTAATATTTTAATATTAAAAATAAATTCAAGACCTTTGTCAATGTAAAGATTTTAATAGGCTTAAAATAATTTTTACAAAGTTTTTTTTATGTTTGATTGATTTCTTTTTGTCTTGATTATCTAACGAATGTCCAAAGGGCGCGGAACCATATCAAAATAGATATCCGATGCTACTTGCTCTTTGTTTAAAAGAAATTCAATATCCGTAGCTACATCCTGAATCCCTTCTTAAATCATCACAGTGTAGTCTTTATTTTTCCTACGTTTTGTTACATTTTTCCTGTTTTTCTTTTCAGAATATTTCCTTTGAGTTATCGAGTACGATTTATAATACCGGATTGTTTTTGTCATTTGATCCATTCGAGTTTAAGCAGAGCGGATTTCCTTCGTGATATTTAGTTTTTTTCTTGAACTTTTTCAAATTCTTTCTCCGACTCCGTTAGTATTGACTCTACGTGATTTAGCGCTATGAAAGTTAATGAAAAAGTTTGACAGCTATTTGTAAAATTGCTTCTCAGAATATTCAATGAGTGAATTAGAATAAAGACGAAGGATATATATTTTTCTTTTATTGCTGAATGGGCCTCCTCTTGTCCTCGATCACGCCTGAATGAAAGCGATGGATGAGGTCTATGATGAAACGAGCGTGCCCAGAAGATGTGACTGTTCACTGATATCTTTCGACTTTTAAAAATATTTGCTGATCTAAATATCCAACATTTTGCTGCATGTCTTTACCTACTGCTTATTGACAAAAACTTTAATATTTGCATCATAAACTGATATTAATTACAAAAGAGAACCTGATTCTTATGAATCAGGTTCTATCAAAAGGCTCAGGTTCTGTTAAAACCTGAGCTGAGTATCAAGTTGATTCCATGTTACCCTGTCAAATACTTCAACAATGCACATTGGATCCTCGTTACTCATGTTTAACTTTAAATACTTTTAATTTATCACTTAATTGAATGTTTTACTGCAATCATGAAGCAACGAAGTATTCCACGTGTGTAATGAGTAATTCATCAGTCTGAAAATTAAATTGTGAGAATATTCACTTTGTTGTTGATTTTTAATGATGGCGTTCACATTTTCACAAAATGGTTGCATCTTTTAAGCTTGATTTGTAAATCTGTACTAATAACAAAATTGAAGAGTTTGTTTGAACGTGCGGATCTACCGGTGGTTTTCCATTTTATAGCACAATTCTTGAGGAAGGCTATTGGCTATTTAACATCACACGAACCTTCACTAGGACTCTTAGGAACCGTCAAAAAGAAAAAAAAGCAGAAAGACGCTAAGCTAAAAACGAAGTAACAGCGCGAGCAGGCGATGCGATGCGACGGGTTGGGTCGGGTGACAGAAGCTAGTAATTTATATAATAGAAATTAAAAGGTCAGATAAGTACTGTCTTCTTCTTCGTCATTTCGACGGCACGACAGTGAATTGACAAACACCGGTTCCTGCCATCGTGGTGAAAAGATTAGTCACCTAGACTCTGCGTTACCGAGTGCTAGGTTTCCATGGTGCTCCGGAAGTTTGGGGGATGGGTACCGATTTCTAACGTCGTCGTTTAAAGTATATTATTATTTGATTATATAGTCAGACATATAATATTATTAGCCATAAATATAACTTAAATAGTGACGAATAAAATCAACGTTTTCTCATTTACCATGGCCAATATGAAAGTTATTACAATCATCAATGCGATTCCTATTTCTATCACAATCTCAATACGCTAGAAGCAAAACTTAATCAAGCTACTTTGCCCCTACATTCCTTGCTCGAGTCCTCGTGTTCCTGCAAACCTTTTAAGAATCAAGTTACTCACAGAGATGAAATTAAAAAGAAATCTGAAGCTTCGAGCGAACTAAAACGTTGTTAGATTATCTATAGAAAAAGATTTCCGCTTCTGACAGCGCCTGACAGAACGTATGAAAATATTCTTTACTATTTAAAAAAATACAGAAAGTTAATATTCAAATTCTTTAATTCAGACCTGAGTCCATAGAGTTAGTATCAACAAAATAACTTAATAACTAGTGATAGTAATAAGAGACCCACAAATACAAATATCAGCTGGTATGGATTCTTACCCAGTGACGCAGCAGAGGGGAATCCCACCGATCTGAGAACACGCTCAGGAGACCGTTTGTGGTGATGCGTAGCCGGCCGGCTATGGAGGCGGTCCTTTTTCTTATTATGGCGTAAAAATCGTCTGTGCGCGCCTCCGCAAACATTGTGGACGCGCTACAACGCCACGACAGCCCCAACAGTTTCCTAAACGCGTTATTATATTGGACACGCAGATCGCTGTGTACGTCCTCTGCGTAAAACTGGTCCAAAGACCGCACGTGTAGAAAGACTGACAGAAAGCTTTAAAAAGAGTGATATGTAACAACTATCATTAATCCATTATTTGGACACGAAGGTGCTGCGGCAGCTAAAATTGTCTTTCGAATAATCATCATCATCGTTCTTCTGCCCTTATCCCAAATTATTTGGGGTCGGCGCAATATATATATTTCTTCCATACTTTCTAATAATATCCAGATCAAATGAATAATTCACTAAAACTACACCGCATCCTACTCCAATCTGCAATTATGATTATTAAATCACTGGTAATGATATTAAATAATCAATTTACCAACCTAACTCCGGTTAACCTGGCTGAATATCTAATAACATGCCGGAAACATGCTTGTAATATCATTTAGCTCTTTGACTTCGTCTCAACAGGTAAAAATTCAATCTACGTCGGAGTTATATTGCGACCTAATACCTGCTTGACAAACGGATACTGCTAGCGTCTGCATACCCAGAGAGATTAGGATGTCATGCACAAATTAACATACACGCTAAGTGCTGTCAAACGCGTAGCAGAGGACCAGGAACAGATTGAATTAAAAGCTGATTGACGATCAATTGATATACCGGTTGCAATTTCGGGGAGCAGAATTTGATTTTGGACTGAGTTTGACTTTATTGGAGCCTGGTTTGATTAAATGGTAGCTTTAAATGGGCAATGGCGCTAACTCCAACCCGCTATACGCGTACATTGCGGGTCGTATAATTTCTAAAAACGGGCTTCTCTAACGGGTTGATCTAAAATAGATTTCGTATTTTAAAACGATCCATTTCGCTACGAAGAATGCCAAAAATAGTAGCAATCTGATGTTATTTGTATCCACATTTACGCCTTTCTAAAAATGTTGTCATGAAAGAGAAGCTGCTATATTAAGAGTTTATTCATACAGTGTTTCTTTACCCCGATCAAAAGAAGTACATTTTAAGTGGCTATCATATCGTCATTTGTATTGGAAACTCGATATTGGCTCCGTCTGGGCTCAGTGAAGCATGACATTAATCTCAAGTTTCGAATAAAAATATTAGGTCATCGCATCGCAAAATAGGAATAGTATATACAATACGAGTACATCGCGGTTCGCAGTCGTGCAGGTCACATGAATACAGTACCAAACCCACTTTACTATCTGATTTGTATGTGAGCTTTTCAATACTCTAATGGTTTTATACAGTATGTTAAATAACAGAGGGCGTTCCCTTAAACTCGCTAATCTATATCATTAATAGATTAAAATAAAAATATCAGCATAGAAAAATAAGCATAAAATAATCCGAAATCAAAAAAATAATTAATTGACAATAATCTCGAAACCTCCTGTTTAACCAATTAGATCGCCGCACACGCGGCCCGTCATTCATAAATAAATTGCGACGTTGCCGTCCTTCAAGTACGCGTTCACAGAGTGTTTCTTTTACGTATCAATTTAACATTTTTTTGTGAATATTTTAATATAAAAAAAAAAAAAAACATTTTCTTTTCGAATGGTAATATTTTTTTTAGCATGTATGGATTCTATACTATTGCGGGTTAACGGGAACGCCCTCTGTTAGTTAACATACTGTATAGCTCTTGATATAAGATGCAGCATGTAACTCACATTGTATAAATTGAACACTCCAAACTTGAATCATGCTACGTTTTAAATCACACTGTCTTATTCCATGCGGTAGTCAAACCCCCATATGGTGCGGTTGTCGGCAAATTGGAAATGCTTGAAGCGCACATCCGCAGCACACTGGGCTTAAGCATGGTATTACTGCATAATATAGTACTGCAGATTAATTATATTGTGTGCCAGTACCGTGAAAGCCTTTAACTTGACTGTTAACACTAATGTGGATAGTTGAATAACACCTATTGCATTATGTTGATGCAGCTATTTTTGAGAGGAATGGTATTTTTGACCAAATTGTTAATAACTTTGCCTTTCACAGGTTATAACAAAACCTACAACTACATTATACCAGGGAATTAATACGATATAGTCAGATATAATTTCATCAACAATACCTTTGTTGTCACAGCAAACTGAGTCTGATACAACTTTGTTTGGACCCTCGTTATACGGAGTATTGTTCGATATAATCGCATTATTTGTTTCCTCTGTATTATGCATTACAAGTAAATTAATGTGACTTGGCTTATTTGCTATTCATTAGTTTCTTTACCGGTTACGTAATTAATGATACCTTTATTAGATTTTATTGTATTTACTTTAGAAAGAGGAAGCGACTCTTAAGTGGATATAAAATTGCAGCGCATAATTTTATTCCACTATCGCTATCCGGTTTGTTCATTCCTTTGTAAAATATTTTATAAGATTACGATAAAACATTCCAAAATATTTTCCTTATCAATATCTCAATGTTTATTTTCTAAAATTTCTTACGATGCGTCAATTTTCTCCTCAATAATTGGTTCTTTTAATTCATGATTTATCTTGTCTTGCTAGTTATTTTAAGTGCTTTGTCATCCATTTATTCCTAATTTACACCAGTTCGTGTCCGAATATCAAAATGTATGTTAATTTCCTTATCATTTTCGCACGTATTCGTCACTTTTACTGGAAGCTACTAAATCTGAAAACTAAGCGACAGGATTCATAAGAGATATTCATATAAGCCTCGCTTAGGCAGATTTGCGGTGGAGCGTTAGCACGTAGCGGAGGATTATCTATGGTTTATCCATATAAACAGAATTCACGGAACAGCTCGGCTACAACAATAGTGGCACTGCACAGTTCCTGCATTACCATACGAATGGGCACTGCTGTTTTTGTGATAGGAATTAGTGTAGCAGTGAATAAAGGGACTTCGCTTGACTGTTTTACTGTTGCATTTACAGTTTTGTTTTAATTATTCAGACGTTTCCTGAATAGAAGTTGTTACCAAGCAAATCCGCTGACATGAAAAGATTTTAGGAAACTTAAAGCCATTTTTTGTGCCTTAGACTGAATAGTACCTCTACTTACAGATGAAAAGTTTTAACCTCGCTTTTAATTAGTTTAAGTACTTCAACATGAAAGCCATGACTCGTACCTCTCTAATTTATTGTTTGCAAAATTTGTGGTAAAATTACGCATCCAACTTTTGATCATAAAGGCATAATAATTTGAGCCAGAACTAATTAAGGTTCGTTCAATTGCGACGCATAAGTTAAGGAAGCTTTCGTGCACGTTACCAGATTATACAAACACATGGCTGTAATTATCAGAAATTAACTTGATAATGCGGTCTGCAGTCAAAGGCAAGTGCGCTACATATATTGCTTCTTAATATTCAAAGGAATATTCACGATTACACTAAAATTAGTTCTGGAATACCTGATTGCTTTTGATGCTGAAAGCATTCCAAGCGCTTCACATGCCATTGTTAAAACATGAGACATATTAGTCTCTATTTTGAAATTAACTGCTGAACACAAAATAGGTCATAGTTTAAATCACAATACATGTGTACCTGCCTAAACTTATGTCGAGAATAAGTAGGTAAACATTTTGAGTCTACATTGCAAAACATGTATTTTAAATCTAGAAATATTACAGTACTTTACCATATAAATCACGCTCTAAATTTCAGACTTAGTCGGCCATGCGTCAGTTTTTTCTAAAATATATGGGCTGTTGAGCAATTAATATGGATTGAGAGCTTTTCGCCGTTCCTGATTCAAAATCTGAGGCAAATTTGTTGCGGTCACGAGTACATTTGGTGGATTATCGGACTGCCGCAATATCGGCATCGGTTGTTGGGGATCAACCAGAAGCCGTCCACGGACTCATGCCAAAAGCGCTCAAACGTAAAATGAAAGAGGCTCAGAGTGAAGTGGTGTATGAAAGCAGAAAACATTTTAAATTCACCATTCAATATGCAGCACATGTCTACTGAATTGAATTTGGATATTAAAATGTTGAAAGTTGAACGTGAATCTGGAAATATAATTGAGAGATATTAAATTGTTTGAATTTTTGGTACAGATGTAACTTCCGATTACGATGAGGTGTTAAATGAAATTCAATACTTGTCACAGAAATGTGTCAAAAAAATCGTGTCGATTTTTTTATGTTTCCGAATGATGATGTTTTCTAGGATTTTCAAAGATGCTATGTCTATTCAGAGTTGGAAATATAATGAGTGGGCTCATCATTTTATTCTAATCCCAAAATCTTGTTCGCAGGCTCTACTGCAGGCGCACGATGTGGTCGCCCGCGAAGTGTACGGCGAAGAGTCTATACGAGCATCTTCGCCGCCGGTCAACGGTCGTACCACCGCACCGCCGCCTGAAGATGAAGAGGACACCGAACCGGAATTCGAGAACGTGACCAGGGTCCGCCTCGTGCAGTTCCAAAAGAATACCGACGAACCGATGGTAAGGGTCTTGAAGTCTTGTGGTTAGGGTATTTTAGTGGTGTGGTTCTTTTCAAAGGGTTGGCTCAAAATTGTGGTAGACTTATAAAATGTGGAATAAGAGTAGGGTGCAGGTCCCTGCAGTGAAAAGTGTAAGCTTGTAGAATAGAAAGAAATTATAGAATATTTTATTATAATCATAGTGGTAGTTCATAAAAAGAAGTAACAAAGCGTTATTTCTTTTTATGATCTACTGCTATGAATAGATAATCCGAATCCTTTGTAGATAATCCAAGCGTTTAAGATTATAGGGACCAACTTCAAAATAAATATTTAAGATCTTAAAAAGCAAGACCTACAAAGTTTATCTCGGCCTTTTATTTACTTTGGCTAAATCCGGCTTAGCTAAATGCTTTAAAAATATTTAAAAAACGGAGTTTATAAAGGTTTGATGAATGGATTTAGGTAGGTAATTTTTTCTTGCTTTTGTTCAATCAGAACTGACAGCTGCGAGACGAGAACTGTAACATTTTAAACTCCCAAAGGGAAATCCTAAAATCTAAAACAAAAACACGAAGCCGAAACCAAAGGTTTCCTAAAAATAAATATTGACTCTCGTCTCAAAGCATTTGGTTCTGCTACCCTGGTTAGTAAACACACGAACTGTAAACTCAGTTGTGTAGAAACAGGTGCGTGAGATAAATCGTTGCAGTTCAGTGATCATATCCATATCCTTCGAATCGTTTACACGTACTCGTATGTTTGTGACTATACAAATGATAGTGTCATTTGTAAAGTTTAGTGCTATAGAAATAGTAATATTATAAACCCATATTATGGCGATATGTGATGAGGATTTATGGTAGGTTTTGCGAGTAGCTTATAAGCCACACGCTTATGTAAGTGCACAAGGTACGCTTTAGGAGTTTAGGCCCTTAGTACAGACACGTTTTTCTTGCCGTGAAAAACTACGGTTTGTCCTACGTGTGTAGTCACGGTCGTCAGTGTTGTACGGATCACTATGGAAGTTTTTTTGACGACAAGACCGCACTACGGTACGGCGCCGTATACCATAGAACCGTTTCATATACATGTCACACGATCTTTCTACGGTGCTGTTAACACGCCGTACCGTAAAGAAACCGTGCCGTGTACAAAGGGCTTAATATGGTATTTAGATGATGGCTTACTGTTAAGATGATCTCGCTTGATACAGGCATCACTGTTCTTTTGATATTTATTTACATCTATGTAAAAGAGATATTTATGGGAAATACTTATAAAAAATTCCATTGTTTAACAGTTATGAAGTTATGTAGGTACAGACCAAGTTCAATAAACGAAATTATTAATTAGTGATTCAAACATTTCTATGACAGAAATTGAGTTCCTGGTTTCTTTTGTGAACACAACGTCGCCTACGCTACTTCCATGACGGGATTATTCCAAGAAACTTGAGTAAATCAAAGGCTTCCTCGACATTCAGGAGTTAAATAAAATTTGCTGAACATTTTTATTAAATAATTATTTTTTTATTGAAGATATCCTTATGTAGATTAGCTAGAATGAAAATGTCACAAGCCAAGATTAAATGTTATTTATGTAAAGTGGGGGATAAAAGATTTTCGCTATATTTTTTTTTAAACCACAAAGGCACTAACGTAACTAAAATACGTTTTACAGGGCATAACACTGAAATTAGCAGACGACGGACGATGCATCGTAGCCCGCATCATGCACGGGGGAATGATACATAGACAAGCAACCCTGCACGTCGGGGACGAAATCAAAGAGATCAACGGCACGCCGGTCGCAAACCAGTCGGTGGCTCAGCTACAGAGAATGCTGGTACGTATTGCGAAAACTACGAAATAAAGGGTATTTGATTAGGAGATGGAAATAATTTGCATTTTAGAGCCTTGAGATAGTTGACATTACCGAAGCATTCTTGTAAAAGGTTATATGAGAAATTGATTAAACAATTTTTAACAGTTGGTGGATCTCCGCTGACATCAGAATAATATATAATTTTTTGTCTTGTATAATTTCGTTACCTAGCGATAAAATAATATGACTCTTTTGCACCGTACAGTAAAATTTTTACCTATAAACTTGTGATATGTGTGTAAAAATAGAGGTAAGTACGCACTTCGAAAGAACTATCATGTCGTTGATGTAAACAATGTGTACTTTATTGTCAATTTATTGGAAACATATAAAAATTACAGCGCGAAGCTCGTGGATCGGTGACATTTAAGATCGTGCCCTCATACCGCTCAGCGCCACCACCCTGCGAGGTAATACCTACTTTATGTCTTACTTATCCAATGCTCCTAAGGATTTGATGATATCCTTTAGTTCATCCCAAGTTTTTGTCAGTGTGGTTTTTAAAACAGTAGATGTAGCTGAGTTTGTATTAATACTAGTTTGAATTAAAATTGAATTAAAGATATACATAAATATTGTTTTTGCAATTAACACGATAGATAGTAGTGTGACTCTAACGCTTGTTTTTACACTAAAAGAATATAGCAAAAGTCGGCAAGCGCACACAAATCTTCACGACAATGCTTGTCTTGGACCATAAAACAATTGGTATTAAAATAGAAGACATTAAAATTTTGTGTTTTTGTTCTAACTAGCTTTTCCGGATAAAGCCTTCGCCCGTGCTAGTAAGTAGCGAGACCAGACCAGTTGCTACTTTGTAATATTATGTTTATGTTGTTCGTTTTATGTTGTGTTATGTTATGTTGTATTGTCACCTGGGCATGGCTGCGCGACCCCGCGATCTCCTCCGTTTCTGTGCGCTTGTTGTTCTTTTATCATTGCTCCTCACTCTCTCACATCACTTTTTCACCTATCATTTGTTTCATTATATTCATTTTGTTTGCCATTGGTTTCTAAAATGACTAAATTACTTGCTACTAAATTGGCATTTATCATTTTTTTATAAATCCGCATTTTTCATTTATTATCATTTGGCATTATCGTAACTTCTCACTTTTGTTAGAATTTGTATTCCCATTCATCAACATCTTCATTAATCATTATTTTTGTCATATTGTTTTTGCGAGCAGATATAAAACTTTGTAAACCATTTTAATTCTTCCAGATTTTTGTGAGAGCGCAATTTGATTATGATCCATTAGAAGATGAATTGATTCCTTGCGCTCAAGCTGGCATCGCATTCACCACTGGCGACATTCTGCAGGTACCACAAAACATAGAATTATTCACTATATCATAAATTTTGAGAACAATAACGTTTATTAATGAGAAAATAATACCTCTTTTAAACATAAGTTGCAACGATCTTTCAGATCATCAGCAAAGATGACTCCCATTGGTGGCAAGCACGTAAGGACGCGTCCGGTGGTTCAGCCGGTCTTATACCAAGTCCTGAACTCCAGGAATGGAGAGCAGCCTGTGCTGCTGCGGAAAGATCGAACACCGATCAAGGTAATGCAGTTGCTAGTACCGTAGATAGAAAAAAGTCTAACATCTTTCTTGTTTCGAAGGCATATGGAACTCCAAGGTCTGAAAAATAGGTGCTTTAAATGTTAGAAGTACTTTTTGTGTTCGTTTTCTTTTTTATTCATTTGGATGGTCAGCGTACAAAAGTATTTCATGATTCATGAAAATTGATGTTTTACCGTGTTTAGTTTTTGCAACTTTGTGTATAGCAGTTTTATTTTACCGTCAATAGTAAGTTATTAAAAATCGTCATACAGATCACCCGTTGCTATGTTTGTTTTAGATGCATTTGTGTCGCATCTTTGTGAATGTCGTATTCATGTGATTCTCTACTAGATTTTTGATTTAAAATGGTTACTGGTATAAGAATCAAAATTATATTGGAACGCTTACGTTATCAACCGAATTGGCAGTCGTCTTGAAGACACGAAACTACAGTAACCGTTAATCAATGTCAAATACATTACAATTGTCATCTAACATCTCTCTCTATTCTTCCTTTTGTTTTAATATTAAAAACAGTGTATGATTCATACCTGAAATGAAAAGTAGCTTTACACATATTAATGTCATTATCTACCTAACTTACATTAATTTCGTGTTATGCTTTCAATTTCATCATTGGACGAAGCAGTCGGTATGTAAATTTGCTTTTTCTTCCTGTTTTTGTTTATGAGTGATACAAGCTCCCATATATGCCAAAATATGCTAATGAAAGTGTACCTATACCAATTCTGCATGGTACAAAACCGGGCTAATATTTCCCAAAGAAGTAGAAACATGATATATTTGGACTCCTGAATACGTATAACCGCCCAAGTATACTGATGAAACGCTCACTCCAATCTTTCGTAGTCTTTAAAGAATACCAAAAAAAAAATATATTTACAACATCTACTTATGCTACAAAGGGAGTTTGTGTAACCCTAATATTACTGTATTGTCATTATAAGGAAATGATTTGTCAAAAGTATACCTACTCCAGTAAGTTTTGAAGAAAACAACATCATTAAGGATCATACAGAGTGTAAAAAGACCCATCACATAGCCGTCAACTATGCATTCTGTAAATCAAACTAAGTGACATTCCACAAAAATAATTGCTGGGAAACGACTTTTAATTTTGGTGTGAAACATTGCTGTTTGAGGTAGTGCGCAATGTGACACACGCAAAACATTGTGCTTATGGGTGCACGCAACGGTACAGGGGTATTTAAAGTTGTGTTATAACATTAAAAACATGTTTTCGTAAAAAAACGTCAGTATAGATTAGAATTTTGACGAATGACGGGGAGTACAAGTGACTCTCGGCTTTATTAAGTGTCTTTTTACACCCGTTATTTTGCCCCCGATCCAACTTTATTTATAACTCTTCTACGTTCACTTCCGTCTTTGAAACTGCCTTGAATAGTACTAGTGGATGATATCAAATGGCCTCTCCACTACTAGAACAATTAAGTTTCGCAACTAGAAGCCTTACTTCACAGTCAGTTACGACCAGCAATTAACAGTTACGACCAAACTTAAGTATAACTCGTAGATACAGTCATGAACTTTAATAAAGATAAGACCACCCATTACTGGGGAAAAGAGTACCTATTTTTAATGAATAATTGGCTTGACTTTGGCCAATGCGTAGAATGTCGTTTTTAACCTTGACGAACTCGTGTAATTTGATCTTATGTTTTTGAGACGGATATTAAGTATGTCTGTGGCTTTAACAGATTCTGTACGTTATTGCCAATTCTCGTAATTTAAAACGTTCAAAATCTAGTCGCAGTCTCATCTCGCCGACAAACAAACGTCAAATAATTGACTAAATGTAGGGAAATTAGAGGTATTTTTGACAGATCAGACTGTGAACGTTCTTAAAATTACGAGAATTGCCCCTCAGGATTCACCTCTAAAACAGGACTATAAAACTCGGGCCCAGTGTCGGTTGGTGTCTACCAATCCGCACTGGACCTTCAAGCAATCCGTTACCTGTACCTGGGAATTGAACTAAGAAAGTTTCAGTTTTCTCTTGTTCCCTAAACTTTTGACAAATCATTCCCACTGCGTGTGACCCAAATCGTGTAGATCCGTTACTACCATCCGTTCCGTTTGCATGAACCGTGTTGTAATGTTGTGCGGCTAGGAGCCGAGGGCTGCGTGTCCCATACCGACGGTTGTGAGAACACAGGTATTACCTACGTTTTTAGTTTATACTGCAGCTGCCATTTTACATTGAAGTGAAACTGGCTTTATGGAACTCCGGGTATTGTCAGAATTGACCCGCTTATTTTTGAATAGGTACTTGTCGGGTCGTCAGAAGCCCGAAAGTCTGACAACCAGTCTTGCCAAGGGGTATTGCATTACCCAGTAACTGGGTTGTGGAGTTCAGATAGGCAGTCGCTCCTGCGAATAAAAGTCCTTTAGAAAAGATTCTCTGATCTTCTCTGGGTGGCTTTTCACGAGCGCTGTGAATATGAACGGACAAAATATTCTAGTTTTGGACATCTTTCAGTGTTAATAATCGTAGGTGGACTGGGAATGGTTAAGATATCCACCCATGACCATTGATTTAAACACTGCAGAATGAACCAAACTTCAATTAGAACTTTTCGTAAAACTGGTTTCATTTCAAGTGTCGCCTCAAGCTTCCATTTCTAAAAACGTTTGTCTTAGCTGTAGATTTGATGTGTATTGGTTGAAGTTATTTGAGTCGATATTTAGAGGGTTTGTTTAGATTTGATTATTTACTGAGAGATGATGACGGAGTGATCTCCTACATCGTCTTCATTGATTCTTATCCTAACTCGTATTTTAATAGGTACGAGAAATGTTCTAATATACAACTTTTTTAAATTGAGACAAAATTAAAACTCAAACTCAAACCATTTATTTCAATTAAATCATTTACAGGCACTTTTGAATTGTCAAAATTAAACAGTCGGTCAGTTAGTCAAAAAGTTGAAGCTAGTTGCCCGTTCCAAAACGTAGATCTCTATGGAGCAGAACGGGCAATAAACTCCAAGGACACTCTTTTAAATCAAGATATTATTACAAAATCCTGGGTACATTATTCTTATTGCTTCTTAATTTAAAATATAAAATTAAATGATAAAATTAAATATGAAATTAAATGATTATCAACATAATTTTTACAGCCTTTCAAGATTCTAGAAATTTATTTGACTATTTTTCAATAGAAACTACATCTCTATGAATGAAAGTCTCGGTTTGAAAAGGTCTATATTGTGTTTAACTCCAGGTTACAATATTTTAAACGTTATAACGATTTAAATCGCTTTGAAATATCTTTGATGACGATACGTGCTTATAGGTTACGCACATAATGCTGTTTGTCTCTATCAAATTATGCATGTACTTAATACAAAATTGTTTCTTTAAATATCTGTTCCTTTAAATAAAAACATATTTCGTTAAAAGGCACCCAATAAAATATTTTTAAAAGCATGTTTTAACACAAAAAAGTAACAACAAAAAATAGAAAAAAAATTGGCTTTTAATTTTGTTTTTTTTTGTTGCAACACTAATAAATCCCCTGTTACACGAATTGATTTTTGTTTACTTTTAACTTTGTTTCAGTGAACTGTTCCATATTTGGACGCAAGAAAAAGCAATCGAAAGACAAATATTTAGCGAAACACAACGCTGTTTTCGACCAACTAGACGTTGTTACGTACGAAGAGGTCGTCAAATTACCATGTAAGTACATTTTGATTACATATTTTAATGGAAACATGGTATTGAGCCACACAACTCCATACGTCAAAAGTTTCTTATAAAATAAGAAGAAAACAAAGGTCAAAATAATTACTAGAGTACTCAAATATAATCTAACTAGCCTGGGGGTCTACTCCGAAGTAGTATCGGCCGTATGTTCGGCCGTTTCCTGCTAAGAAGTTACTATTTGGTTCGGTCGGTTCCGATCCTACACTCCTACACTCTTTCGAATATTGACTATGGTCTCGACCCAACTGAGCCGATCCGAACTTTTTTCGCATTTTTTCAATAATAATCGCTTCGGCCATGTGTCGGTCCGATCCGAACATTCAAACTTTGCACTTCGGAGTAGACCCCCAGTATTGTCCCACTGCAGGGCAAAGGCCTCCATCTCCCTTTTCCACACAATTCTGTCTTTTGCGAGGTCCGGTCCAGTACTGTATTCCGAGTACTCCTTGTGTTGTCATCTGACATTATGCTGAGCTGAGGCCTTTTTGGTATTATAATCGTTGTCTTCTGTTTTTATAGTTTTAACGTGTACTTATTTATTTTGGTGTTATGTCAATAAACGCATTTTTCTTTCTTTCTTTATTCAAATATTTTAGAAGAAATCTCAGTCGCAGTGTGGAGTTTTGCCGGGCTTATAGTAATAAGATCACTCATGTTACCTGTGTACCCGTGTTCAGCTTTATCTCGGGGATGGCAATGCACTGCGATACCTCTAGTATTACAAATTTCCATAGACGACGGTGACATCAGATGGGCTGCCTGATTGTTTGCAGTTCATTCAAGGATCGAGCTTAGGAGTCAGCATATCATTAGAGATACCTTTTGTCCAGCAAAACATTGCTATACGCTGATGATAAAGTTGTCCTGCGGGGTAATTGCGTAACACACTATCAGTAGTAGCAAAGGGTATCATTTTGACAGTTCAACAACATTCACTGCGTTATATACGTTATTGAGCAAAAACATTTTTCGAACATATGAATCAATGGATTAGCCATATCCTTTAAAATTATTCAAATTGATATTGATAGTGTGTTACGCAATTATGGTGCTGATCATCTAACTAATGATGAAGTCAAGCACGACTCATTAACATTCTTTGTCAGACCTAACCACGAATCTACAAGATAATTTTAATAATTGACTTCTATTTACAGCGTTCCAAAGAAAAACCATCGTGCTTCTGGGCGCACACGGCGTCGGTCGTCGTCATATAAAGAACACACTCATCGCACGTCATCCTGATCAATATGCTTATCCAATACCACGTGAGTATCTAACCTGCATTCGCGAATTATTTGCCAAAAATGTAAAAAAAATATGAGCTTATGGAAAAATAACTTTAATTCCTACAAAATAAAGTTCAGTTTACGCTATACAACTTCAAACATGTTTATAACTTTTTCAATAGTGCTAGTCACTCATCAACTGAATTACCATTAAAATAACGTTGATATTTGTTTAACTTGAAATAACATCAATTTTAAACCTAAAATTGGATAGACTTTACTTAGTTTGGTCCTTGAGTACTTGTCATGGGTCTCCAAAGACCACTATAAAAGAAAACATTGCAGCTGTTGTTTATCAACCCTACGTATGCCAGAACGCGGATCCACGCGAGACACAATTGCTTTTTAATTATTTCTGTAATTATGGCATTCAACCGGCTAATTCGTGTAGCACGCGTGGTTTAACCCCCATGATCATCTATAGTGCGTGAAATGATGAATTTAGTATATCTTTCGTAGTATTTTTATCTCACGAAGCGACGCGCGCTTTAGTTGTGGTTGCCAAGTGTACAAACACGCTGTGAATGTATGTAAGCGCAGGAGCTCTGGGTACCGTTCGAGACAATGGCGAAGTCGGAAGCGTACGTGTGGTTGCGTGTGTGTGTGTTATGTGCTGACGCTAGTCGTCTTCACGCGCATATTCATAGCGTGTTTGTACACTTGGTTAGAAAAGTAAACCTCGCGTCGTTTTGTAAGATAAAATGCTGTACTTTATTATCTTTTTCCTAATGACTAGAAGTCTATAAGTACCCATCACTTCTGTGAATGAATGAATGATGAAAAATTTTATTTCCCCTTTTCAGATACCACGAGACCATCGAGAGCTGATGAAGAGAATGGTAGAAACTACTATTTCGTGACCCACGAAGAAATGATGGCCGACATAGCAGCTAATGAATATTTGGAATATGGTAACTATTCTTTTATTTTGTCGTTTCTCTCTAAAGTAAAAATCGTTCTCTCCCTGAATTAGGCTACGACTTTTCAAAGGTTGATTAGAACGTGGCCTGAAAGAATGAGAGAAGTATTTACAACTCCTTTATCAACTTGCATATCCACATCTTGAGGAAACCGGCATATCCTAGAACCAAACATTCGAAGAAATTTGACATCTACCAACCCGCACTGAGCCCGCGTGGTGGATTACGGCCCACTCCCTCTCACCAAGAGGAGGCCTGTGTCCCAGCAGTGGGAACGTTATAGGCTGATTATGATTATGATAAACTTGCATTTGTAGGTTCACCTGATCTTCAGGACCAGTTGACCACGTCTCACAGTGATATTTAATGGCATTCCCAAGGAAATCACGACCAACCATTTTACTAGTGTTTGAATGTTATTCCTCGATTCTTCCACAGTGACGGTCGTATCTAGTTAGCTTAACAACAAAAGAATGTTACTCCAGTCTATATCATTTGTAAATTTTTCTCTCTTTTTCCAGGTACCCACGAAGACGCGATGTACGGCACAAAACTGGATACAATTCGTCGCATCCATTCAGACCGAAGCATCGCCATACTAGACGTGGAGCCGCAAGCTCTGAAGATATTGCGCACGGCGGAGTTCGCGCCCTACGTCGTGTTCATAGCCGCGCCGCCGCTCAATAATGTCGCTGATGTGAGTATTATTTACTACAGCGCTCGTATCATCTCCGTTCGCCAGCATTTTAACCTCAGGGCAGGCCGAGGTGACAGAAATAGTTGAACCGCACGGCGCACATGGTTCAAAATCGGTTAACTCTTCAATGCCCTGCCCACCAATAACAATACCGAATTGCCTTACCGAGTTTTGCATAGTAGCCTGCGCAGGCGCAGACTGCGCGCGACGGCTCAATATAGTTATTTACGCGGGCTCAAATTGTTACTGTTTCATGCAAATATCAGTTTTAAGGAACTGAGTTTGAATACATTATCAAAAAGCTAGTCTTAATTTTTACGTTTTTTCTATCATTGATTACGGTCAATCAATCTTACAGAAAACTATTATCAGCTTTCTCATTTAAGAAAAGCATAACTGCAGCCAAAATCGATTTTAAATGCAACAGTGCTAATTAATTATTCACGAATAATCTTTTTTTCTTTCCAGTACGACGGCTCCCTAGAAGTCCTAGTCCGCGAGTCGGAACAACTCCGGCGCACCTACGGCCACTACTTTGACTTAACAATCGTCAACAACGACATTGACGACACGCTCAACCAGCTAGAGTCGGCCTTAGTCCGCCTTCGCTCCACGCCCCAATGGGTGCCCGTCTCCTGGGTCTACTGACAATCTGACGATGAATCTCTGTAAGATACAATAAGGAATAATGGACTTTTGATCAGTTTCAGGTTAATTTTCTTACTAATTTGCTTCTATTATGGACTCACCATTGGCCTTCCGAAAGGATTTTTTAATGGAAGTTTTTGAACCACTCATGTTCTGTTCCAATTTCTTAACACATCTATGTACTTAATGTATCGATATATCGATATTTGAAATGACACATCTCTAGAATAAGATTTCCTGAGTGCACTTCGCAAAGGACTTTTACAGTCCATATTCCTTTATCTTACACCGATTATGAATAACTATTAAACCAAAGACCAAAGTTTACAACAATGACACCAAAACATCACAGGATATAAGGTATATACGATACCTTTTAAGAAGATTTAAGATACTTTAGTGACGTACAACTCTGTAGTATAAAGCCGTAAATACACATCTCCGTAACTTGCACAAAAGTCTGCGAGTAGCTTGTATGCCAATGAGCCTTCATCTACGGTTTCCTTGTTTGTGGTTGCCGCCACATAGCGTCTGCAATATACCGGTGAATGGAACGTTATTTATGAAAGTAAGTTGGTGTGTTTCCCGAAGAGCGCTTTTGTCACCGAAATGTCACTCGCCTGTCCAAAGATTTAAATTGCTAGATTAGCCCTCACCGTATTTGGTTACGCCAAAAAGTGTCCACGCTGAGAAGAGTGACAACCAAGTCCACTGCGTTATTGTGTGCCAGAGATGTCAAAAACAAAACAGAAACGCGACTATCTTTTGACGCGGTGCCGCGTTGGGGCGTATCTAGCGATTTAAATATTTACTAGTGCCATCGTGCCATGACAGCTATCACTGCAGACGTTAATGGCGGCTATCGTTCTTTTAGGAAATTTCTGATTGGTGAATTCCACTGGTATGCAAGCTACTTGCATGGCCTTGTGCAAGTTATAGGCACGTGCATTAGATGCTTAAATATTGCATAACAATAGCATTATTAGTACTTTAATTTCACGTTTGATAAGTATATGACACAGTTCTGAATACTTTGCTATCCTATTTTAATTAGAGCAATATAATTCGTAATTAATTAAGAATTATCACAGGTTATGGCTCAAATTGATCGAAATTATTATAAATTGCAACGTAACAAGTAAGAAGCTGTTACAGTGGCAACAAGAGTCTGTTACAAATGAGAGACAATTACTTTTTCTATTGTTACCGAAATTAATAAGCTTGCCTAAGACGAGGGGATAAACTAAAGCAAATGGCAGCAGTGTCTTAATACTTTGAGGGACACTAAATGCCTATAGGCGTAATAACCATACAACTTCTATTTTATCTCGTTGAGTGTCCTTCAACCTCATCATCATCAGCCTTTTCCCAACTATGTTGGGGTCGGCTTTCAGTCTAACCGGATGCAGCTGAATACCAGTATTTTACATGGAGCGACTGCCTATCTGACCTCCATAACCCAGTTACTGGATAATGTGATACTCCTTGGAAATACTGGTTGCCAGATTTTCGGCGTAACGACTGTCAAAGATTCACAAATGACAGCCGGGACCAACCGCTTAACGTTCTTTTCGAGGCACGAAGGGGTATGTAAAGATGGTCACTCATCCACAGACCAACCGCGGAAAGCGTAGCTTAACCTGATCAATCGACCCGTGCGGCTGTTATTACTTAGCCACAAGCCCCTCCAGTGTCATTCAACCTATTAAGGTAAATTGAGACCAAAGGAGCGAATACACATTCTATCATTTTGTGCAAACAGGTACAGAGCATTCTTTCGTTGATCTGTGCATACTGAAATGTCATGAATATCACTAAAAGATTCCTCTTGCGCATGTTAGTTGAGTGTATACCAATGACCTATATTATACAAGTACGCTGGACTAAATCTAATATACGAATAGAAAGTTGTATTTTGTGCCGATTCAAAGCGCCCCGCTCGAGCGTCTCAGGAACTTAAATTGACACATTGCCGCAAATGGCCGTCATTTTGTTTTGGAACGTCTCTGACGATTTAGGTCTAAATTGTGGAATGAGACTTTTTTGTATACTTTGTGTTTACTACTAGATATTTAGAACATTTTTTTCATGAGAGTATGCGCATCTTGTAAAACTCTTTATCAAAAATATTAGTTCCACAGACGCTCACCGCCGCTCACGTTGCTGTCAGCGCCAAAATGGCGAAAATCAAATGTCTTAATCTTGTCATCGATAGTATGAAGTCCAGCGTACTTGTTTATTATATACTTGTGTATACCCACCAATACTGGAACGTTTTTTGTGCCAGCTCTTTTGATGATATGAGGTATCCCTTCCGAAAAGGTTCAGACTATTAAGTTGCCAGTTATTTAGGTCGCAATAATCTTGACGTAGAACGTAAGTTTTAGGTATACGTCACAAAAGAGTTTATAACTCTGCGCTTCTTATTTTAGCAAAGCAATGATATTATCTACAATTTTATTAAAAAACCTTAATTAATATTATTTACTTAACATGTATTAATTTTGATTATTATTGTGATACATATAATTGCTTAGTTATTACTCTAAATAATATTCTAAACCTTATATTAATACGAGTAACACAAAGTCTAAAATTGCGCTTGCATTGTTAATTTGGTGCATCTTAGCTCAACTTCACGATTACGTGCCAAATGTACTAAAACCGAAAATTACAAAAAAAAAACAATTTTCGAATACACCTGCACTCGACACTACACGATTTTTGGAACAATGTACATATTATACATTAGTACATAATTTATACTTAACAAAAAAAACTAATTCTCTAGAAATGTACCGTAGCTCAAAATGTTTACTTCAACATTTAAACTTAAGATCTATTCTACCTTTAGTAAACTATTGTAAAATCTTGTCGTTTTCCAACTAAAGAAGTCGATTTTATTGCACTGTGTGATAGTTTAAAAAAAAAACAATCTAAAACTATGGCAACTGATTTAGTAAATTGTAAAAATCTATTAAAACTAATATTAATAAGATAACTAGTCCCACAAAATGGAGTAGAGCTTGTCTAAGCCAATTTGAACTCGGAGGACACTGAGTCCTATTTCCCCAGATCTTTCAAGACTATCCGAAGAATTTCCCAATCTGAGGCCTCAGTAGGGATCTTAGCTATTGACTGCTTTAGGACATCTAAGCTCACATTCAGCTTTGCTCTAGTAGATTCATCTTTCTCGGGGGATCAAAGTTGCCAACCAAATTGAATCCTATGTTGAACCTTTCCGGGATGTCCATCCTACTAGTATGGACTTTCAAGATTGGTGAAGTAAGTCTTGAGTGTTCAGGAGTCACCATGGCGAAGTCCCGTGAATAAGATGGAGCCGGTGCCGGAGACCATGGTTTCCATGATTTGTCGTCATTGGAGTGAACCCGTTGACTACTAGGAGTGACTTTTACTGTGTGAGTGCACAAGCAAGGAGGAATGTTTCTCATTGCAAGGTCATATGCATGTTGAATGTCTCTAAGTTGAGCTTCATCTACAACTGGAATCCGGACATGGTTGACTCTAAGGGGCTGGCTCTCACTCTTACTATTCCCTGAACCTTCATCATCTTCTTGACTGTCATTAACAAGCTTTAATTCCTGCTCTATATCTTGGTCTTGTTCGTCCGTGAGCCAAGGGTTGAGTACAGGAGGCTCTTCATGAGAGGTTGTCGGATTTGGGAATATGGTATGTTCCTCTCCCTCAGCAGTTGGGAGGGCATCACAGTTTTCTGAGCAGGTCTTGAAGGCCTGAGAAACTCTTTCCCATTGTAATTATTCATCTTACTCTTGGCCTCAGAACATCGTGAAAGTGAAGAGAAAGATATTTAGCAATTATTACACTGGCACCATTAAAACCGTCGCTTTATTAAATCTGGTTTGTAAATAATAAAAATACAAATGCAATGCCTAAAATGCTGACGCCATAAGAAGTACAAAATAGACCCTTTATAACTCCTGTTGTTGCTATATCTAAAAATTTTAGGGTGACCAGTTACTTTCAACTGAAATATTGTTCATGTTAATTTGCAAAGTGGGATAGAAGTTTCTAGATTTTTTAAAGGAGTCTTTGCTATTTTTTGGATGTAGGAACTATCTGACACAGTGCCGTTATATTCCTTAGTTGGAAACCGGTCTATTGACTATATCACAGGATTAGAATTCACAGGGTTGCAAGAATCATGATTATTATTTTTTTTTTCATTAATATAGTTTATACTTACACTTTTTTATCCGTACTTACTGCTTTTATTGTTAGGGTTCTTTGCAATTGTTCTAATTATAAGTGTTTGATTTGATATGGTGCCATGGAAAACTAATGTTTTATGAAAATTATGAATGGATTGACGAGTTATATACTCATTTTTATTACTCATTGTTATTGTTTATGAATTTGCATTGTTTTAGACGTTTGTTAGGAAGTGAAAGATGGGTTGTTGAACGGTTTGTTTTAAATAAAACGGTTCCGTAACTAAGCTTCAGGGCTCAGGTGTGGGAACCTCATTGTTTTCATACCATGAGGCTAACGTACGGAACCGTTCGTTCAAGTCCTCTGTGGCGCCATCTATGAATAGTTTTAATTAAAGCTTGTCACCAGTAATTTTCTCGATTCTTCTTCAAGTTTGATAGGCGAGTTCAATGAAAAAAAAATCTTATACTAGTCGTTTTTAAAACGACTAGCAACACACAAGGGGACCGCGACATCAAAGTACTTCGTTTTAGTTTATTTTCACGCCTGCACTAATACATTCCTGTATATAAATATAATAAACGAGTAGTCGAATTTTACTATATAACTCTCACTGTTTCACTATTTTTACTTTTAAATATAATTAGGCTAAGTAGGGTTTGTTGTAAGGGTTGATTATTATTATTGACGGATATTCGTTATATATTTTTTGTTCATTTATGGAATTACAAGTATAATGTGCATGATTGCTCAATAAATGCTCAGAATAATGAAATGTAGCATCAAATAAATAAAGAAAAAATAATAACAAATGAGTGAATGAATGAAAGTAAGGTGATAAAAATAACGGCTAAAAACAAGTCGAAATAATATTATGATGAAAGTGGAAGAAATAAGAAATATTAAATGATACTTTAAATTCAGTACTTTTATACTTGATATTCCATAAATAATATTACAATGGATTTGTTATTCGTTATTATATTTGCGTTTTTCATAAGTTTGCAACCACTTATGGCAAACAATTAAATTATAAGATATAAGTAAATTAATTAACAAATTTGGTTTTATAAAGATTTTGGTATTAATAATATTTAGAACTAAGTTCGTCTCATCATTTTATAATTATGTTGCTTATTAAGTCGTGTTTTTTTTCTTTCTTCTCCTAATGTAAGATAATCAATCAATAGTAAAATTAATGTAGTTAAATTAATCATACAATATTGAATTTAAATAGTTATTTATTGTAACGACGAGACGATGCGAAACGACGCAAATGGCGAGTAGCACTGTTGTCTATGTTTTGTTAAGAATGTTTAATGTTGCTAGTTGAAATATTACAATTATTTACTGAAAATACATTATATAGATCAATTACGTTGCTATTTAAATAAAAAATATTATCTTTACACGACATTTAAGATTTTCAAGTTGATTTAATAAAGTACAGAAAGTACATTATGTTATATTAATGAAATATTGCGTGCAAAATATAGAGATTTGTTAGTTAAAGTCATATTTAATAAAATATAAGAAGTGTTTCTTTTTAAATATTTATTGTCATAGGATTAGATTTCAAGTTACACTGATTTCTTCGAAAGGAATTTGTAACGATTATGTGAAAGATTAACTGTAGATTCTGATACTAGTATTAATTGGGACATGATATTAATTATATTGCTGGAAGCATACAAGTGCATGTAACGACACCTATAATGAAAAGTTACGTCCCATTTTGATTTACATTGTTAACGCAAATACAAAAACGAGTTTAATTTATTAGGAAAAAGTTATTGTTTCAAAAATATATATTGTTGATTTTCTATAATGATAAAATGCTTTATGGTTAATAATAAATCAAATAGCGAATTTATTTAATTTTCTCTATTTTTAGTGGCTAGTGCTGCTCTTGTGAGTGAGTGTTCGAGATTATATCTCACAGTATATTAATATTATATTATGTAATTAATAATATATTTATCAAAGATCAATTTTAACGTTAAAGGCATCACAATAAGCAACACCTGATCCCCATACATTCCATTTCTTTTTTGTTCATGTTTATCTTAAATTATTTAAAAAAAATATTAGTGTCACTAAAATGTTATATTAATTTTAATCATGTGATTTTTAGTTTAGAATGTGTTACTTCGTTGAATAAGTCATCTTTTTGTGTACTTATCTCAGTTATAGCACTAGGTATCCAAAGGGTTATTTTTCCTGTGGTTTTATGTTCAAACTTATCTTATTTGTGTCACATCAATAGGAATGGTATTCCAAAACAGTAGGTAATATTAAGCGTAATTGAAGTTTAAATGTAAAATCACATGAAATGAACGAAACTTAAACTATAGTTAAATGTAATATCTACGTACTAATTTAATTCTTAAATTGTAATGTTTGATTTAAGTCGATTCGTACCTTCAAGTTCATTTGGACGATTCAAATTGACTTAATTCTTACATGTATCCATAAACTACAATGAATGAATTTGACGTACCGGTACGAAATCAAACACTAGAAATAAAAACTGACGAAATGTGGTTTTTTCTGATTCAAATAAAGATGACTGACGTAAAATCTTATTATAATAACTGTTAACAATTGAATAAACGGCACAAAATATCCACTTGTTTTATTTATTTTTATCCATATTATTCTTCAGGGATTCTCCTCAAAGACCGGTGCTCTAGCCTCGTTAGTAGCCAGCAGCGCCATTCTATTCGAACTAGTAAGGTTCAACCACTGACCTATATTATACAAGTACGCTGGACATCATACTATCGCTGACAAAACGAAGTAATTTTATTTTCACCACTTTAGCGCTGATAGCAACGTGAGCGTCCGTGGAACTAATATTTTTGATAGTGAGCTTTACAAAATGCGCATATATCTTTTAGTAAATACAAAACACACAAAAAAAGTCTTATTCCACGATTTAGACCTGAATTAGCTGAGACTTACCAAGACAAAACGACGGCCATTTGCAACAATGTATCAAGTTTAGTTCCTGAGACGCTCAAGCTTTGATTCGGCACAAAAGACAACTGCCATTTCGTATAGTATATTTAGTCCAGTGTACTTGTTTATTCGAGGTCAGTGGGTTTAACTCACACTGAGCATCAACATGCTTAAGCTCTTGAACTAAGTCGCAACCATTGTTGCGAAAAAATAAAACGGGTTGCACTCCGGGAGTGCCGCCAGAAGTGAAAACTTGAATATTAACTTAATTACTTGTATGTTCCTTTGTCGGCACGGTTGGCGCAGTGGTTAAGCGATTGACTGCTGCGCTGCGTGTCGCGGGTTCGATTCCCGCACGGAACAAATATTTGTATGACCTACATGTATTTGTTCCGAGTCTGGGTGTTTTTCTATCTATAATATGTATGCATTTACAAAAAAAAAAAAATGTATAATTATAAGTAGTTTATCAGCCATCTTGTTACCATAACACAAGCATTAGGTTGCTTAGCTTGGGACAAATGGTGCTGTGTGAAATGTCCAGGGATATTATATTATTATTATTATTATTATTATATTTGTATCTGTGTAATGTCTGTAACAACTGTTGGTGAACCTTAATTAAATAAATAAATAAACGTTGTGCATTTTTGATATTTTGGAATGCGGTCTACTCTCCCTCCGTCTTACGAATTATCGATCAGGTCACGTGTCCTGACGCGAGCTCCGTCTTACGAATTTTCGATCAGTTCACGTGTCCTGACGCGAGCTTAAATTTTTTTACCCATCACAACAAAAGTGCACAACGCCGCTAAAGAAGTTTTCACTTCAAAAATCAGTTTTTCACACAAAATATGCCAAAAGTCAATTTTATCTTTGAGTAAAAGAAACCAGAAGGCCAATTCTCGTAATTTAAAACGTTCAAAATCCAGTCGCAGTCTCATCTCGGCGACAAAAAAATGACAAAATGTAGGGAAATTATATCAACCAAAGCACCTGCCATCTAATCTCTTCACCACCCTTGGTTGACTGGTAGAGTCACATGAGATGCCTAAGACATTAAGTCCGCCTTTGTACCTTTTTGTGCAAAAAGTTTAAATAAATAAATAAATTAGGGGCTTGTGGCTAAGTAATAACAGCCGCACGGGTCGATCGATCAGGTTAAGCTACGCTTGCCTCGGTTGGTCCGTGGATGGGTGACCATTTTCACATACCAAGACCCCTCCGTGCCTCGGAAAGCACGTTAAGCCGTTGGTCCCGGCTGTCATTCGTGGATCTTTGACAGTCGTTACGGGTCGTCAGTAGCCCGAAAGTCTGACAACCAGTCTTACCAACGGGTATCGTATTACCCATTAACTGGGTTGTGGAGGTCAGATAGGCAGTCGCTTCATGTAAAATATTGGTATTCAGCTGCATCCGGTTAGACTGGAAGCCGACCCCAACATAGTTGGGAAAAGGCTCGGCAGATGCAGATGATTTTTTTACAGATTGAGACTGAGATTAGACTGTGAACGTTCTTAATTACGAGAATTGCCCATCTGATATTGCAAAATCAGTCCCTCATAATATATTTGTTACAAACCCTAAAAATAATGTAAATTTAACTCACTTTTACTTAACTTCATAAGGTTCGTTTTGGTTTTGGCCGAAATTAGAAGAGGTACCGAAGATTCGGTTACGGTTTCGGCTGAAAATCGTGTTTCGGTCGGATACAAGTTTCTAACGTTTTAACTGGCAACAAGTTTAGTGGTCGCAACGACCCAGCAGTTATAAAATAAAATATTCATTCATATAAAATCGTAGAGCGAGCCGTCTTCGTCATCGCCCAGGTAAGGGCCCAGCCAATGTTCAAAGAACAAGCTATTACAGATGCGCCTGGCACCCGTTGTTGAATTTTATTCTTGCAAAGTTTTTAACATGGCTTATGGTTTTTGCGTACCTAGTTAACCCGTGAGAAGGCGCGCCTCAGTTTGTTGCACAGAGAGGCGCGCGCGAGCAAATTGCTCACACTACTTTAAATGCTTATATTTCTACTTTAATACCTACTTATTGGCTTACAATGGATTTATATGAATAAAACAAGGTTTAGTAAGTAGGAAAATAAGTATTTTAATTAAAACTATGAAACATAAATGCAACTTCTAAAACAAATAACAAAACAACTTATTACTAGTTTCTAATTTTGTCAGTCTCCATATAAATCACAATAAAATATCTTACATCATAAAAACTTTAAAAAATTACTCTTCCATGTGATATTGACTAGTGTGCCTCTCAAAACACATTGAACACATATATGTGGTATGTTCGGTGCAGAGTAATTCTTTGCACAAAGTGCAAGCTTTTTTTTGAGCGTCTATTCTTACATCTCGAACATATGGAACAGAATCCGCTTGGCCTAGGCTCCGCAGTAGGTCTAGGAGCCGGCACAAAGCGCTTCCTAAGGAACTTGAGACCTGATGATTTATGTTCTCCGTGCAAATCAGGCGTGAAATATGTGGCTTTACCAGCTCGAGCGCCACATTCTTTAGGAATGTACGTCTTTCGATCAAAATTGTTGTGTTAGCTTTGTATATTATTTGTGCATTGATCCCAGTTATGTTCAAAATTGAGAAATATATACGCATTGGCCATCTTGAAGTGATTCTGGCAACGGAATAGTCCTCTTTCTTCTGGTCCACTACATCCACTCCTCCTTTTGTGGAATTGTAAAATGTTACAATCTCGGGCTTAGCTGATTAATCCGAAGATTGCTCCGTAACTGTTGCATGAGGACTGCGAATGATGGAACTATCGCTTTCTATGGCGTCAACACGATGTTGTTCTCTATTCTCAAGATCTGCATCCAATGCTTTATCACCAGAATCCTCTTGCAGCCACGAACTTTGTGTTTCACGTCGATCGCCCATTTTACGTGTGTTTGTAGCAAAAAACAAAAAAAAATCATTAAAATATTACTTTAGAGTATTTACGTATAATCAGCCAATATAATATAAATAAATAAAATAATATATTTAAAAAAATACAATATTACTTTTTATTATTGAAAAAATAAATACTTACACGGATGGGCGCTTGATGAGCAAATTGCCGCACGATGGTACGCGACTTCCAAAAATGCTTCGCTGCGTGGTCGCAACAGGACTGACCGGTATGAGAGTTGCGTCAGGGGGGAGGGGATGAATAGTTAGGAAGGTACCTAGAAGCTTGAGTCGTTACGGCGTCGGTATTACCATACATTTTTGCTTTCAATTTTTGTGTGAGCAAATTGCTCATAGCGCGCCTTCTCACGGATTAAAAACATCTAGTAACTTAACTACTTAACTTTATTTGTAATCTGGACTACAGGGTGCCTATAAAAAAAATCAGTTTGCACGACGACATGGGACGAAACATCGATAGCTCGCCAAACACCACTCTTTAATTCTAAAAGGAACCTACCTAATCCCCTAAATAACCTTGGACGCTTCTTTCACATCTGGATATGAGGACCAATATGCCACAAATCATTTAATTATCAATAGATAGATTGCTAATCAGCTTCACTAAATAAAAATCTGACTAAAAAAAACCTAAGTTCGACTAAAATTCACTCTAATATATTAATTTTATGTCACCTATCAACATAAAGCATCAATGATATTATTTTAGTTTGACACATTGACGCTTGACTGACACAGTGAGTGAAGTGACACTGACAGATGCATTTTCTATCTGTGGCAGAGGCTGGCTTAGCTGGTGTGCGAGTGATTATTTATTTTTCCCTTTTAAAAATTGATACATTTCTCAAAATAAAATATTGAATACTGAGGGCGCAAAATGGATAAAAGAGAACGTCGTTCTAATGCGGGTAACCTTCTAGCTAAAGTGCTCGACGAAGAGGAAGAGGATGAATTTTACACAACAACTTACGGAGGCTTCCAAGAAACGGAGGAAGACATTGATTATAAGTATGTTATTTTACATCTTATTTGCTTTTAGGTGCCCTAAATATGCGATGCTAAACATAAACCTTAGTTACCCAGCTCGTAAAGGAACAGTGCTATCGTTGCTTGTCGCCAACTTTGGAAATTGGTTGCTGTAGGTACTAAAAAAACAGTTCAAACAGATTTTGCCGCTACCAATATGATGTCGATAATCCCTACTTAATCATCTTTTATTAGGATCATCTTCTTTTCTTTTTTATATAGAACCTTGTAAAATATCATTATTGGTGAACAACAGTATTTAATTTAACAACAAAAGCACTCAGTGGTTGTGCAAAACAAAACGTATTATTAGAATATTGTGTGTGAATATTACATTGCTTGTATGTCGAACGAACATTTTAGCCCCATAGTTTTAGTTAGAGAGACATGTTATGGCATATTTCTTACAAAAAAAATAAAATAGATCATTGCTAAAGCAGAACTCTGCAGAACCAGTTTAATTTTGTCACAATTGTGGAAGAATAAGAACTAATTAATTTTGTACTGTATTTGTAGACAAGAAAAGGAAATAGATGATGAAGTGGACTCAGATTTTAGTATTGATGAGAATGATGAACCAAAGTCTGATGATGACACTGAAGAGAAACGGAAAAGGGCAACGGGTACTAAAGTCTATAAGGTGAGTTTTATTATGATAATTACTCTGGTCCATGAAGACACTAATGAAGGGTGTAAAAGTATCCACACAATGGGTGCCTGAAGATGGAGGGCGCTGCCAAAGTCGGCTCAGAAAGCGGTGGCGAGATGATCTGGACGCGTACCACCTTTGCCCAGCCGTGGGACAGTACAGGGTAAAAAAAAATATCCAGTATTCTGCCTATAGCCATCTGCAAGAATTAGGCTATCAAATGAAAAATTATTATGAGATCAGCCTCAATAATGCCATTCTGTTATTTGTATAACAATACAGCAATAGTCTTACCCTGCTTATTATTAGCCATTAATATCCCAATGCTTGGCAAAGGCCTCCCCACTCTCTTACCACCTCTCTCTGTCCAGAGCCTAGTACCAATCTTTATTAAAGGAGTCCAGCTCATCCCGACATCTCTGTCTGGGCCTGCCTTGATGTTGTTTGGTCATGAGTTTCTATATATTATATTTCAACCTCTCTTTTTTAGGATCCTAACAGAAAGAAAAGACCGGGAGGTTCCGGCCCAGGCCCGTCTTTGGGTGATAAAGTGAAAAAAGCAAATGACAGAAAACCAAAGGAACAAAAGGAATCAAAGCCTAAACTGGAGAAACTTGAAAAGATTGAAAAGGCTGAAAGAATACAGCTTGACTCATCTATAGGTAGGGTAAATACTTTTTATTATTTTCATATGAAACAACATGATGCAAAAAAGAATAAAAAACACAAAAAAAAAAAATCGCACACGATAGAGCCCCAGAGCTGGTTTTCAGCGACAGTCGGCACCGACGTAGTGACGTCATCCGGTGCAGCAAACAATTATTAGGATGCTGTACCGGTACAGCGTCCTAAGTACTTAAAGAAAAAGGCATATGCTGGTAAGCTATGTTTAGCAATGGATGTTTCCTTGCTACAATGAATGATACTTGGGCCTAGGGTAACTTCTGATTTCAAATCTTACCTTATTGATTATACAGGGTGGCATCAACGTGTAACCTGCACCCCAATTGCGTAACACACAATCAATCGGAATCTGAATCATTTTGAAGCAAATTGCTAATCCATTGCTTCATAAGTTCGGAAATTTTGTCTGCTTAGCACGTAAATAACGCGATGAATGTTGTTGAACTGTCAAAATGAAACCGATTCCGATTAATCGTGTGTTACGCAATTAGGCTGCTGTTGCCATGGATTTGTTACATGTTCTGAGTGCGTACCACAAGCTCTTATAGTACGGCAGAAGTTATAATATAATATCCCTGGACATTCTTCTGCCTTGCTATAAGAGCCGGTAGTAAGCCCCCCGAACCACCCAATGTTATAATTTTTCATTGGTTAAAATAAAATCCTGTTTTTAAATGTTACAGGTGATTTTTTTTTTAATAATGAATTCATTGTAACAGGTTGCGTGTCGATGTTCCTGCCACCGTTTAATGATGTTTGATTTTTTTCTTCTTATTAAGTATGATAGATAAATCTTTAATCTAATTTTGTTGTTTAAAGCAATTATATTTTACTTTGCACCTGACTTCTAAATTCCTTTTTTTTTTCTACAGGTTATTTGTTCCATAAACATTTTTTTTTCCAATCTCTTATCATGTAGTTAGATATCTTCAAAAACATTAATTAATACATCTTCTGACGTCTGATTTCAGAGCGTAAATCAATTAGGCAGAGTACAGCAGTGAAGTCAGCAGAAACACAACAAAGAATTAAGATCAGGTCAGCATTGAAGAAAAAGAAGCCAAAGAAAGTCGAAGACAGGGTGCTGACACAGGAGGAATTGTTAGAGGAAGCGCTTATTACAGAAAAAGAGAATCTTAAAAGCTTAGGTATGTATACTTTGTATATTCGATATTGTCAAACCAATGATTTACTTAGGTAATGGGTAAAACGGGCTGGTGTCCGCAACTCCACATCAATGGAGGAATTGACGACACGGTTGGCGCAGTGGCTGCTCGATCGACTGCTGCGCTGCTTGCCGCGGGTTCGATTCCCGCACGCATCAAATATTTGTATTTCCTACAGGTAGTTTCCTAGAGCAGGGAAAAAAAAAACAAGAAAAAGGGTGTATTTTCAGTATGGTTCATGTTATATATGGTCATGATTTACTTATCCGACCAGTTTTACTTTACTAGAGTGAGTTTGAACCCAGCCAGGCGCTTTACTTTGTCTAAATATTTTCATCACCACTGCTCTCAAAACGGTGAAGGAAAACATCGTGAGGAAACTGGCATGTCCTAGACCAAAAGTTCGTAACAATCACCAGCTCGCACTGGGCCCGCGTGGTAGATTAAATCCACTCCCTCTCGAAGAGGGGAGGCCTGTATCCCGGCAGTGAGAACATTATTGGCTGATTATGCTACATTGTGTTTCCTAGAAACCTTTATTCTGGCTTCCCCGCACAGGATGGCACTAATAACCTAAAGCCAAACTAATGTTTCAAATTGATGTTATTTCAAGTTAAACAAATATCAACTTTATTTTAATGGAAATTAAGTTGATTTCAAAGTGACTAGCACTGTGGAAAAAGTTATAAAAATGTTTGAAGTTTTAGCGTAAACTAAACTTTATTGTATAGGAATTAAAGCTATTTTTTCATAAACTCATATTTGTTTACATTTTTGGCAAATAAATCGCGTATGCAGATTAGATAATTATGAACTTGTTTTTCAGAGAGATTTGAACAAATTGAATTGGAAAGGAAAAAGATAAGACCTACAAAGAAAACCATCACAGGACCTGTGATACGGTAAGGCGCCATGTTTTTAAGATAACACAATTTTATAGCAACATTAAAGATTACTTACCAGCTTCAACCCGCGGCTTCACCCGCGCGGTATGTCCATAAAAAGTATAATTATCCTTCCCTAGGGTTCAAAGTGGGGATACTTTTTCCCAAATTTCATCAAAATTTGGTTCAGCTGTTTCGGAGATTAGCCGGAACAAACAGGCAGACAGACAAAAAATATTTTTTTGTTTAAGTACCGTATATGCCTTCATAGTGTAGGTATTTAGTAAAAAAAAAAACAATTTTTTTGACATTACAAACAGACACTTAAATTTTGTTTATTTGTATAGAATAGATATTAAGAATGTTTTGAAATATCTTTATTTTGCAGGTATCATTCATTTGCTGTACCTATTATCGAGGAAATACCGCCAGCAGAGGAAAAGTCTAGTTTATTAGAAGACCTCAACTTGAGTGATTTGATCAAAAATGAAGAGGGTAAGAGAAAACCTAAAATATATGTACAGACGCCAGCACATCGAGCTACCCGAAACTGTCAAATTTTCCCAATCAACCTTCAACCTATCCTTTCATCAGTGAAAAATCAATATGTCTAGCCAGGAATCGAACCCGTTGATTTGATAAAAAACACACACTGTATTATACTAAGGATCAAATTCTGGGAAGTAATGACATATGGCAAACTCAACGGGTTCGATTCATGGCTAGAAGTATTAATTAAAAAAAAAAAACCAGTGATGCAGTTATAGTTTTCATCAAAATCGAGCCCGAGACTCCTTTGAGTATTTGAGTACTTTTCGCTATTCCTCATAGTTTCGGAAAAATCACCCTGTATATCCACAAGCGAATATCGTAACCATCAAACGAATGGTCTCCCGTAATGTTTTTTAGTTTTATCATTTTCAACCTTATTCAATACTGACTAAAGTTGAGTTTCGTTTGTGTCAAATAAATCGCAGCTGCTCATCTGTCCTTCCTAAAATGTTTCAGCATTACTAACACCAGGAGACATAGATATGGCAGAGATGAAGACTGAGAGTCATGATGAAACTGAGAAGGTGGAAGGTGGACCTGAAACTAAGATGAATGTGGACTACATAGGACCTGATGAAGAGCCGCCTATTGATAATGTGGCGTAAGTATCTTTCATGTTTCACTTACCGTACCGTCCACACCTACACTGCAAAAGGAACTATTGACTCGCGCTTGATTGACATTTACAGGGAGCATTGTTGGTGAACAGTCACGAGCAAAAGTATGTATACACTCGGCTCTATTCAAAAGCGATTTACTCCTTTATTTTCGAATGAAATTTTATGGTGTTACGAACATAGCATTTTCGGACCCATAAGCTTATGTAATGTGTCGCATTTCAACGTTGCATTCGTTATTTCACGAAAAAATCACAATTGAAAGTTGCCAAGTGTTGACATATTGGTGCTCGTGACTGACCATGCCTTTTTTTAGGCGAAAATCTGTGCTAATAATAAAGCTGAAGAGTGTGTTTGTTTGAACGCGCTAATTTGTGAAACTGCCATTCGGTTTTGAAAAAATCTTTTCGCATTAGATAGACCAATACTAATATAATAAATAAATAATGAGGAAGGCTATAGGCTTCAAACACCACGCTAGGAGTCTAAGGGGCCGAGCAAAAAGTAAGAAATATGACATTGCTATTAGATTTTGAACGTTTCGACTACGTCTTATTACTATTGCTTGTAAACCAACTGAGACCCGCCACGTGATATTCCCCACCCTAAATACTGGCACAATGCACCCATCCCGCCATTTTTCAAGCAAGTTATATTATTGAAAAAGGGTATATTTAGTAATCATTCATTTTAAACTGGTGCTACTAAATATACCCGAGTAGCGGTGTCTTGGTAAGATATATTTAGGGGTAAATGTGATCTCCTGATTATACCCGAAGTAGACCAGCACCCTAATTGCGTAACACATGATCAATCGGAATCGGTTTCATTTTGACAGTTCAACAACATTCATTGCGTTATTTACGTTGTTCAGCAGACACACATGACACATTTTTTGAACATATGAAGCAATGGATTAGCAATATCCTTCAAAATAATTCAGATTGAGATTGATTGTGTGTTACGCAATTAGGGTGCAGGTCCGTGACGTGACTAGGGCATGCAAAACTGGAAAGTCATCAAAACCGGTTTTGAACACCGTTTTTTTGGGACCAAAACTGAAAACCGGAGCTAGGTCCGGTTTTAGCAAAAAAAATCGAATGTAGTATAATTTAAAAAGAAACACCATTTTTTTTAAATACCCACTAAGTCTACAAATAAAACAAATTGTATGATACATTTCTTTTTAATCCAAACCATAATAATTGTACAGATAACAATGAACTTATAATACTATAAAGATTAATTAACTGAGATCAAATCAACAACAAGTAAGTTTTTGGTATCTTTGGTACCTATTAAGTCTGCCTGACTTAATAGGTACGGGTGCGGGGTGCGGGGGTAGTGGAGGGAGGCGTGTAAGTGGGTGGATGCAGGCTGTGTTCAGTTCGGATACATTTGATGCCTCAAAATTAATTATTTTTTGAGTGTTCGAAAAAAATGTTGATAAAAATCAAAATGTTAATTGTTACTCAATAATGGTAAAACCGGAGCTGACCTCCGGTTTTGGCTCTCAAAACCGGTTTTCAAAAGTCGTTAAATTTTGGCCGATTTCCGGTTTTGCGCAAAACCGGAGAACCGGTTTTGCATGCCCTAGACGTGACTGGCGTCCCCACAAGGTACATTTAGTAAACACACAACAATACAACTTGATTACAATTTTCCCTTGCATTATGATTTCATATTTTAGCATAGGTACAATATTTATCCATATTGGACGCTAATCATTTTCCTTTTCTATATTTTCAGTAAAGAAGATAAACCGAATAAGAAAAAGGAAAACATCAAATACCATGAGCGAACTCTGCTGTCGTTTGAGAATGACATCAAGGACAAAGCGTTCAAGTCTTGCTTCCCCAAGTCAAAGGTCAAGAAACGGAGACAAATGCTGTGTGCTGTTACTAAGTATGTTTTTATTAATTACTAGGTTCTGCTAATAGGTTCTATAAAAGACCTAATGAAGGGTAACTTCCTTTGTCACTTAAAAGAAGACTCATTGACATGTGCATACTTCCCATCACCAAACATGGTCTTTGTCAAATCAGCAGAGGTCCACGCTCGAGGTTTGCCAAAGGGCTATGGAATGGAGTATTCCGAGTATCAAACTAACAGACCGGGTTAGGAATACGACCATCCGTTCCTTAACAAAAATAACTGATTTCAAGCTGCCACGCTAAAATGGAATTGGGCTGGTCACATCTGCCGCATGTCAGAAGACCAATGGGCCAAACTAACGACCCAATGGGTCCCTTTTAATGGCAAGCGACTTCGCGGCAGGTCCAGACGGAGATGGCGGGATGAGCTAGACACCTTCAATAAGAACTGGTCCTTAGCAGCTTTAAACAGAGAGTAGGGACGCCTTTGCCCTGCAGTGTGACGTCACAGGCTTTTAATATAATCCTACTAATATTATATGAAATTTAGGATGTTTGTTTGTTACTCTTTCACGCAAAAACTACTGAACGGATTTGGATGAAATTTGGCACACAGATGGTTTATAACCAGAATTAACATATAGGATACTTTTTATCCCGATATTCTCACGGGATCGAAACTTATGCGGGTGAAACCGCGGGGCGCAGCTAGTATTAATGTAATAGGCGACGGCCTCGTTTGTGTAGAGGCAGTAAGCTCACTCCTTTTAAAACATAACTGGCGAAATGTGGGTGTACTATATCGATACTGGAAATATGAAATAACGTAAGGGACATTTGGTCGAAAATGAGTTATATATATCGTTGGATTCGGAATTTTTTGCTCTATCGATTGGTATATTTAAAATCTCGATATCTTTAAAAAAATGTCCTTTACATCACAGATTTTCCGTAGGCCTAGACCATTTTTTTTCTAGAAACTGGCTGTATATGACATTATAAATTAATATTTTTATAAAAACTAATGTAAGTCTCTTTACTCACAGTATTTGTTATTTACATTAAATCAAAATCGAGTACATTTTACTACAGGTCACATAAGTTATTCCATAATTTGAGATGTTTTATTATTGTCTTATACATTAGTGTTCCCTGAGAAGGTACAAATACTATGTCCCTTACATTAAATTGTGACTCAAATTATCATAATTATATTGACCATTTTTTTTTTTTTTTTGAGGATGGGAAATCATCAAATGACCCCTCCCGCTCTGGGTGGAGCGGAAGGGAGTGTCAGACTCTTACTGACTAAAACCCACCCGTGTTCCTTCCTTAGCCCTTTCTGTTCCAGGGCAGCGGTAACCCTTTCGGAAGATCCCGCAGCCCTGGCAGGCTTCGGCCCTATCGGGCCCCGTCCTCTGCTGACATCTCTTTGAGGCGCGCGTGGAACACAACGCGCCGTCCGGCACGGGCCTGGTCCTGATCGGACGGTGACCCATTACTTACCGCCCGCAGGCCCGCGCCTACGGTGGCCGGGAGTCGTCACGCGGGTCCCGACGCCCGGAGCGTCTCCCGCGGCGGCTGAGGCGTGAGGTGTTTTCCCTCAGCCTCCCCGCCACCTCCTTCGCTAGCATGACTGCTTCGCAGAAGGAGGTGACTGCCTCCCACTCCCTCTCGCCCCGGACCATGGCTTACACCAGGGTCGGACGCGAGAGGTCGCCGCCGTTGCCGATTGCCTCTACGAGGACACGGCGGGGCTCCGCCCAAGCAGGGCAGACCTCCACCGTATGCTCCACCGTGTCCTCTGGGCCATCCTGGCAGTGGTGACACCCGGGCGTCTCCTCCCGCCTGATTATGTGCAGGAACCTCCCGAAACATCCGTGTCCGGAGAGGACCTGCGTCAGGCGGTACGTGAGAACGCCGTGAAGCCTCTCTAGCCACTCCTCAAAGAGGGGTCTTATCGCCACTATCGTGGCGTGCCCTGCGCTGGGTTGCGATAGTCGCGCTTTCCATTCCGCCATGAGATCGCGCCGGAGGTCCGTCCGCTCCGCAGCGATTTGCCACGGGTGCAGAGTTTCCCCCCGGCGTAGTGCCTCCGCGCGCCAGTCATGCAGGCGCGCGAGCCATCGCCTCCAGATCCCATGGCGGCAGTCCGGCAAGGAGGCTTGCCGCCTCGCGCGAGATCGTGCGGTAGCCCCGGATCAGCCTTGTGGCTACCACCTTCTGGGGCGCGTTCAGATAGTGTGCGGCTCGAAGCCGCAGTGAACGCGCCCACGCCGGGGCCCCATGTAGGGCCATGAACCGCACGACCCCCGCGTAAAGCCTCTGGCAGGAGGCGTTTGGCCCCCTCAGGTTGGGCAGGAGCCGCTTTAAGGCGGCCCCGGCCCGTTCCAGTTTGGGGGCCAAACGTCAGAAATGCTCGACGAAGTTCCACCGGCTGTCGAGGACGAGACCCAGGTATCTCATCGTTGCCTCGACGCCGATGTGCCAATTTCAGTTCCAAAGTTTAAAGATCTCAAAAAATTATGTGACAATGGTATAATTCCAAATAGGTTTCACAATTAATATTTGAATCTTCATAATAAGAGTATAATTAAAGATAGGCTCAATGACACCGACGATGATGAGACTGACAAAGATAATGACTAATTTTTGAGACTTTTTCAATTTATCTGTAGGCTTTCTATTAAGGAAGAAGTTAATTTGTTTTTTTTTTTTATGTTTAGTGATTACTATTTACATAAGAAGACTGATTTGTTTATTTTTTAAGTGAATTTTATTTTTCTTTTGGGACAATGAGTCTAATTTTAGTAAGCCAAAATAGCTATTTTTATTGTGATTTATAACAGAATTTAATAATGTTATACTTAACATAATTTATGAGAGTACCTAAATTGCGTTTATAAAAGAGGATTAGTGAGCACAAATAAAAGTTTTAATCTCTTTTATTCGTTTATTTTTTATCCCTATGAGTCAGCAAGTAGTTTTAAACTGTATGGCATAGGCATAGTAGGTCACGAATGTATAAAATTCTATTTTTTATATTTGTTAACAGCATTAACATTATAGAGTGTACCATTAAGAGACCTTTACTTTGAAAAACTCTAAATGTTTATTTCCTTAGGTGTCCCATACATCAATGCCGTTTATTTACATCTAAAATTTTGTTAACGTATATCACTCGTATTCATTATAATTTAACGTAAGGGACATGCTATCTTTGAAACTGTAGGCTTTATTGATTTTTTACTATTTTAGCTTCAAAGAATGAAGAAATCTAAGAAACTTTGTCCTAGACAGTTTTTACATAAAACATATAGTTAAAAAATTATAGCCAGTTTTGTAAGAAAAATATCTTATTTTTGCTCTCCTGAAAACCTTAGTTTTGTCCCTTACGTTATTTCATATTTCCAGTATCGATATATACAATTCTGCGTAAGCTTCCAGGGAATACACGCAAAATATTATGTTCATAGACGATCCCTGCATTTCAGAGGGGCAATTCTCGTAATTCACAGTCTGATCTCAGTCTCAATCTATCAAAAATTCCTCTAATTCCTCTAATTTCAAAAATTCAAGAATAAAAAATAAAAAATAATTTCAAGAATTTTTTTCAAAAATTCCTCTAATCTCGGCGCCAAACAAATGTCAAAATATAGGGAATATTTTGACATTTGTTTGGCGCCGAGATGAGACTGCGACTAGATTTTGAACGTTTTAAATTACGTGAATTGGCCTTCTGATCATAAGTTAGGAAACTTATAACCATTTACATTTTTTTTTACAGGAGGCCAGCTCGCTACATAGATCCCATAACCAAGCTGCCTTACAGAAGCGTGGACGCGTTCAGGATCATTCGCGAGGCGTACTACCAACAGCTAGAAGCTAGAGGCGATAGGAACGACCCTCAGCTGAAAGCGTGGCTTCAATGGAGACGGGCTGACCATGCCTCGACATACGTACAGATCCATATTAAGTAAATTGTAAATAAAATTCGTTGCTTCGACCATAGGTAATAATTACAATACGTATCATTATAATATGCCCAACAATTTCACCTGTACTGCAAGCACAAAACTTTTATCGTAATAGTCACCATCGACTTTAGTATACGAATTGTAGCAGTATTTTGAACGAAATAATTAAATGCTCGGTTTATAGTAACTTTCGAATCAAAATGTATAATAGTAATAACAGTAGTAGTTCTAGGCCAACCGCTTAACTTAGACGTTGCCTGAGGTAGCAGCGCAGCGCGGAAAGGAGTGTGGTGACGTGATGAGAGAGCTCAGTGATTCGTCAACTTGTGACAACTATCATCCCCCCCCCTTTTTTTTTTCATTTTATCTTTTTTAGATAACCTACACGTCTGCGGAGTTAAATCGCGTCTGCGGATTGAATTTTACCCTGTTTAACTTTACGTCACAGCTGCAATTTGTATTCGCGATACTGGGGGAGGTTAACACTTTCACATCAGTCGCAGAAATTTAGCCTCAATTTAGATACATGCAATTTCTATAATCAGCCTAAAATATTCCCACTGCTGGGACACAGACCTCCTCTCGGTGAGAGGGAGTGGGCCGCAATCCACCACGCGGGCCCACTGCGGGTTGGTAGATGACACATGTCTTCCAATTTTTGGTTCTAAGCCACGCCGGTTTCCTCACGATGTTTTCCTTCAAAGTTTTGAGAGCAGTGGTGATTAAATATTAGATGCAATTTAGGCGAATGAAAAGAGGGCAGTAAGTGTTGAATTGTAGTCCTAGGTACAGCACGATTCGAACTTTATGGCGGCTCTGAAGTGTGCTATGTGCTGCACAGTACCTCACCCCTCACCCCCGCTGACAGGTGAATTTGTTACTGCGCAGCGACTCGCCTCATGTTCCGAGACGCCATAAAGTTTGAATTAGGCTATAGTGTACGGGTTCATTTAGCTTGGATGATTTTTTGTAAGATTTTTTCTACAGAACTTGAATTAAGGTTTTTTTTTAGATAGATATATTATTGACAAGCCAATTTCTGTTTCAAAAGTGCTTCACTGTATTCATTTCAGAGTAAAATATGATTGATTATTTAAGAAAATTATGTCGAACAATGCAGTAAATTTTGATCTTTACAGTCCGGCCGTTGAGAGAATACGTTCCTGTTACCTGTCAGTGCGACAATTCTAGAAGCTTTTTCAGAATGCAAGAAAGCACTTTCAAATGCAACCCTCCGAGCAACCACAACCTAATAAAGATCAAATTCCCAAAACACGTATTCGTTTGTAAACTGACAGGTTTGAAGAACGTATTCTCTCGTCGGTACGGTCGCACGGTAGTTTATAATTTTATGTATAAATTCAACCCCCAATAAGAATATACCTAGCTCAAAACATTGTAAATATTGCTTGTAAGAATATTTGTATCAATAAATTACGTTCGAGATGGTATTTTTGTATGTTTATTTAAATTTTCCGGTAATAATGCATAAAGCTCTGACCACACAGACCAATCTCACGCAACACGCGACCGTAATTACAAAGACAATTAAAAAGCCAATGTGTCTTGCGTGGATCCACGTTTCCGCATACGAAGGGTTAATAAGGACTTCTTCACGCGACTTTCTCACCAGTTTTAACACGTCCATGCAAATTAGTTGACACAGTCGGCGCGAACGCATTTCCTCTCGAACCCGGCGCGGGATTCGCTTCAGTTTGGTCAGAGCTTAATACAGTATATAAAGTCACAAATGAGAAGACGAAGGTGGACGAATTTTATTTAATGTAGAATAAATAGTTACAGTAAAATCTTAAAACTTAATAATTAGATTCAATAACTGTACAAAATTGTACAAAACTAGCAAATACAATGCATTAGCGAATTAAACCTTGCCGACAGCAAAGTTTCTTATTTAGAAATTCCAATAAAAAAAAAATTAAATTTCATTCAACATAGTACTACATTAATGTCGTTTAGCATTTTATTCAATGTCGTTAAAATACACTAGTCTACAGACAAGTAAAAAAACTGGAACGAAGTAACGTAAAAAATACTCAAACAAAATCTACCTAACCCACTTGATACACTATGACTTAAAATACTTATCCTTACAATCAAACTGAGTATTAGCTACGTTTTTAGGTACTAGTAAATACTGTAATTACTATGATTATGACTATTCTTCCTTTATAATACTATGAAAGATAAAAGACGATAATTTCTCCTCTCAATTTCAAAACAACTGAATTTTAAATAACTTGTCTTTTAACTTTCGCAGTGGAAAAGGAACTTTAATATCATAATCTAAAGGTCTTCTGTGAATTTAGGATTTAATCTTAAGTCAGGCACACTATTCCTTCGTGGTCTTGTCTTCTTCAACTCTTTTAATGAGATAAGGCCGGATGCCTTTATATCCAACCTCGAGTGATATTTCGAAGGATCAGTTGTTGGCAAATATGGATACTCGCTAAGATAAGTCTGTGCATTCTTCACCGTATGCTCTTTAGCAAAATCTGTCAACTGTGACTCCGCAAACTCGTACGAATTGATTTTAGTATCAGTAATGTTTTCCATGGATCTAAACGCTTCTAGAACTGCTTTCTTATGCGGTATTCCTCTTAAACTGCCCTGCCGACTCAGTTTTCCTTCAGTCACATCAGTAAATAAATCATCCACGTTGAATTTCTCTGATATTTTTACCAGTTTCGTGGTTGAACCGCCTCCTTGACTCTCTTGTAATTGACTCCATATCTTCGATATCTCTGATGACGGCATTGAATGAGACTTAATGTTTTTCTTTACCCTCTTTTGTGGCCTTTCTATTTCAAGAGATTCAGTCGACTGCTTTTGCAAAAGTTGTTCACATTCGTTCAGTTTTCGAGGTTTTTTAACTTCTCTTAGCTCTTCGATAGATTGGAAGTATTCTTTTGCTAATTTGAATCTATTTTTATATTGTATGTGGGCTGGTTCGATTTCTCTTTCGGGAGATGACTCGCTTGATTTGTCTGGACTGCATTCTATGATCTCTAGTTCAATATCAGAAAGGCTTAGATACGTTGTTTCTTTATTATCATTGGGCAGTATTTCAATGTCAAAGGAGCCGGATGTTCTTGTTTCTATACTAAGATTGCTAACAGTGTCTGAATCTTTGCTTATCCATAGATTTGTAGGGGTTACTCCCGGGGTAGTCCTTTTTGATTCACAGTTCGAAACACTTCCTTGTTCTGCACCACGTCTTTGCACAGCATCTGCGAAAATAATCATTTTATTGACATTTTTATTTACCGTTCCTTTTAATATGTAAATAAACTTTTTTTTAACTATACACACCTGAAGTTATGCTGTAAGATGAAGACACTTTCTGTGAATCAGCAGAACTGGTCCTAAACGCCCGCTTGGCTGGTTTAGGCGTTGCAGCAGTCTTGGTAACGCTTTCGTAGAGCGATATAAAGCTCTTTACATTAATCTTAGGCAATTCGTCGCAAGACTTGTATTTTTCTAAGCCGTCGTCAGTTGTGTCGTTTGGAAGTTTATTGAAAATGTCCATCTCTGATTTGCTGAATGACTTCTTTCGAAGAATTTCAACTTTTTCACGTGGTTGACTTTCTTTATTGAATTCTTTTAATGCCATCCTAACCTGTTCTTTTGGTTTTGGTGTTACAATTTGTTCTTGTACAGGTTTCACATCAATGGTTTCATCGAAGGTCTTACTATTCGTACTGCTGTGAACCATTCTGGCTCTTTTAGTTTTCAAGTTTACAGTTTCAGTTATATTTACATTAGTGGCTTCATTGATTCTGTTTTCCAGAATTTCAGTATGCGTGTCTTTTACTGGTTCTTCAAATGAAACTACGCTTTTATCACATTCTCTTTTTTGACTTACATTTTGTAAAGATTGGCTTTTCCGTCTTGCCCAGGGTAACTCTTCCGTGTTAGACATATTATGGAACAAAGATATTCGACTAGATACTAGACCACTCTCGTGACATTCACCAGTAATATCGGTTGTTGGAACATCGACAGCAGCTGGTTTTCCTAAGAATGTGTCAATTTTATTTAATATTTGCTGCCTTGATGTCCCGAAAAATCTTTTAGGACTTGTTTCAAATGCTTTGAAGACTTCTTCTGGTAATTCTTGTTTTACTGGTGGTTGCTCGTCACTTGAAGTAGAGTCGTTATTGTAATGCTTTTCTACTTTTATTTCGACCGGGCTCTCAACTTTCATATAATTTGAAGATGGACTTAGTGTCCTTACTTTATTTTGAGGAGATTTCATTCTTACCGCAACAGACTCAGCTTCTACTTGATCTGTTTCTAATTTGTCATCCCAATATTTCTTCCATTTTCCAACTAATTTTTCATCTGAATTTACCTCTATCGCAATTTGTTGATGAACTGGTTCATGTGCTTTAATTTCTAAATCTATAACATCAACCTGATTAATACTTTTAACTTGACTGTAATCTCCTGCATTAAGGAAATTCTTAACTATCTGTTTACCCTTTCGCTTGGTTAGTGAATCATGTTTTAATTGTTTAGAAGAAATGCGCTTTTTCTTTGGGAGTATCGAAGTCTCTGCTGATTTAGCCTCAATTTGTCGGATTCTCTCATCCCAGTATTTTTTCTTTTCAAGTACTATATTACTGCGGCTTGTTTCACCGAATTGCGTTTCGTCTTTATTTTCCTTGATATAGTCGAAGGGTTGGTCGCTTTCAATGCGAAGGGGTTGACTTGCTGAAACAGATTCAGTGACATTTGTCTGAACCTCAGAAATCGTTCCTTCTAATTCTTCAACGTGTCTTTTCACATCTGTTACTTCAGATGCAGAATCGACACTAGTGTCCTTGGTTTGTTTAACGTATTCCTCTTCCATGCTATGAAGCCTATTTAATTCATCTGTAATGTTAACAGAACTGGTTTCTGAATTAGGAAAGTATTCTTGGTACATGTCGTTTAGTTCAGCAAATGCCACTGATACACTCTCAGTTTCACAATCACCCTGTTTCGTACATAAATCAGTCCTGGAAAGGTCCTTTGTGCCTGATGATATGCTTCTGTCAGTTTCTTCAATTATAGGTGTAAATATTGGTCGTTTGATTTCCCATTTATAAGGTTTCGGTTCTTCCTGAGGTTTAGTAGGTTCGATGTTTAATTCGTTGCACGTTTGCCATATTTCTCTTTCAGCTGGTCCCATGTTTGTTATTTCCTCTTGCTTTAACCCGAAATGGTCGTCACTAGGAGAAAACTTCTGTTTACTAAGTGTCTCGGACAGTGTTGTACTTTCGTTATTATTGCTATCTGGAGAGCTGTTATTATCATCGATACTTACGTACGCAGAATCCCATATATCTTTTCTGGGTGTAAGATTACTGTCTGAGTCAATCTGATAAGGTTCGAACTGATTATCGCTCGTAGTTGACGCATTCGAATTGTCTAAAGTAGTTTCTGTTAAGTTGGAATCTAAACTATGGAACGTAGACGATACTGCAGAAATATTTTCCTTTTTGCTATCTTTAGGCGAGGTTATGTTAGTTCGCAACGGCGTTAAAAGGTCAGATTTTGAGGTTTCTTCAGATTTTTCCCCTTGTCTTTTATTAGTTTGTATGATTTTCTTGCATTTTTCATTACCTGGTATTACTAAAGCTTTTATTTCTGGCTCAGGTGACCGAGCTCTTAGAATAGGAGGTAAAGAAACAGGTGCTCCAATGATAAAATCTGTCATAGGTGGCGGCTGCTCAAAATGACCAGATTGATGGTGATGCATAAAGAAAGGATTAACGAATTCATTGCCAAGAGCTTCTTCATTTAACATTTCGGATTTCGGGTCTAAGTACATAGATTCATCACGATTAACTTTTTCGCCTGAAATTATTTTGAATACCGGTGTCTTTGGCCTTTCATATGCAGTAGTGTCTGGTTTTACTAAACCTATATCGTCTTTCTCCATAAATGGGTTCCTATTGATTGGCGACGGTGTTAGATTAGGATCGATTATAATAGTTATCGAACTATCTCTAGTTTCCTCATTTTGCGAGTTATTGGTTTCATATTCTGAAGCCACAAATGGTCCCAAATTCTTAGAAGCGACGTAATTTTCTTCAAACATTTCATTTAGGAATGGATTGTTTGTGCTTGAAGGCGTCATCCTATCTACGGAAACGTTATCTTCTTGATCTTCGTATGACATGTTAAATCCGTCCAAACTATCGGGAGTATCATTTCTAGTGGATTCGATCATAGGTATATTTGTCGTCACATCCTCAATTTCACTCCTAGAATTATTTAATTCACTTTCGTAATAAGTTGTTGATTTTTCTGCCCTCAGTGACACTGAAATACTTTCCGGAACGATGAACTTTTCTCGCAATTCTGATATTATGTACGGTTTTATGTTTGTTTCTGTGAGAGTTGAATTAACAATATCGGGAATGTCTTGTTGGCTCCTTGATCGAATGTAATTTTCCTTCTTTGCGAAATTTAATTGTTTTTCAGCGACGAGATCATTGAATATTTTACAAACGCGATACATAGCTACAATTTTATAAGCTGCATTATTAAATCTTTTGCTTTTCACCACTGTTACCTCTTTACTGTTTTCAACGCCAGAATATGTTTCGCTATCGAAATTCGGGATATCATTTTCGGTATCGATTGTCATCAAAATCTTAGCTTCGTCATCACTTATTTTCTCTAAACTACCGTTTTCTTTTAGTAGCATTTTCTCAGTAACAAAGTCAACTATACGTAGGACAACTTTTCTGTCAGTTTTGATGTCAACTATATCTATTTCTTCACCGTCTTCTAAATTGAAACTGTCTCTTTCAAGGACACTTAATATGTTATTGGAAGCTGTTATCGTAAACGGTGAACCGACAATGTTTTGACCTCTGCTTGTTATTGAAACCAAGTATTTCCCTTCTATATTCAACACGTAGCCTATTTTCGCGTGATCCGTCCTGGCTTCTACTTCGATCTCAATATCGTATTTCGTTTTCGGTATGTAATAAGTTTTGTTCATGTCATTCTTTCCGTACGATCTCAAGTACGTTGCTCCTTGTGTTATTGGCAAAACATTTTCAGTGAAGGTCTGTTTCGATTGAAGTCCCAAGAGTTTTTGCCGGATCATCTGTGCTTTGCCCAGAATCGGTGGTAGGACTGTCATGCCATACGTGTCTCGGGGTCCTCTGATTAGAATGGTTATTTCTCCTGGATCCAAAGCTTGCTGTGCTGTCGGGTATACCTTGAAGTGTGCTTTATGATTTACTTGAGCTGCTGATAATCCTGAACCCTTTGCAACGTAGTCGAGAGTAAACTGTGTGGTTTCTGGTGATGTTCTTTGAGAGACAGGTTTTGAAACAGGAGGCGTTAGTTTGGAGAGTGCTTGGCGGATGCGGTCTAAGTAAGTAGCGAGCTTCCATTCTTGGTGTCTGCTTAAAGAGTCGTTTGACTCCAGCTCTTGGCGGGAGAAGACCTGGAAATGAGAAATTCTAATTGAGTTGGCTGTTTGGCTTAAGAAAATCGTAAGTTTGTTGTAAGATAATAATTAAGATTTACAAAACGATCTAATGCTCTAACTTAGAAGTATTATGGAGGAAACATCAATTATTGTGTGTAAAAAGTGAAAAATTATGGGCTAACTAGCTGAACATTTTCAAAACACAAAATTTCTTTATATTTTCTATACGTGATAGGATAGCCTTCTGTAGACACTCACATTTACGCTAAGTTTTAACTTTGGGACCACCAACTACAATCTTCTAACCACCCACTGACTACAACCTTTCAACTACGTGTGGTTCACAAAAGCGAATCAAGAGACAAGAAACAGACTCACAGGTTCAACACCAAGATAATGATCCGCTATAGCCTGCGCGTGCTTCAGCGACAGTCTCGTAGGGGGGTGTCCCGCGCACGCGCCGGGTAGTGCCGCGTCTAACACGCCACATAACACCCAGCCGTGTCGCCACACAGTGTCTAGGTGTTCCACTCTCACGGGACCAGCTTCGGCCAGCCATTTTAGGACGGACTGCTTTTGTTCCTCGCTTGAGAAGACAACTGTGGAAGATGAAAGGGACTGAATAAAATAGTTTTTTTGAAGGTTTCCTAGTTTCTTCACCATCACCACACTCCCTGCTGATGATGACAACACTAAGGGTAATTACATGCCAAAGATACCTCGCGATACCTCGCGGTCGCGGTTTAGCTCGCTACCTCGCATCGCAGGCAGTGATGGAATGAAATTGTTCATTCTGTAAATATGATATCGGAATCATTTTTACACGTCATATTACTATCTGACTACTCTGAGAAGAAAGGCCGACACAAACTCTTCGGCATCTTCGATATGTAACTAATTACCCTTTTATGCGCGACTGGACTATAGTCTGTTGGCTTATTTATAGACGAGTTTTTTAGTTAAAGTTGCGTTACCTGCAGCAGTTTACTTTGTAGATTATATCTTTTATCATCATTTTAAAGAGAAAAGATAAGATTTTTGGCACAAGGGAAGACCATGACCTGAATTAGGATAGGATACTTTCTATCCCGATATTCCCACAGGATCGAGACTTACCTAAGCGGGTGAAACCGCGGGGCGCAGCTAGTGTTGAATAATTTGAACAATACGGAGTTTCAGCGTGAATTACTTGCTTGTAAATACATTTCTTCGATAGATACTAGCACTATTGTACCTTCATCAATTTCGAAAGACAGTTTACCTGCTTCGAAATGTCTACTACGCTGGTGCTAATTTTAACCATGACAAAAGAACGTGAATCGAATTGGCTTAGATAATAGAATTTAAAATGTTGGTCAGTTTTACAGTCGGTAAAAAAATGATTAGCTAGATGACACGGAAGTCGGAAGATAACCAATTCGCTTCACTAACACAAGGAGACTTTTGCAAGTCAGCTAACACTTTAAATAAATAAGGTAAATTTTTATACCATGAGGAAACCTAGATAACTGTAATCACAATAAAAACTAGACACTTGTGAGTTGTGAACTTAGCAATCCTGGCTGTCGAAGAAAAGGACACTTGTCAATTAAGTGACAGAAACAATCGATAACATTACAACACTATTTTGTAAGACTTGAATGAATCTCTATTATTCATTCATTAAGTTTAACATCATAATACTTATTATGAAACGCAACCACAGGTCTGTCTGTTAGTGCACTTATAACTCAAAAACTTTAACGCAATAACAAGGATTATTTATATTTTTTCTTATAAGGCATTCAAATACAACATACCAATTGGACAAAAGAAATGACCCCCCACTTCTTTCATCAAGAATTACAACTCAAAAAACTGATTTACACTGAAGTCAAAAATAAAAGACACCACTTTTATAACCACGTTAGTTGCAATAAAGTCCGTTATCTTTCAAAATAACTACGTTTTGAGGCGCGCACGGACGAAAGTCTTTATTTATTTGACAGTACGCAGAGATTAGACAAAAACTGACTATAAAGTAAGTGAAATTGTGTTATAAAAACAATTTTATGCACACAAGATAAAGATCATGGCAAAGGTTAACGGTTGTGCATGTGAAGTGCTGGTAAAAGTACGCGTAAGGCTGTGTGCACATTGAAAGTGATAGATCGCAGAGAAACTGACCGCTTTGAGATGTTATGGAGGAAGGTAAGCGGATTAGAGAGAGCTATGGAGGTAAGTGAGAATTAATTCATTAAGCCGTTTGTAAACATGACCTAGTGATTTGTAGGTACTTTACGTGTGAAAAGAAACCGAAATGTATGCGATTCCAAACTCTCCATTCCCAGCGATTCCAAAAAATATTATATGCGGTTAAATATTTTAAAATGTTGCTCTGACCCCAAATAAATTGGGCAAGGGTAAAGGCAGGCGAATGGTGATGATTTAAAAATGTTAAGTTATACTACAAGAACCTGAATTTTGTACTTTTTAAGACCAGCTGGACTTCCATCGTTGTTAAGAAAATGCAAAGGTATAAATTAACAATAAAAGGAACTTAGCACGAGCATAAAGATGTTACAGATAAAGTTTTTTAAACTCAGATACTAATTTGACAGGTGTAATGTCAAATTTCTGTACTAAAAAAAACGCAAACACATTAGTATCTGGGATTAAAAAACGAACTTTAGATACTAATGCAAAATTCAAAATCTTTTTGTCTCGTCAAGTAGGTCCTTTCTCAAAGTTGCAATTTAAATGTATTGTTTTGATAATACTATGTATGTGCGTAAACACCATAAAATTCAATACTTTAGTAGAAAATCGATTTTTAATCTTGCGTAAGTGTAAAGTGTTTGTGCTCGTGACTGTATCAAACCCAGGTAGGTTTGGTAGCCTAACTATCTATGTGACGTACCTACAGACGCCAGCACACCAAAGTACTACAATCTGTCAAATTCTTTTAATAGATTTTCAACTTTATCGCTAAAGGTAGGTCAGGTTTAAGGTTGATTGGGAAAATTTTACAGTTTTGGATAGCTTGACCCGCTGGCGTCTCTACATGGGTTTGGTTTTATGTTCTCAGGCCTTTATGAACTGAAGGCTTATTTACTCTAGCATGGCTCCCAAAAACGTGAAAGAAGAAAGTCATCAATTAAGACCTTTGCTGTCTTTGTACTCTCCTCCTAAATTTCACTTTCAAAAGATACTAGGTCACGATAAAGCTGTGTACTAAATTCTTTGAACAATAAATAAACACTTGGCAACCACTTATTTAGGCAAAGTTTAGTTATTGTGCATCTGAGAACTCTGGGAAATATTCTCACGATTTTTACCGAATCATTGTTTTACAATGGGTGATAAAGCGATAAATGTCGGAAACGTGGTAGGTATGGCTGATAGTTTTGCTTGAATAGTAAACATTTTATGGTCATTTTATTGTAAAGCAAAACATTTTTAAAATTTGATAATTTGCTATACAATATCTTTAAAACTTCCACATTGCTGCATATTTTGCATAGATATTGAAATTAAGCCATAACTTACTTACTTTTGTAACTGTGTGTCTGTTTTTGTGTTTTTTGTCTTTTAGTCATATCTAACTATGCTAGAGCCATAGAGCCGTACTGAATGTAGGGGCCAGATTCATAGACCTTGTTCGAATATGAACATTAATCCTATTCGTATACGGTTCACATTAGTATGCGACGCTTACGTCTCGATCTGTCAATCTTGCACTAGGATAGACTTAAATCCTTCGTGTTCTAGCCAGAGTGATCTCTATCTTAGCTTCATAAAAGTGTTTTACTGTTTTACCAGAGCCGTTCCACGAAAAACGTGTTTCTTGGGAACGAGACTCGACTTCAAGACTCAACAAAATACTGATCTTAACGATTTGTGTTTATCTACAATCATTGAATTAAATAAGTAAGTGTATAGATACTTACTAGCTCTAAAAGCCGAGTCGATATGCTTCAGTATCTTGAAGAGGAAGCTCTGCTGACCCCAGAAGAGTGTGAGCAGTGTGGCCGGCGCGAGGTACCTCAGCGTGGTCAGTATGGCGTCCAGGGCCACAGACCACATGCCTCGATTCGCTTCGTATTCGGGATACTCCGGTATCGTGAACAACCCTGGAAAGTAGAGAAAATTACTTGTTAAAAACTCTTTTGAAGAAAAAAGGTGATGGGGAGTCTAGAACGTGTGGACGTGCCCAAGGGCTGATAACATTGCCATTTATCTCTACGAGACATGATTTTTTATCAGAGGTACAAGAAATAAAAAAAGTATCAGGGCAGGTTGATTTTCCTTTTCCTTCTTGCTTGCTGAACATAAGCTAGCTCCTAGCAAAAGCTTATTCGTAACTCAGAATTCCATTAATTATCACTTAGTAACTTTGCTATGCAACCTGAATTCTAGAAATAAAAACATGGCTATTATTCCAATTACTGCTGAATAGTCTTCTAAAGGAACTCATTTATAAAATGCTACTCGAAGATTCCTTGAAATATTCCCTCAAAGACTCAATACTGTTGAAGCTCCTAGGAAAAAATGTCCTTAATACTGACCAATGCTTCGCGGGTGCTCCTCTTTGCAAACATTTTGTTTGTACCGTTCCACTAAGTCCTCGATGCTGTCTGACATTTTCTGTCTATATCTCAGACTCCATTATTTTTGTTATTTAAATGCTATGAAAATAACGTAGTTTTGATAGAGATTAATTCCTCGTTTCAAAGTTGGTGTGTTGATTTTTGGTCGCATATACATTAAATTCTTTCAGTACGTCTCTAATCTCTTGATTGGTTTATTATTACTAACTAGTAACCATGTTTAGATAACCTTAACAGTCCACCATTTTATTTTCTTTTGGAAAAAGTCCAAAGAGAAACGACAAGTAGTCGTAGATTATTATTGTACTAAGTACTTAGTAGGTATGGTCACCAAACAAGGTAAGTAACCTGGGGGTCTACTCCGAAGTAGTATCGGCCGAATGTTCGGCCGTTTCCTGCTACGAAGTTACTACTTGGTTTGGTCAGTTCCGATCCTACACTCCTACACTCTTTCGAATATTGACTATGGTCCCGACCCAACTGAGCCGATCCGGACTTTTTTCGCATTTTTCAATAATATTCGGTTCGGCCATGTGTCGGTCCGATCCGAATATTCGCACTTTGCAGTTCGGAGTAGACCCCCAGGATCGTAGGATATAGTTGAAGTTTAGTTAGAAACCGATTTATGTTTTCGAGTAAAATTTGGTTTAATTAATAGAAAACAAACCGTTCATTTATCAAATTAAATTTTATTCGAAAAGAACTATCGGTTTCTTACTAAACTACAACTACATCCGACGACCCTGGTTACTTATCTCTTTTGATTGCTGTATTAGACAAGTACCACAATGTTGTGTTGATTATTAAAAAAACTAAGATATCATCTTATAACTGCAACATATTTATATGATCTACGTAGGTACGATTCGTATAATTAAAACGATTACAAAAATCGTTAATTTGACAATTAGCGAAATCTCCATAAATTTTCGGCAAATCAATTGAATTTTAAGATAATCGGCCTAATCAGTCTATATATCCGTCATCTATTATGTAAATTTGGTAATTGGATTCATAGATAATATAATTGAACACCTTCTTAACAGCGTTCGCGACTTATTTGCCAAAAATGTAAACAAATAGCAGTTTATGGAAAAATAACTTTAATTCCTACACAATAAGTTCAGTTTACGCTACAACTTCAAACATTTTTATAAGTTTTCCATAGGTAGTGCTAGTCACTTTAAAATCAACTAAAATAAAGTTGATATTTGATTAACTTGAAATAACACCAATTTGACACTTTAGTTGACTTTAGTCATTGAATTCCTCTAAAGGTTTAAAAAAATATTCATTTGTTTTAATCGTTTCGTTAACAAATAGAAGAGGCGTGTTGTTTTTCTCGAAAGAGTTTAGTTATCAAGGATGAGGCATTGATGTAGGTAGGTGTGTTAACAGTGAAATCATACTTAGTGATAACGTTGTCTCAGGTATTGTAGTTGGTAAGCATAGTACATGAGTAACCAAAGGTATGTTACATCATTGGTTAAAAATCACGTTTTGTCTCTGCACTAAAACGGGAGTTAATAGCTGTAAAAGTCCAATGGTCAAGACTTCTATGAAGAGGTCGTAAGTTCGTAACCCACGTGTTTCATGCACTATTGAATCAAAATCGACTCTTGAAGATGATTACAACAAAATTTAAAGGACTAAGGGCTGATTTTTCCAACGCCAGATAATTTTAACCGAGGAATAATTTTTTGAATTTTTGACAGCTCTTTCATACAAAATCTGTCAGACGTCAATTTTATTCCACGAATAAAAATTATCTGTCCATTGAAAAATCAGCCCCAAAGAAGATAGAGGGTGTCAATTAAAAAAAAAAAAAAAAATTGATCTACTGGTATTCTTGTCTGTCCATGTTCAACAGTATATTAGGTAAGTATATGATGACCTACAATCTAGAGTTTCTAGATCATAATTGTCTACGACCTTGACGATCATATTTCCAATTGAAATGGAAAAACAATATCAGTAGGCAATTGGTTTGTAACGTGTTGCAATAATGTAAAAACTTCATGGATTATAACACGGTCTACCTACCTATTCATGTGCCAAGGTCGTGGTGACGGCTGAAGAATGCAGTTCTAATTGAATTAATGAAATTGTACGCAACAATTTTAGAAGTGCTACCACTAAAGATTGGTTTGGTGAGCAAGTCAACAAAATTCCATTAACACTTTTTTAGTCTTTACAGGTATTAAGTTTACCTTTGTGCTCACTAGTTCCTTTAGCAGTTCCTTTGAAGGAACTACTGAGGATTTCTGGATCAGTAGTTTCTAATTTTTAGCAATGATGTTCATGAAATGCTGAAAAGCAATGTATCAAATAATTTTTTATCAATTTAGATGATAAATATTATGTTAAAGCAACATTGTTATTCGAGTTTAATTGCTGAATAAAGGTACAAGCATAACCAGTGGTTAATCACGCAGGTACTAGAAAAATTAAAGAAATACATAATAATATACATTGAGAAAGTATTATTGGCCCCTCTACCCCTGAAAGCGGTGTTGCTGAAAATTATGCAAGAGTTTGTCTTTGTAACTATGTATTTCTTGGCGAGACTTCCGGCGATTATTCCGGAAAAGCCATTTGATATCCGGATATAGGATACATTCTATTCCGGAAACGGGAAGCTACGCACATTTTATACGACTACACTTTCGAAAGCAGATCATCATAGAATATCTTTCTACTACATCAAAGAAAACGCGATTTCCGAAACAAACCACACTGGACATAAACCACGCGTTCCGATAATAACAAAATTAATTTTATAAACACAATACTGTTATCAACTTACTAATAATCTGTTTTATCACTATTTCCATTTTTATCACTAGCAATATCACAGACGAAATTACGGTCCGTATCAAACGCTTCGCGCGGTGACCATTACTATCAACGATCTGTTTTTTATTAGCCATCTCTGTAAATATCATTTAATCTTATCTTGGGGATGAGTGTAGGTATATATGTCCACTTTGTCATCTAAGCTGGTGTTAGAAAATTCGAGTGTAAGTTTGTTTGTTGACCGGCATCCTAATTACGTTACACAATCTGAATTATTTTGAAGGATACAAAAAATTGGTCTACTCAACAACGTAAAAAATGCAATTAATGTTGTTGAACTGTCAAAAAACACTACAAAGTGGAAAATAACTTTAATTTCGGAAGTCGCTGTCTTTGGTTTTTGTATTTCGTTTTTCGCCACCGACTTCCGAAATTAAAGTTATTTTTCACTTTGTAGTATTTTTATGGAAGTCGGTTGTTTTTTTTTTTTGTAAAAAAGTTTTTATTTTTCACTTTTTTGTTGTGATATTTTTTTTGATTTTTCAAAAACGGCTTGACCGATTTTGATAAACTTTTTATGGGACCATTTCAGAAGTATCTCCTTTCGAACAAAAGAATGAATTTTGAAAATCGGTCCACAATTGGCGGAGTAATCGCGTAACAAACCTCCTCCTTTTTTGAAGTCGGTTAAAAATGAAAGTCATTTCTACTGATTTTGTTACGAAAGTACCCGCAGATTTGTAAAAGGGATAATAATGCTCTATGCTCTATGAAAGTTTCAGTTGATTTCATAGAACGGACATTTCTAATTTCTGCTATTACTCGTACTTTTATGATTACCTACCTACTGAAAATTATTTATATGTTTTGTGGAAAAACCTTTTTTTACATATTAAAATGCAAATCATATTCATAGATATCAACTGCCTTTTATGGTAGCTTGAACAAAGTCTATTTTTATATAAGTACCCGGAATGGACCATAAATATAATTTTTATTAAACTAATTAAAACAACTACGTAAAAGCAACACCGTGGGACCACTTAGTGTAAAACAAAGCATATAAATGAATCAGCGATAATGGCGTATTTTTAATCAGTAAATAAACACGGAACAAGTACCTACAACATTGCATGCGCTAGTGAGATAGGATAATCTAAAGAATTTAACGCTTTAGAACGTTATTTAAAAAAAAAATCTGTTGATTTTAATGGCTATTGGCAGCAATACAAAAAAATGTAAATCATCATCATCAATTCAGCCGAAAGACGTCCACTGCTGGCCATAGGTAGGCCTCCCCTAAGCACCTCCACTTTGACCGGTTCTGTGCTTCTCGCATCCAGAGGATTCCTACGGCCTTCACCATGTCATCGTTCCACCTTGTGGCCTCAAGTGGGAGTGGGCAGGGCAGACATTGTTCGCAGAGCAGATGGCCGATGGGGCCGAAATGTTCTGGAGTAACGACCGGTTACCAAAAGACATAGCAATGTAAATAAAGCGCAATTATTGTGAATCAACACCAGTTCATTACCAGTGCCGGCAAAAGCTGTACCTAGATATCTACCTACCTACCTCCTAATTTTCCAGCGACAACAGAATGTGATAAATCCCCTTCCCATAAAATACCTAATGGTTCTGCGCTAAGAGCTTAATTAGGTACACTCAAACTTGACCTACTATTTAAAAATAATACTTCAAAAATAAAAATAAAACAAGTATGCATACAAATAAGATGACGGATATAAGGAAGTAGGTACGTAACTTTAAATATATTTCATAATTTAGTATATGTAAATAATGGAAAATACCTTACGTATCTCCATTTTTTGTAGAAATTAAAGTAACGAGGCTGGAGGCAAAGATTATCTATATAGGACTAGAAGTTGTATTGTGCAGTGTGTAATTTAAATTTGTTTGGAGGCATGATGAACAGGGTGTAAAGTTCACTCATCCTCCATTGAAAAGGGAGGATCCTCCAACCAGACGGGTGTTGTATCTGGCGGGCAATTGCCCAATGATTGATTTTGGGAAATTGTATCTATGCTAATTGCACGGTAAACTCTGCTTGCGAGATGCAGGATTTGCGTGACGTCAGTATGACGCGTTGTTCGCATGTGGCGTTGTAGATACCGCTACAGTAACTATTTGTCGAGTAAAAGTAAACGTTGGGGTGGATCTAGTATTTTTTGGTGGTGGTGGTGGTGGAGTCCCAATCTGACTCATTTTGAAGGATGTTGCTAATACATTGATTATGCTAGACAAGGTAAATAACGCAATGTATGTTGCTGAACTGTCAAAATTAAAGCCATTGGTACTATTAGTGTGTTACACAATTACCCCGCTGGTCATAGATTTTTTTTGACGGCACGGTTGGCGCAGTGGTTAAGCGATTGACTGCTGCGCTGCGTGTCGCGGGTTCGATTCCCGCACGGAACAAATATTTGTATGACCTACATGTATTTGTTCCGAGTCTGGGTGTTTTTCTATCTATAATATGTATGTATTTACAAAAAAAAATTGTATATAAGTAGTTTATCAGCCATCTTGTTACCATAACACAAGCATTAGGTTGCTTAGCTTGGGACAAATGGTGCTGTGTGAAATGTCCAGGGATATTATTATTATTATTATTATTTTGAAGCAAATTGCTAATCCATTGCTTCATAAGTTCGAAAAAATTGTCTGCTCAACACGTAAATAACGCAATGAATGTTGTTGAACTGTCAAAATGAAACTGATTCCGATTAATCATGTGCTACGCAATTAGGGTGCTGAATCGTTTTGTAGGATATTGCTAATACATTGATTATGCTTGACAAGGTAAATAACGCAATGTATGTTGCTGAACTGTCAAAATTAAAGCCGCTGGTCATAGATACCTAAGCTACTAATGGAACCTTTTTCGATGACATTACCCAAAAAGATCAGTGTGCAATATAATATTTTTATCCTCTTTCATTCTCCATACATAGACGTTTTCATGCACACAATATATTACGACACCTACCTATAACTCATCTCTGTAAAATCCCTCATACTACAACAATCATTTACGACCTTTTGTTTAAAGTGCATGTACAAAAATTACATAAACACCAGCCAAATAGATTTAAGCGACAGTTTTCATAAGATACGTTTTTCTCTGCACATTCTACAAGTTTGATGTAGTATGTGATAGTGTTGTATGTAGCTGATAGTGTATTATCTCGCCGACAAAACCTTGTTGGGCACCTGTCAGATAAGATATAGGAGATAAGTTTATTCATTAACAGAGTGTTTAATCTTATGGATTGCATTCATTTTGGATTATTAACATCCTGCCACTTGATCGATTTACGTGAATGAAATCAAAATAAAATACGTTATTTTAAATACCTAGATCATTGTTTAAGATAGAGAATAATATTATTTAAAAAAAAGCGGCCAAGTCCGAGTCGGCTTCGGATACAAAGGGTTCCACGTCACCTTACAAAATTACAATAACATTAACACCACATATTTTTTTTTACATATTTGAGTAAAAAAATGTTTCTTGTAAATCGAGGACCCCCTTTTTTAACTTTATTTTATTTTAATATTTTGTTTTTATAGCGGCCATAGTAGTCCCTACACACTTCACACTGTGAAAATTTCAATGGTGTAACTATTACGGTTCAAAGATACAGCTCTCTGACCGACGGACGGACAGCGGAGTATTAGTATTAAGGTCCCGTTGGCACCCATTGGGTACGGAATCCTAAAAAGAGGATTTTTTTATTTTCAATACAAGTGATATTTAAATATTGAAGTTACAATAAATTATAAACGGAACCTAGTTTTATTTTATCATGACATAAAATAATCCGTATTATTATAATAAGTACTATATACTTACTTATATCATAAGAATGTTGAATGAATATTATTATGAAGAACTGAAAGAGATCAGAAGAAGAAGAAAGAAAGAGATCAGTGTCTTGATTTCAGTTCTTCAAAGGAGGCGTTTCAGCAGCATGTTGTGTATTCGAATGTAAATGTTTTTTAGAGCATTTCTTTTTATTCATTCATTGGCTCGAACTTTATCGGAGGCCGAAACAACGGGTATCGCCATTATTTTCAACTTAACCACAAAAAACAAAGGTTCTACAAAACGAAGTTCACACCCAAATGTTCGACCCACATCCCAAACATTAGCATTAGCTTTAAAACTAACCGACTATCCGAATATGAGACCGCCCTTGATCCAGAATTCTACTTCACAGCGTATTATATACAGACAGAATACTGAGAAACTCTCAAACATTGTGGATTGTGGGCTTAACGCAATATTATCTACCAACACCTATCTATACATATGTCAATTGTTTCGACAGATTCTAACGGTGAAATAATCATAATTTACACCGTTTTTTTATTGAATTGTTTTGGCTTGATAGTGCATTTATTGCATACTGACTAATAAACAAGTACAGTCACGAGCAAAGGTATGTATACACTCGGCTTTATTCAAAAGCGATTTACTCGTTTATTTTTTGATGAAATTTTATGTTGTTACGAAAATAGCATTTTTGAACCCATAGGTTTATCTAATAAGTCGTATTTCAACGTTGCATTCGTTTTTTCACGAAAAAATCGCAATTGAAAGTTGCAAAGTGTTGACATATTGGTGCTCGTGACTGTACGCTGGACTATACTATACGAAATGATAGTGTTGTTCTTTGTGCCGATTCAAAGCGCTCGAGCGTCTCAGGAACTAAAATTGACACACAATTGCAAATGGCTGTCGTGTTGGTTGGGTACGTCTCTAATAATTTAGGTCTAAATCGTTCAATAAGACTTTTTTATGTATTGTGAGTACTACGAGATATTTAGAACATTTTTATTATGAGAGTATGCGCATTTTGTAAAACTCACAATCAAAAATATTAGTTCCTCGGACACTCAAATTGTTTTCAGTGACAAAATGGTGAAAATCAAATGTCAACGATAGTATGATGTCCAGCGTACAGTCACGACCACCAATATGTCAACACTTGGCAACTTTTAATTACGATTTTTTCGTGAAATAACGAATGCAACGTTGAAATACGACACATTATATAAACCTGTGGGTTCGAAAATGCTATGTTCGTAACAATATAAAATTTCATTAAAAAATAAAGGAGTATATCGAATTTGAATAAAGCCGAGTGTATACATACTTTTGCTCGTGACTGTACTTGTATAATATAGGTCAGTGATGCTGTCTTACTAGTAATACCTAAGCTGTTCTGTGATGTTTAGGTAGGTAGAAGACCTAAATACCTAACTCCTTCGTTGCCTCTCCAACCCTGAGATGAAAAGGAGGATTATCCAAGAGTTTCCCTTGAAGATCCGTGAGGATTTCGTAGCATAAAAGATTGTCTACTGTGAAAAGGTCGATGGGATATATCCTACCAATATTATAAACGCGAAAGTTGGTAAGGATGGAAGGATGCATGGATGTTTGTTACTCTTTCACGCAAAAACTACTGAACGGATTTAGATGAAATTTGGCACACAGATAGTTTGTAACCAGGATTAACACATAGGATACGAAAGTTTTCAAGTATTAACATATTAGTGCTCGTGACTGTACAAGCTGCCAGTTTAACATACCTAAGTCATTCATTGGAAATACCTATTGGAATGAATGATGAATACGGTATTCAAGTGTCTCCAAGATTACCTATCTACTCAACATTTATAATATTTTGACGTTTGAAAATATTTTTTCTAATGCTGCTAATTTACAAAAATATTATGTTTACCTACATTCATAAAGATGTTCTTCATAACCTTCTTTAAGAGGATTTAACAAAATATTCCAGCATCTGTTGCCTTGTACATTAAACTTGAAGGCCGTATGGCGAACAATCATGAGATAAATACTTTATGGAAGTTAATTTGAACCTTATGTCAATGGAGTAAGAACCATGGTGTTTCTGTTGATTCAGAAACGACAATATCATAAGATAATGTCGAAAGATGAATGATTGTAAACTGTATTTTTATGTAGTATGTACTTATTGGTAATCACATGCTTTTCAGTCTCAGAGTTTGATTTTACATGACAACTAAATCATAGAGTACTTTCTAGAATAATTATTTATATTTAGCTTCCGTCTGCTTCTTCGCCCGCGTTGTATGTCGATAAAAAGTAGCATATGTATATCCTTTCTCAGGGTTCAAAGTAACCCCATACCAAATTTTATCAAAATCGGTCCAGCCGTTTCGGAGATTAGCCGGAACAAATAGACAGAGCGACAGACAAAAATTTTTAAAATATGTACCTTTTTTGTTATAAGTACAGTACCTATAAACTTTTATAAGCATTTAGTAAAAAGCTGTTATTTCGACATTAGGAACAGGCACTTCAATTTTATTCAATTGTATATTTAATGATTTAATGGATTATTATTTAATGATTTAATTGTGGATTAGACAACCAAACCACCATGGAGCATAATTTTGCATAACTATAACATTGAAAAAACTAGGTAAATTAAACTACATATAGAAATACGAAAGGTAAAATAATTTCTATTTAATAAATATGATAACATACAGATCTATAAATAAAATGGAATCAAAGTCTAATTAAAATAACCTTATCAGTTTAGCTATAATTGTTATTTTAACCTTGATACTAATTAAATTAAGTAGTGCATTTTCCCACCGCTGATATCAGAAAAATCTATGTCATTAGTTTTTGTTTGATTATATATTATTATATATTATATTTATTATATTATATTATATTTTAATATTATGTTTATATTTGGCGCTGTGGGTTGTGAATTGAAATCCGGGCAAGTACCGTTATGACTTTTTCAATTCATATGTGGGTACTTTCTGATTTCCTTAACCGATGTCAGTAATATCCAAGAGAGAGGGAAAACAGCGTGAGGAAACCTGAACCCTAATTGAGTAACATATTTTCAATCACAGTACGAGGGTTTCGAAGGAAATTCCTAAGCTATTGCTTCATAGGTTTCGTAAATTCGTCTGCATAGCAATTTTATGTGTGTTACACAAGTACCCCGCTGGACACTCATAAGTTAATATAAGTCTGAATTCGCCAGCCCGTCGTGAGCAAGCGTGGTGATCACAGGCGTGGTCGCAGCCCAAGAATTGTGGGGGGGGGGGGGGGTCAGCAAGTATTAAGTTAGTAAGGCAAGTAAATCATGCAGACTCTCGACAGCTTGAATGATTTTAGGGGGGGTCATGACCCCCACGACCCCCCCCTGGACCCCCCCCTGGACCGCGCCTGGGTGATCAACGCTCATGCCTTCTCTGTATGAGAAGAGCCCTTCGCGCTGCAGTGGAACAATTGGGCTGGTATGTGTGTAATGTTAATTTTGAACTTAATTCATTAATTGTCTTTTAATCTTAAAAAATGTTAAAAATGCCGTATATCAATCGGTGAAAGAACTTTTCATGACATTTCTGATTATTATAGTGAAAGTAAAAAGTTACAATGATTGTTATTAATCTACAGTAGGTAACCACACATAAAACATTGTCATCAAATCATTAACTACCAATAATATGGCATGCCTTATTATATTATTTATATACTGAAATAAATCTTGCAAAACCACCCATTGTTTATTATTTCCCCAATAGAAATCTTGGTACTTATACCTGGTAAAAGAAAAAGTGAGCTAACTTTTCCATTTAGATATAAAATAAGTAGTTAATTGCAATTGCCCACTGTAGCCACTTTGCGTAAAATCAGATATTCTCCATTACTATGGGCGAGGGAACGAGCCGTGAGCTTGGTAATGAGTGCGTGACCATTTTAAGTATACCGAACTAGAGGCTGGAGAAGAATTTTACATTCGTTGTCTGGATATTTGGTAACCCTATAGTTATAAAGTTTCTAACGTTACACTTCACGTGACGGGCTGGGTCGTTCTTTGGCCAAAAAATTAGCATTGCCATTTAACGTTGCAATGATGCCAGTCTTCAGGGCACGTTTCCGGATGACAGCGATGCGGAGGAGTAAGTAGTTCGACGCTAGTGTCCTTTTGTTTTTGTATTCATTGGTATAATTAGTCAGTTAGTCATTTAATATTGTATTTAGTGTAAATAGTTAGTTATCTATACATACAATAAAATGTAGGTACGTTTCTTACATCGACAGTAAGTACTTTATGACTTCATAATTTCAGCCGAAAGACGTCAACTGCTGGACATAAGCCTCCCCCAAGCATCGCCACTTCGACCAGTTCATCCGTTCGACCAGTTCATTCGTTCCAGTGCATCTTCTGTGCATCCATCAAGGCCTCCCACAAGGAGGACCGATGACTTTGTTAATACCGCAGGAATCCGCCTTTATGACGTATGTTATGACTCTTAAAATTTTGGCGAGGTACAGCTCGTACCGATATCTACAGGCCAAGGCATTGCCAAACTTAAGTGGCAGTGGGAATACATTGGATGCGAGAATCACAGGACCTGGTCGATGTGGTGACACTTGGGGGAGGCCTGTGTCCTGCAGTGAACGTGCTTCAGATGAAATAATGGCGATAGATAGTACTGTTTGCTTATAGTTTTGTTTTTCTTTCTTAGTGTAAAATAAGAAATTATTTTAAAAGTTAATGTCCCGTCACATTGTTTACTATGAGCATAATACACACATTTGTGTTGCAGTGAGCCGTTTCGGTACATAAACATTTTTCATAAATACCAATTTACATAATTATGTGGCACTATAATGCAGAAATAATGAAAAAATAACCCAGAACTATACGCTCTTTTTACATAACACACACTGTGTATTTAACACGTATAATATGCTAATACTTTCACTGTAATTTTATGCAGAAGAATACGACCAAAACTCAACACACACTGAAAAAAAGTATCAAAACTTGTTTTGTAATGTTTTTTTCCCCTAATTATGTATAAATAATGTACAACACTGAACAACTTTTCACGCTAGTAGAAATAACACTGACTGAGGTGTTCTAAAATAATCACTATCAATTGTTTTATATCAGTAGGCTCAGCTCAGACGGGGCGACACTTGAACACCGAGATAACACGACTTACACACACACACGACACTTTACTTACCTACTCTTCAATATATTTTCTCAGGAATTTGTAACAAGATTAGTTTATGGGGTGTGTTAAAGAGCCTTCACAAGTGCCATAAGTGGAGTATGTCTGGCGCACCCCGACTGACTAATATTTATTTATATACCACGGCCTAAATTGTTTTCATATGACTCGTGCCACAAAAAATATTGAAAAAACAAGAAATTCAACTATTGGAAAAACAAGAAATTCAACTGTTTTTCTTGCTGCTCTTCGACAGATGATTCTTGATCATTTTGAAGGATATTGCTAATCCATTAAAAAAAATGTCTGCTCAACAACGTAAATAACGCAATGAATGTTGTTGAACTATCAAAAGGATAACTACTGTTAGTGTGTTACGCTATTACCCCGCAAAAGGAAGCCTCTATGTTTTTTTTTTTTTTTTTAAAAGAGAGATACTCTCTTTTCTTACGATAATATTTTGAATCGCAGTAGACCGGGAAAAGTGGAAGGAAGGTAGGGAGGCAATTGCCCTGCAATGGTATAACACAGGCTCATAATAATACAATTCGATAAAAATTCCTATGGGACCTCTGCGAGTTGGCTTCGGCCCCTCGTACGCCTTCCAAAGGACCGGGACCCCATGGTTCCGAGATATGTGAAAACATAATAATTATAATAATATGGAGCAACAATAATAATATGGCTGGAGTGAAAAATGACGAGGAACAGAGCTCCCACCTCTTTCTTGCCTTTATTCGCTGGCTTGAGTGGAGATTCGCAAGAGCAAACGTGCTCGGAGGAAGGAAGTATTCCAGTAAGATGCTGGTAGGGATCTTGACCGTACTTCTGGGATTGTCCTGATAGCCGTGGAATAACTCTCTACTCCTCAGGACATTTTGCCCCCTTGTAGCTACGAGACTATGTGCTAGCGACCGTTTCGGGGGCCCATTATTGAGTGTTCAAGTCACGCCCTGCCATTTTATCTGTGTAATTTATATAGAACATTAATCAGGCAGGGGCTATAGCTTTTCCAAAGTCCTAGAAAACCAGTTCACTTTAGCCACCCTAACCCATAACCCAATATCTTTGTTTCCATATCTTGCAATAGTCCTACACCAACCGGGGGTTGTCCTTGGGTGCACTTGCATAGTGCAAACAGGGATAATCGTCGGTTGGTGCCTCGTCATTTAATTGAAAATGTCTACCGGGCTTCTGCTAGTTGGTTTCGGGCACTTATACGCCTTCCAAAGGTCCGGGACCCCAGGGCCCCGAGATATGTCAAAAACATAATAATATTTTGAAAAAAAAAACAAATTAAGAAAAGAGAGCTTCTAAGGCGAAGAAAAATATGAAACTGTCATTTTATCCCGGAAAACTCAATTCAGTCATTCAAGTGTCAAGTAGGTAAAGTCGCGCTATATCTTTAGCTTGTTAAAGAAAAGGTTACTCGTTAAATCACCTTTGTTTTAGTAAACTGTAACAAATTATAAAAACAAAAAAAAAGCATTGTGAAGTTAAAAACCGAGACATTTTACATGTTTGAAACACGGAAAGAATTAATTCCAAGTGAGTGGTTTTGTCTCTTGCTAAATATTAAGATGAATGGAATAATTAAAATGATGGTTACACATAGTTACAAAAGTAAGTAAGCGCTTTGTTTTTTGGTTTCTTCTTTACAAATGTGAGTTTTTTTTCCATGTTATAGATTCTTGAGATTATTAATTTAGACATTCGTAATAGGTAATGTGTGTGATGGAAGTGAAGTGATTAAAAAAAACTGAAACGATTTGTAATGTATTGTTGTATTTAACTTAGAAAGAAGTTACACAATGGTCGTTGTTTAACTGGCTTAATTATTTTTTTTTTATGATTTATATTGTTTTTTTTTTAAATTTATTATAAACAATCTTATTTAAAATTAAATTGATTAAATTTTAATGTTATTCACGTATATTTTTTAATTTATTAAAATTTGTTACCTACTCATGCTTCTCGCAAACTTACTTTTGCAATTTTGATTCTCCTACCCTAATCTTATCTTATATAAAATAATTATTATCTACCCACACTTAACTTATTGAAATAATAATCAAGAGACGGGCATTCAATATTCCATGAAGTACGTAGTTAATTAGTGTTTTAGTACATTGCTCAGAATTATCAAGAAAGCTTGGAGAAAGAGATTATAATACACGGTGTTCATCACGTTATCCATAAACTTTGGCAAACGCTTCTATAGCTTTTACAAATCAAATCTAACAAAGGAAGTAGTACTTAAAAAGGCTTCGTTACAAAGATATTTGTAATTTCATTTAAGTAATGAAATTTAATTGAGCTATGCAGTAAGAAGGGGTCTTAATTTGGCCTTTGTTGCCACTTAGTGCAATTAAAATGAAATCAAATGCTATATGCATTTCATTTGCACGTACGAGAGGAACCCGGGAGTTAGCAAAGAAGGACGATCATTTACTTCAAGGTATTTAGTTTGCATGAAAATTAACAAAAAATAAGAATTCATTAGTGTGTCCATAATGAAAAATGCTTATTTCCATGGTCTGAACCTCTGGTTGAAGTTTATGTATATCGTACAGAACATGGTGTATAGTATTCAGCCTATTCGAAGTATTCTCAGAAATTAACATCTTGGGATTTACAATGTCTGTAAATGTATAGAAACAATGGTGTGCGTGCTTATTTTTCAAGATACTTAACAACAACATGTCATTAATCATCTTAGTTGATATTATAGAAGAATCGAGGGGCCCGTGACTGAATAATAACAATCGCACAGGTCGATCGATCAGGTTAAGCTACGATTGCCGCGGTTGGTCTGTGGATGGGTGACCATCTTTAATACCGAGACCCCTCCGTGCCTCGGAAAGCACGTTAAACCGTTGGTCCCGGCTGTCATTCGTGGATCTTTGACAGTCGTTGCGGGTAGTCAGCAGCCCGAAAGTCTGACAACCAGTCTTACCATGGGGTATCGTATTACCCAGTAACTGGGCTGTGGAGGTCAGATAAGCAGTCGCTCCAAATAAAGGTTTTAGTTAGACTGGAAGCCGACCCCAACATAGTTGGGAAAAGGCTAGACAGATTATGAGTTGGTATTATAAAACCTAGTAGTACTAAGTAGTAGAATAATACATAGTTACTATTAGTATACTATACTATATTTTTGTCGGTTAAAAAATAAAAAATCAGCTGATACATGGACGGATTTGGAAATTTGGCACACAGATAGATTGTAAACTAGACTAATATACAGGGTACCTACTTTTAATAGCGGTAGTACGTTCCCGTGGCATATTTTCTGACATCAATTCGGGTGAAGCCGCGGGCTAAAGCTTGTAGCTTATGTATGTCATTCTACCCTTATCACTTTGGAGGTAATGAGGAACAGGGTATAAAGTTCACTCAACCTCCATAGAAAAGGGAGGATCCTCCGACCAGACGGGTGTTGTGTCTGGCGGGCAATTGCCCAATGATTGATATTGGGAAATTGTATCTATGCTAATTGCACGGTAAACTCTGCTTGCGAGATGCAGGATTTGCGTGACGTCAGTATGACGCGTTGTTCGCATGTGGCGTTGTAGATACCGCTACATCACTATCAAATCCTATGTCAAAATACACAAGACAAAGTGAAGAGAGTATTCGAATTCTATTCTATTCTAAACTGCGACAAAAAGTCGACTCGTGCGCACACAGCTTTAGCTACTGTAATGAGACAAAGATCAATCGGTATGCAAGACTCGACACGGTTGTTGCACGTTACAAAAAGATTACTTAATTTAATTGAAAATAAGTAAGCGTGTTTAATAAGTTGTAACTTACAAGTTATGTAATCGTGAAGTTAGTGATTAACATACTACTGTGCACTTAGTTATTTGCATGTGTGTCTTCTATTATAAAGAGGTAAAATTTTAGGGGGGGGGGGGGGGGGGTGTAGGGGGTAATCTGTGGAACTACCTGTCGGTTTTGAAAAAATATTTTCGCATTTGATAGACCAATTCTTGAGAAAGGCTACTTAACATCACGCTATGACACTGAGGAGCCGAGCAAAAAGAAGAAAAGTCAGAAATAACGCTAAGCAAAAACTAAGAAATAACTCGGGCTGGCGATGCGATGCAACGCGGTGGGTCAGGAGAACAAGAAATTTCTCGCGGACGGAGTCGAGACAGAAGCTAGTATGTAATAATGATATATGTAAAAGGTCATGCCCAAAGGCTCTTTCTGTGTATTAGTCAGGTGTGGGAGTGGATATAGAGGTATGAGGAACAGGGCTGCATCTCGCAGACTTTGCGCTTTATCCTCGTGCATCCTCGTGCTCCTGTTCATGTTCGGGGTCACCAGTATAGAGGCATGAGGAACAGGGTTTAAAGTCCACTCATCCTCTATAGAAAAGGGAGGATCCTCCGACCACACGGGTGTTGTGTCTGGCAGGCAACTGCCCAACGATTGACGTTGGGAAATTTGTATGTATGCTAATTGCGCGATAAACTCTGCTTGCGAGATGCAGGATTTGCGTGACGTCAGTATGACGCGATGTTCGCATGTGGCGTTGTAGATACCGCTACATGGACATTATGATCATTATCATCATCATCATCCGAAGAGCAGTGGTGGCCCAGTGGTAACGGCCGCGACTTACGAGCTGTAGGCCGTTGGTTCGAACCCAGGCGCATTACTTTGTGCAAATTATTTCATCAAAACTGCTCTCAAAACGGTGAAAGGAAACATCGTGAGGAAACCGGCATGTCCTAGAACCAAAAATTCGAAGACATGTGACATTTACCGAAGTACCAACTCGCAAGACTACGGTTCACTTCCTCTCACAGAACGCCTGTGTCCCACCAGTGGGAATGTTATGGGCTGATTATGCTTATGCATTACCATCCACAGCCCAACCAAAAAGTTCGCTAGGGAGTTTAGAATCATGTGAAGAATCATGCTGCTGGGTAGTTGCGTAACACACTATCAGTAGTAATTGGTTTCATTTTGACAGTTCAACAACATTCATTGCGTTATTAACCAATGGATTAGCGTTGCGTTGGAATGCATTAAAGTTCCGGAAATCAGTGCCTCTCTTTAATCCGTTTTTCATACAGGGTTATTTATAAAATACCAACAACCTCTTTAGAGGTCATTGTAATCATCATTATAAACAACTTTTACTATAGGACCAAACCTGAAATCACAAAAAAAAAATCAGCTGATCCCTACATTTTGACGAGTTATGCGAACATAAATGTAGGGAACAGCTGATTTTTTTTTCGCGTTTCAGTTTGGTCCCATAGTAAAAGTTGTTCATAATGATGAATACAATGACCTCTTAAGAGGTTGCTGGTGTTTTACAAATAACCCTGTATATAGGATCAAATTAAATTAGCTAGCGAAACTCCGCAGACGTGATGGATATCAATAATATCTAAACATGATCATCATCATCATTTGCCAAGCCTTTTCCCAACTATGTTAGGCCAGTCTAACCAGATGCATCAGATATCTAAACATGATGAAACAAAAAATAAATTTATTTTATGAATTTTTTGGGGGGGGGGCATCAATCGCTTGTAGAGTAGTTAGTGACTTGAAATATCGATATGAAAAAGGAGTATTATTATGTGTAAACAAAAAAAAACAGTTTTCAAATCATACGGTTAGGTACAGTTTCCAACCGACGGAGGAAGACACGACAAAGGGTCGTGGACCCCAAAAAAAAATTGTCATGTTTAGAAGTCGATACCCACTACATCCGTGAAGTTTCGCTAGCTAATTTAATTTGACCCTGTGTATAAAAAACGGATTAAAGAGAGGCCCTGGTTTCTGGAACGCATTATTTACCGTTTACACACAAAGTGGAATGTGTGCTTCTGGTTTACTATATTATTTACATCAGAAAACGCTCGGTTGGCTGGGAAAATTCCGGGAAAAACCACTGAATTCCAGCACAAAATAATGAGCGCTGAATTCTTTGTTTTTGGGGTTTTGTATGGTATGCGATTATTCATATTATTTGAATTGCAGCACATGATTCTTGACAACTACTAGCGTAGGTTTAAAAAAAAAATCACCTGTTGCATGGGGAAAAGAGCAATTACTTACTTTATACTTAATTAATTAAATAGTTGTTTAAATTTTGTGTGGAAGTATGTCAGTATTGCCAATGGAAAATCCCTGAGTCCCACACAGCTTATTACGAAACTAGCAGCGTCGGACGGGGAAAAGTATGCGGGGTAAACCCCGTATACGTTTCGATTCCGTGGGAATATCGGAATAAAAAGTATTCTATATGTTAATCCTGGCCATAATCTATATGTGTGCCAAATTTCATTCAAATCCGTTCAGTAGTTTTTGCGTGAAAGAGTAACAAACATCCATCCATCCTCACAAACTTTCGCGTTTATAATATTAGTAGGAAGTAGGATAAACTAGCCCTTACCCAAAATAGGCCTAGAATGATCTAGAATCCAGCTATTTCCTGTCAGACAAATTGACCGGGGCAGTTGTATCGTGAGTGACAAATTGCGGTAGTTTCCACATAAGCGCTTAATCTTGACTGATATAAGCCCTGAACACGCGTGGCTACTAAACTGAACTACTAACTTGAACAGCATTTGTCTGCCTATGGGTGAGATTTAGGATAACTCTTAATGAGTAGAGCAGTTGTGGCCCAGTGGTAACGGCCGCGACTTACGAGTGTAGGTCGTAGGTTCGAACCCAGACAGGCGCTTTACTTTGTGTAAATTATTTCATCACCACTGCTCTCAAAACGGTGAAGGGAAACATCGTGAGGAAACCGGCATGTCCTAGAACCAAAAATTCGAAGACATGTGACATCTACCAACCCGCACTGGCCCCCGTGGTAGATTATGGCCCAATCCTTCTCAGAGAGGAGGCCTGTGTCCCAACAGTGGGAACATTATAGGCTGATTATGTATTGACATTGACTGTCGCTGAGATGAGATTGCGACTAGATTTTGTACGTTTTTAATTACGAGAATTGGCCTTCAGGTGTTCCCTACATTTGTCTTGGAATAACTCGACAAAATGTTGGGAACAGCTGACTTTTTTTTCGCAATTTCAAGGTTGGTCCCAAAGCTAAAATTTTTCATATTGAGATTGTTCATGTGATTAGGTACAGTGACCCCTTAAACGTCTTCAGTTATTTTAATTAGGTGCACCTTGTATAATCTGGTTCAATAATAACAGCCGCACGGCTCAAGCCTTAATCCACCACGCGGGCCCAGTGCGGGTTGGTAGATGATCAATGTCAGTAATGTAGGGAAATTAGAGGTATTTTTGCCAGATTGAGACTGAGATCACAGTGTGCACGTTCATAAAATTACGAGAGGTTTGTTTTCGCAATTTCCGGGTTGCTATCCGAATAAAAGTTATCCATAATAATGAGTACAATGGTTTGCAGATCAGAAAGGTTAGGCAGATGAAACAATTGGCAATCGGAGTTTGTTACTAATACTCGTAGCAGATTCCAGTAATTTAATTAGTCTCAGCGTCCGTCAGGTCAATCACCTGCAGTAAACACAGAAATCAATGATGTTTTATTGATTTCAATTGAAAATAAAATATACTTTGATGAATCTAGAGAATGGTCGCAATTCGTCATAAGAAATGTCGAAACCTTTGTCACAGTATAAAAAAAAACCAGTATGAAAACAGTTTCAAAATCGTCAAAGCTATTATGAAATTCGAATAAAAGAAATGAATGAGGCGAATCAACATCGTTTTCATTGATTTTCGAAAACATTCGTTCTACTTTCTCTGAAATAAAAATGATATGCTTGACTGCAACGCGATGCTTGTTAAAAATACTGGTTGATTGCTATAAAAAAAAACAAGTATGCATCGGAGTTCCTTCATAAAGATTTTTTTTGTGCCAATATTATTAGATTGCTGTTTGTTGGTTTTACTTGTTTTGTTAGTTATTTTTGTGTATTATTTCTTATATAGAATAACCTAACCTATAATTTGAACCGTGTACTTAATGTGATTATTGCCTGTTGTAGTTGCCTTGTGAATAAATAAATAAGAAGCTACGCTTGCCGCGGTTGGTCCGTGGATGGGTGACCAACTTCACATACCAAGACCCCTCCACGCCTCTGAAAGCACGTTAAGCCGTTGGTTCCGGCTGTCATTCTTGGATCATTGACAGTCGTTACGGGTCGTCAGTAGCCCGAAAGTCTGACAACCAGTCTTACCAAGGGATATTATTACCCAGTAACTGGGTTGTGGAGGTCAGATAGGCAGTCGCTCCATATAAAATACTGGTATTCAGCTGCGTCTGGTTAGACTGGATGCCGACCCCAACGTAGTTGGGAAAAGGCTAGGCAGATGATGATGATTTCTTTTTCTTATTCCTTCCTTATTGTGTTTATTTTGTTTTTCTCTTTTTATTGAAATTTTCATGTGCAATAATTTAGATCTGGGCCTGTAATGTTGTGCATGTTTTTACCAAAAAATAAAGATAAAGGTCACACGAGCTCACGGCGAAGCTACACACGTGTATATCCGTGCACACACGTGCTTCGCTTTTTATGAAAATGTTGAAAAACATACTAAACTTGAAAAACAAAACAACTGAGTAGCGGAAAAATATGACGTCACAGTTCTAATTAAAGGGAGTAAAACCAACAGTGTTTTAAATAAACAGGCAATTAGTGTTCAAGTTGTGCTACTTCATCGTTTCGTACTTTAACAGATAGACCTAAAAACAACAACAATGATTAGGTTGAAAATGTAGTCGGCAACTTGTTATTTAACTCCTGTCTTTAAAATAGAGCCTTTGAGAGAGACTTACGAATTGCCCGCCAGACACAACACCCTCTGGTCGAAGGATCCTCCTTTTCTATGGAGGATGAGTGAACTTTACACCCTGTTCCTCATACCTCTAAACTGGTCCAACCAGACGGACCAGCTTAGAGGTATGAGGAACAGGGTGTAAAACTCAGCTCAGCCAGTATGCTAGACTTCTGGAGAAACTCTGTAACTGGTGATGTCGAACTTTTTGTTAATTTAAATTGTGATTAGTATTGTTCTCAAGTAAGTGACATGTTATGATTTCATTCAGAATCAGTTTCTTTAAGCCTAGATTGATATTAATTACCAAACAAAAAACCATTCGACAATATTCGCACAGAAAATGTCGACTCATCTTCATTACACATCATGTGCAAATTACATAGGTATTGCGGTTATACAAATACAATGGAAGCAAACCGAAATGTACGCAGATAATTGATGTGTCAGAAGCACTGGGGATGCATCGTATTCACCGCGGACTGTGCCTTTACAATGGCCTGTAGTGTACGAGTAATATACGAGTTACACACGGGGACAAATTAATTGCTGTTTGATTTTGTTGATCGGTTAACGGTTTTCTTTTGTTCTTTTTCTTTTGAGTGTTATTTGTTGCGGATATTCTTGTAATAACGTACTTACGTGTTAAGTAATAAGGCTTAATACTTAAGCTAACGGGTGTCTTCAAATGGGCAAGTGAACCATGAAATTGGATAGGATGCTGACGAGTACCGTAGATGTGCCAAAATATGAGTTTTATCAGTTTTTTTTAATACGATCTCGAAATTACTCAAATCATAAACCCACTGACTTTTTTATAGTCTGGACCAAAGCATGTGGGTATACACTATATATGGTGAACGGAGTAGAAGCAAAGAATGATTAATTTTTCACAAAAAAAAAAACTAATAAATCGACAAATAATATAAAAATTCAACTTATTCGCTTAACGCGCCATAATTATCAATGAATTCATAGACAAAAAAAAAACAATTTAGTTTATTGTTTGTGAAAAAAAAACTGTGCCATATGCTTCTGCTTCGTTTGCCTTTTATACCCTGTTTTTGTCCAGACGGTAAAATTAACAACATTCTATTAATGACAGCTTTCTTCGTACTTGCATCCTATGATTCACAAGCTCCATTAAAGATCTTAACACGTATGAGAAATTTAAGCGTCGAGCTTCATACATATTCCGATACCGCGAATAAGTGATAGCTTGTTAACGTTCCAATGCCGAGTAAATTACGGTTAATGAGTTAATCGTCATTAAAGCGGTTTAAATCACATGGATTTTAAAGAGACATGATTAAGTGGCGGTTTGTTGTTTACTTAGATCGATTAAGTTAATTCGATTCTTTGAATTTTTATGATTTATTGGTATGTACGCGATTGAAAAAAAGACGCAAAAATGAAGAGTTTTTTTTTTCTTGAATGAAATGGTTGAATAAATATTTTTGCACGTAGGTACACATAGTGTGAAATAAAAACTGTAGTAAGGTTAAAATAATAATATTAATAGATTAAATAATTTTATGTTAAACATTTATTTTATTTATTTATTTAAATGCCTTAAAACTATCATTACTGGGGGTCTACTCCGAAGTAGTATCGGCCGAAGGTTCGGCCGTTTCCTGCTACGAAGTTACTATTTGGTTCAGTCGGTTCCGATCCTACACTTTTTCGAATATTGACATGGTCCCGACCCAACTGAGCCGATCCGGACTTTTTTCGCATTTTTCAATAATATTCGGTTCGGCCATGTGTCGGTCCAATCCGAACATTCGCACTTTGCACTTCGGAGTAGACCCCCTGGTCTTACTTAACCTAATGCGATAGCCAAGTCACACACACAAAATTAAAAATGTGTGTGTTGTTGTGTGTGTATTTGTAATGTGCTAGTAAATTATATTATTTGATCTGTCTACTATAAGTACATACTAAACCCCACGATTTCAACAATATTGCTAAATCGTTCACGTCCTATGCTAACATAACTTTATTTGACTAAGTAAGTGTACAGTTTGCACAACTGTAGGCGATAATCAATTTGCGAGGAACTAGGGAAGAGCCAACATTCAGGTGTTAATTCTATATCATACGAAGTGTATACACACACACACATCTTCATTTACACACTTCCTGATAGGATTAACTAACTAAGTGACAAGCCTGGCAATTTTTTTTCACCGTAAGCTGTCTGCATCCGCAGTGCATATTTTACTATCAAACTTAAGTAAGTTTACTATTAAGTATCTATGTATCTGCAATGCATACTGAGCACTGTCATGCGTGCATTGAACACTTTTTGTACTCACAAATGCAGAAACTAAAACCATTTAATTAGGTCTGTTTTCTGTTGTAGGTCTGCGTCCGGGTTTTTCTCTCCTTCAGTGTAAGTTTTTAGTGGTATTTTTTAAGCCTATTGCCGATACCTTGTTAAGAATTACTTTACGGACTTACTGGGCCTGGTTATATCTTTCGAAAAACCTACACCAAATGGTGCCCTTAAATTAATTAGCAACTCCACTTCCCAAGCTATCCGCTAAGTAAGCCTACATGGCTCTAACATGACTACACCCGCAGTCAATTAACCGAACTTAATTAACTTAATCGATAATCGTTAATGTACTCTCTGATGCATGCAGGGCACATTACACTAATGTAAGTTACTTAGCTTGATGTGGGTACAATGTTGTTATAAAGCTAAAGCAGTGTAGTATGCTATGTTAATCATCGTCTGCCTAGCCTTTTCCGGTCGGCTTCCAGTCTAACCGGATGCAGCTGCATACCAGTATTTCACATAGAGCGACTGCCTATCTGATCTCCACAAACCAGTTACTGGGTAATATGATAACCTTTGGTAAGACTGGTTGTCAGACTATCGGGCTTCTGACTACCCGTAACGATTGTCAAAGATCCATGAATGACAGCCGGGACCAACGGCTTAACGTGTTTTCGAGGCACAGGGTCTCAGTGTGTAAAGACGGTCACCCATCCGCAGACCAACTGCGACAAGCGTAGCTTCACCTGATCGTTCGACCTGCGCGGTTGTTATTATTTAGCAGAACCTTAGTATGCTATGTCAATAATTTTCAAAATTACAGACGTTAATTTGAGTGGGATTTGCTATTGAGTTTTTAGATCTGGAATTTCTCAGTAACAGCCCGGAGTCCGGATTTGTGCCCGGTTAAAGGCAATAGGCTTGCCTCCTATTGCATGGGACACAAACATAACTGGTGAAATGTGTGTGTACTATAGGCACACTTCCAAACCGTTCGAGGAATACAGGCGTGACGTTATACACAATAACATCATTTATCATTATGTATGTTGTTGTTGTATTCTGACAAATAAATGTATTATTATTTTAAGTCTGTGCTGAATAAATGTATTTTCTTTATCACTATTACTATGTGCAATTTGAGCGGTAGGTATTTTTATCCGGCCAAAAGTGTAACAAATGTATCAAAATCACACATACCAATTTCAACAACGGCTATATTTTTTTGGCTGAAAGTGTATCACATATTTTTGCCTAACGTGACAATAAATCAAGATACAAAACTGATCGTCACGTGATCGTGACGATCAGTTTAGATATTCACGTTGTGCAAACTGTGGTAACAATCATGTTACCACAATTTTCACAACATGAATATCTTGCAACTTTTTTTTATGTTACATAATGGCAATCAGACTGACTGCTGACCTGACGAAAGATCGCGATGTATGGTTTTGCCTATAAGCCTGCAATACCTCAAATAAATGCCACTGATATCTGACAAAAAAGACTATTTGATATTTGTTGAGAGGAAATGTTTCTACCCCTAAGTGTCAAAAGTAGACAAAAATTGGTCATATGACTTTTGTCGACTAAAGAATAGAAACATTTCTTCTCTTCATCGCCATGTTTAAGACGGTATAAATCTTTCTACAATCAGGAATTTTGTCTGTTCTTCCGTCGACAAAACTCGTTTCTATGGTGGTCAGGCTACGCGTGCTGTCCGCTAGTGTACTGTACTCGAGAAAAATTTAAAATATTTTTTTTTGGTAATTTTTTTTTTGTAAATAATTATCTTCCCTAGCTAGTTATGTACCTACCTTTTGGTACTGATAGATCACCCGAGTAGAGCTGTGGGTACATCCATTTAAACATATCATATTGTTGCTGTTGTTTATTTATTGTTGTATTATTGTTGTTTACATGTTGGTGTTGTTTGTTTTTTTTTGTTTCATATTGTTTTAGATATCATGTATTTTTTTTGTCTCCTTTACTCTTACACACGCTGTCTACATTTCTCTATCTACTTTCCTATCGCAGGTATGCTGGGAGAGATTTCTTCTTATGAAATAAGCTTCACCTTTTTACCTATTTTTCTGTTCTGTTTGTTTTCTTATCTGTTTAAATGTGTGTACATAAATGGTAAAATAAATAAGTATCATTCAATTTTAATTATATTCACCAAGCTATATATGAAACGCAATAAATTCAAAGTGGTAATCGTACCGTTCATAACATTGCGAGAGAGTTATGTTATGTCTTTATGTTTTTAAATAGGACATGGATGAGTGATCATGAGATTGAAATTACGTTGCTTGATCTTTGATATAGTAGGTACTTAGGTACATTAACATCCGTGAACGTAACTGTTGCGTCTATAGGCATGCCTGAGAAAATACCCGAAGAGAAACCTTCAGGCAAGTCTTTGATGGAAAACGTGTAGGCGTAATGATGAACATCAAGGTTGAGGGGACTCCGGTAAAGGACTCCAGACAAGCGCGACGTGACACTAGTAGAACAATTTTTATGAAATCTCGTAGAATTTTTTCTACCGGAAACGCCTGTTTGCGGGAGGCCTAACTCAATTCAGCAATATTATAAATGTCATAAACATTGCAATAAGTATATGTTGACGAACTTTCGAAGCAACATTGCCCGAATGAGTGCTGTAATGCTATTGCTATTGCGTCTGTGTAACGTAATGATAAGGGCTACTGGTCTTTGTCATCGGTCTCACTTATAAGTATAATTTCAACATGAATGAAGTAACCAATATTTTGGCTTAAAAGAGTGTCCTCGGAGTTTCTTGCCCGTTCTTTTCTACAGATACCTACTACGCTTTGGAATGGGCAACTAGCTTCATCTTTTTGACTGACCGACCCTTGACAATTCAAAAGTGCCTGTAATTGGTTTACTTGATATAAATAGTTTGAGAGATTAGCACGTTCAAACTAACAAACTCTTCAGTTTTATTATTAGTATACATAGGTGACTTTCGTTATAGTTATTTTTTAGCTGCATTCCAATATTTTATTTTAAAACTTTCCCATCAAGATAAATCTTCAAAAACCACTCACAAACACTTAATTTCGAAATCTCAAAGAAATACTCTTAAAACGCGAGACTGTGTACTTTTCCTCGGCCGCCACATCACGTTCATAACCTAAATACGTGAGGGTTTAAACATTGGATGTCCAGAGCAGTTTGTGAGCGAGTAAAACGTGTTTAGGCGCGCTAGTAATTTACTAGCACTGGACTAGATAGGGTTACCTGTTGTGTGAACGGGATTGGATACTTTGTGGGATTCGAGGCAGAGATTTTATAGTAGATAATCTATTCTAACTGTAGCCATATTAATCCTCTAGAAAGAAAGAAAACTTTTTTATTTGAGACACACAGGAGATATAAAAAGGAAAAAAAGAAGCATTACAAAACACTAGTAGACCAACTATTATTAGCTATCGAGTCCTTGAACAAGTCCTAACCTTTCATCAACTTTACTTAGTAACATAGCACGCCCTAACCTTTCATGAACAAAGAATGATGGGCAATAATTTCAAGTACCTAAAGCTGATTACGGGCTGTTGTTTAACGGCCGCTAGTAGTGTAGTTATTCGAGATTTTTTTTTTCTTCAATAAATTTCGACGTGTGTGAAGTTTCACCAGCTAATTTAATTTGACCCCGTGTATCCCCTTGCAAAGGGGTAGAGGGACTTCGTACTCAAACAAGAGAGCTAGAAAGGGAAACAGTTTATTTACTTAGCACACTGTACAGCAACTTCCGCGCCAGAATAATCTTGACGGGCTTGCAAAGCATTGTTATGATAGAGATGGTATCGCATAGCTTAGGAACAAAGTATTTTATCATAAGATTCGAATCATAACATCATTTTAATAGCAATTTAACTATGTGGTAGAATTTTTATCTCACGAAGCGACGCGTGCTTCACTTGTGGTTAATAAAAATATTGTACTAGAAAGTATAGGAACAAGGCTTTGTCTGCAAAGCGCGATGGTGTAATCAATAATATCCCTTGGTTCACATACATCCATATTCTAAGTCATTTTCCCCACTCCACTCCACCTCGACTCCACCTCCATCACACACACACACCATCATCCAATTGACAGTTAAAGCTTGTTATAAATTGACATGAAAGTCCTCGACTCTTCGAAGTACTCAACTGTTAACGGTCAGGGGCCGTATTACGAAGAAATACGAATGCTAACGTAATCCCAGTGCGAAAAAGGAATGGTGCTATCGGTCATGTAGCTCCGTTTCTCCCCTACACCTGGTGTAAGAGAGAAACGGAGCTACATGACCGAAACACACACATGATGAAAGATAATCAGGATAATTATGACGGTTTACTGCCATCATGATTCCAGATCATGATGGCAGTAAACCGTCATAATTATCCTGATTATCTTTAGAACAAGGTAACTATAATAAGGAAGGAAGAAAGAAAGTACCAGCCCTATGCAGGTAATAAGTTTATTTAGTGCAACAGTAAGCCCACAAGTAATTTAGAGCGGACGTAAAAATGTTATTACTCTATTATGCTCGTTTCTCCACGACTATTAGTGCTCAACTCAATATTACAATGTTTTAGTTACGGCTACATAATTAAGTTTCACTAAGTAAAGTTAATAGATTAAAACTGTGACTAACTTTAGTTAATATAGACTGTACCTCGGGGAGTGTGCTCAAGAGCTACATGAGCTCATCCCGCCTTCACCTTTTTACCATCGAGAGTCCAGACGCACTCCGGGATACCACCCCTATTTGGTTAATATACCCTATATACGCACTAAGCGCTTCTCATCATCTTTTCTGATGCGCACAGCAAAGGAGTGGAATTGTCTGCCTGCGTCTGCATTCCCGAGTTCATACAACCCTAATCTCTTCAGGGCGAGAGTGAATAGGCTTCTTCTGGGCAAGCTCGTTCCACCGTAGATCTCATCCCTGCCTCTGGGCTGGATTGAGGTCAAGAGTGAGCCCATTGTCAATTAAAAAAAAAAAAAAAATCCCTGACATATTATTATGTTTGTCAGGCGCTTTACTTTGTGTAAATTATTTCATCACCACTGCTCCCAAAACGGTGAAGGAAAATATCGTGACATGAATGTTCTAGAACCAAAAATTCGAAAACATGTGACATTTATCAACCCGCACTGGGCTCGGGTGGTGGATTACAGCCGACTGCCTCTCGAAGAGTCTGTGTCCCAGGAGTGGGAACATTAAATAGGCTCATTCATCATTCTCCTGCCCTTATCCCAAATTATTTGGGGTCGGCGCAACATGTCTTTTTCTTCCATACTCCTCTATTAGCCGCCATCTCGACAGTCACCCCCTTTCTAACCATATCATCATTCACACAGTCCATCCATCGTTTCTTTGGTCGTCCCCTACTCTTATAGCCATCGACATTCATACTCAAAACTTTCCTCACGACATTTTCCTCATTCCTCCGTAATACATGCCCATACCATGACAACCGGTTTCCACATAACTTTTCAATTACCGGTGCCACTTTCAAACTTCCTCTTATATACTCATTTCTTATTCTATCCATTCGTGTAACACCACACATCCCTCTCAGCATTCTCATCTCAGCTGCATGCAATTGCCTTTCATTCATCCCTTTTGTGGCCCAACATTCTGATCCATACAAGACAGCAGGTCTAACCATGGTTTTGTATATCTTCCCCTTAAGTTTAAGGGGAATGCGGGAGTCGCAGATTGTTCCCGTGACCTGCCGCCATTTCATCCATCCAGTGTTAATTCTGTGCTTAACCGTCCGATCTACTTCGCCATCGCTTTGCACGAGTGAACCGAGATACCGAAAGTCGGAGCAGACTGGGAGAAGCGCGCCATCAAGCGCTATGGCTCTAGAGTTGGAGAGACCGCCGAAATCGCAGAACATATGTTCAGTTTTGGTTCTGCTGATTTTCAAGCCAACATCCTCCAGCTTCTGTTGCCATTTCTCCAATCTGCTCTGGATCTCGGATCCATCTTCACCGACGAGAACAATGTCATCGGCAAACAGCATGCACCAGGGGGCCTCTTCCTGTATGTCCGCCGTCAGAGCGTCCATAATCAATAGGAAGAGGTAAGGACTTAAAGCCGATCCCTGGTGCAAGCCTACAGCCACACTGAACTCGTCGGTATTGCCAGCAGCCGATCGGACGTAGGTACGAGATCGATTGTACATAGCACGAATTAACTCTACATACTTCACGGGCAAACCTTTCTCTTTCAAGGCCCACCACAGAACATCCCGAGGTACCCTATCATACGCTTTCTCCAGATCAATGAACACCATCTGCAAGTTCTTATGTGCACGTCTGTACTTCTCGCACAACTGGCGGAGTGCAAAAGTGGCGTCCATTGTTCCTCGACCTGGCATAAACCCAAACTGGTTTGGGGTAATCTCACTCTCCTCTCGCAGTCTTTTCTCTATTACTTTCTCCCATACCTTCATACTATGTGACATGAGCTTTATCCCTCGATAGTTGTTGCAGTCCTGTACATCACCTTTATTCTTGAAGATGGGCACTAGCGAACTATTGCACCATTCTTGTGGGATCCCACCTTCATGCAACAACTTATTGAAGAATAAAGTCAGCCACATACATCCATCTTCTTTTAAACACTTCCATACTTCTACTGGTATATCATCTGGGCCCATAGCCTTCCCATTCTTCATACCTTGAACTGCCTTTCTTACTTCATCCATGCTAAATTCCCTCACCAAACCCATATTTACTTGTACCTCTTTAAGCACACCATCCCATTTATTCTCTTCGTTCATAAGCTTTTCAAAATAAACCTTCCATCGTTCTTTTATTTCGTCATCTTTATACAGAACCTTACCGACGTCGTCTTTCATACATTTAATGTGAAGACTATCTCTCGTTCTCCTTTCTCTTGCTTTTGTAATCCGGTAGAGCTCCTTCTGGCCTCTAGGGCTGTCCAGTGAGTCATACAACTTCTCCTGCGCCTTAGCCCTCGAAACTGCTACCGCCTTTTTTGCCTTTCTCTTCCATTCTTTATAAATCTCCTTCTTATCTTCTTTCAAACTATCATTCCCGTTTTCTACACCCTGCCATTCTTTAAACGCAATTTTCTTTTCTTTTAGCATCTTTTGCACGTCTTCGTTCCACCACCATGTATCCTTTTCTATCATACCTTTCCCTTTCGATTCTCCAAACGCATCTTTTGCTACTCTCCTTATACAATCCGCCATCTCTTTCCAACATTCATTCACAGATTTTCCTTCCATATCCTTCATGTCAATCATTTTCTCTACCACTTGATTCTTAAACATACTGGCGCATTCCTCTTTTTCTATCATACGCCATCTAGTTTTGGGTGGGGGCCGTTCCTTGTTCCTACTGAACGAGACATTGACTTTAACCTCCATTATCATTAGTCTATGTTGTGAAACTAGGTCCTCACCTGGGAGCACTTTACAATTTTTTACAGTTTTAAGGCTGTTTCGTCTTACTAGGAGGTAGTCGATTTGAGTTGCGTGGCGGCCACTTTTATAACTTATTAGATGCTCATTTCGTTTCTCGAACCACGTATTTGTTATTGCATTACAACAAACATTAAAACGAGCAATCATGCTTTAAAAGATCTTGATACAAACACAAACTACACTATTAGGTAATCACAGCTGCCGGCTGTAGGTATTGGCTCTCACGAATTCATTTCTCAACGAGAGTCAATGTGAACAGTCCATTACAAATTCATGACTTTTCAACCTTTCGCGTCTCGCCGTACGTGTCTTTTCCTAAAGTATCTTCTCAGATACGTCAACATCATCTGCCTAGCCTTTTCCCAACTATGTTGGGGTCGGCTATCTCAAATCAAATCAAATCAAAAGTCATTTATTCAAATTAGGCTGAGAATCAGCACTTTTCGGACGACAAACATTACAAAAGTCAGTCCCCCAAAACGCCCTCCCTTCACCAGTTCCTAGTGCTTTCGCTGGGAAGAAGAAGTGGCGCCACAAACTCCCCAGTGGCCCAGCTGTCTCTTTAGTTAGACAATACTGTAGCTGAATACAAGTATTTTACATGGAGCGACTGCCTATCTGAATTACTGTTACTGGGTAATACGATAGCCCTTGATAAGACTGGTTGTCAGACTTTCAGGCTTTCGATATTCTTCTTCTCGGATACGTATCTACAAAAATGATGTAACAGATCTGCAACCTAATTGCATATAGCATATCACAATCTGAATGATTTTGAAGGATATTGCTAATCCATTGCTTCATATGTTCGAAAACTTTGTCTGTTGTTTGTGTTGTTAATAACGCAATGAATGTTGTTGAACTGTCAAAATGAAAGCTATCTACAGTTAGCGTGTTACGCAATTACCCCGCAAGCTCGAACGACAAGTCTTATAATTATGTCCATTTATAAGTTAACAGGTTCCAGGAAAGCATTAAATACAATGAAAACAGCATCCACAGACAATTACATCATAATTAAAACAATATTAATCTTCAGATCCAATCAGGGATTAGCGATCGCCAATTAATCCGTTCTCTACACAATTACTTAATGTTATATCATGTTCTTGGAAACCTTGTCGCCTTATTTGCAAGTCAATAAGGTTGAGAATTCATTAGCAATTACTTACGGTTTCAGAGCGTCGCGTGTGCTGTCAAAGTTGTTGGATAAAAACTGTGACGTTGTTTTGTTGTAGATTGTTTTTTGTTTTGTTCTGTGTACATAATTGTGTATAAGTTATTTTGTAACACGCTATGGGCATTTATCAAGTGTTAGAGTATAGTTTTTAGGGGTTCGTACTCAAGGCGTGCCAACGGGACACATTTACTATTAAGGCTCAATTGTCTGTCCGTCCATCTGTCACATTTTGAGCCGTAATAGGTAGACATTTTAAATTTTCTCACAATGTGTATAAAAAAAAATTAAGTTATATACGTGCTTTTTTGATATCCCATAACTCTAGGGGGTCCAAACCCGAAATCGCGAAACAAAAATCTGGTGTTCCCTACATTTTGACGAGTTATACGAACATAAAAGTAGGGAACAGCTCATTTTTCTTTCGCGCTTTCAGGTTTGGTCCCATAGTAAAAGTTGTTCATAATGATTAGTACAAAGACCCCCTAGAGTTATGGGATATAAAAAAACACGTTGTATATATACAAGAAACGAGATTTTTAACCAAAGTAATCTTTTTAAATGTAATGTAAGTAGTGTTAAATATGTGTAGTGTAGTGTTGGTACGGAACCATTCGTGTGCGAGCCCGACTAAACTTAGCCGCTTTATTTTACATTGTTTGTATAGCTATTTCCTTAGAACTGATTGGATTTGAACTTTAATTTGCTATGACGAAGTGGGACGGTTGGTTACGTAGGGAAAAAGCATGAAGATGCAGTTTATGATATACTTTATAATAACTATACTAAAAGTTATTGTTTAAGTGGTTTTTTATGACGTCCGTGTATAATTATTTATTATTATATTTAAATACAACTTTCTCAGTAGCCTAGGTATGTTGGAAAAGCCTGACTGAAAGCATTTTTTATAACACTATTCACGATTAATAATATTATTAGTACCTAATTATAAAAGTGGTTATTATACACCGTGTTAAAACAAGCGTTGAAGTTTGTACTGAGTAAATGATTTTATTTCCGTAAGTAGGTTTGTAGTACAAACCCTTTTAATAGTTTTTAAACTAGATGAAGTCGGCCGTTCCTTATCCATCCACTCCGAGAAGAAAGGCCAAAACAAACTCAGAGGTCACAGTCTCTTTTAAAGTCCAGACATAATCTTAGTCAGATCATGTGAAGACCTTGATTGGTGTCTGAAATGGTCGTTTGGGGAAAGAACCACACACATTGAGTGGATCTGGCCAGTCAGTGCATGCATTTGTCAGTAATCGTGCAGCTCAACTCAAAACTTAAGAAGCTCAACGATTCGACAAAGAATACTAACGAAATGGACCTGTCCTGTGCTTGACTAAGGGTAGAAGTAGATTAGATAATACAGTCAGTAGATATAATTTTCATCTCCGTCGACTACATTTACAAGGAGGTCGACATTCTGCGTGACCCAAAGACAGGCATATAGTTTGAATAAATGTTTTTTTCAATGTTACTTGTCTATTTGGCACAAACGTTCACATACAACAGCTTTACGAAGTTATGCTTCGATGTCGTCTGTCAGGCCAGGACAGGTCCTCACTCAAGATTTCAAGCATTATTTTAAACTACTTTCAACCAATCAAATGTCTTTAAACTAGATTTAAGTAAAGTCTGAGCTCTGAGTCCCACAGAACCTCATTCAAAAGCAAAACTCAGATATTGGCGACTTTCGGGTGTCTATAGTATTTTGAGTTGTGTTTTTATGGTCAAGAATATTTAATTATATCAATACATACGGGAGTAGATCTCCGGACAGAAGTTTAGAGTCCTGTATTAAGAATACCTTTTCATACACGTAACGCCATGTCAGGACGTTCATACCTGCAACAAATAAACAAACAGTTAATGGTGTCAAGCAAGATAAATGAGTTAGGTTAGGTTATTAATTTTTAGAGGTATGAGGAACAGGGTGTAAAGTTCACTCATACTCTATAGAAAAGGGAGAACCCTCCGGCCAGACGGGTGTTGTGTCTGGCGGGCAATTGCCCAATGATTGATGTTGAGAAATTGCATCTATGCTAATTGCGCGGTCGGGGTCACCAGTTTAGAGCTATGAGGAACAGGGACGGGTGTAAAGTTAACTCATACTCTATAGAAAAGGGAGGATCCTCCGATCAGAAGGGTGTTGTGTCTGGCGGGCAACTGCCCAACGGTTGATGTCGGGAAGTTGTATATAAGCTAATTGCGCGGTAAACTCTGCTTGCGAGATGCAGGATTTGCGTGACGTCAGTATGACGCGTTGTTCGCATGTGGCGTTGTAGATACCGCTACAAGGTTATTAGGTTTAATGAGAACTAAAATCCCTTTCCTTTTCCCTACCTTCTTTTTAACCTTTTCCCCCTCACTGATATGAGTAGCTGACCCCAATATCGTTATATTGGGATCAGCTACTTATATAATCAGTATTTTACATGGATCGACTGGCAACTGCTTGTCTGACCTCCACTCTCTCGCTATGAAATACCTGCACGGTCACCCATCTATGTACCGATGTCGACTAGCGAAGCTTAAACAGATCGATCGACGCTTGCGGCTGTTGCTACTCAGCCACGAGGCCCTCACGCTCTCTTCTTATTTAACCCCCAAAACGTCTATAATTCTCCCTACAAGATAAGTACAAAAAACAATTTATTTTATTAATGTGGGCATTGAACCCAATAACAATCATTTGTTCATGTCACCTACTCTGAAATTCAATATACCAAATTACGATAATCCGCGAGCAGTTTCTATTTAACCGTTCTTATTTATTTATAGATAGACAAGCTCCAATGAGTACCTACCTAGAGGTCATTGCACTCGGTGACATTACCTGATGAAGTGAAGAGTTAAAGAAAATTTCTCTCATTTACGTCGCCGGATGACTTGTGTATGACAAGATTGCTAATGGTTTTATAGTTTCCTTTAGCTTTTACTAAAACTCATTAGAAGAATAAGAAATGTGTGTGTGTAGCAAATTCAAAAGTCATTTATTCAAATGAGGCTGAGAATCAGCACTTTTTGAATGTCAAAAAACTGATATGTAGGCCAAATTCCCGTTGGTCGAACCCAGGCAGGCGCTTTTGTTTGTGTAAATAATTTCATTACCACTGCTCTCAAAACGGTGAAGGAAAACATCGTGAGGAAACCGGCATGTCCTAGAACCAAATATTCAAAGACATATGACATCTACCAACCTGCACTGGGCCCGCGTGGTGGATTACAGCCCCCTCCTCGAAGAGAGAGGCCTACTGTGTCCCAGCAGTGGGAACATTATAGGCTGATTATGTATTGTGTGGTCAAATATAGGCTGCGGGCTCTTAAAACAATTTAAGAGGTAAGTATGCACATCGTTAAATACGTTAACGGCACAAAACATCGCTCTGTTTCTGTCAATCGCTAGAATTGAAGAGACGCCAGAGACGGAATCATTTTTTAATTATGTTTTGCACTAAAAGCATTTCGTTAGTGATTTCAAAGAGTTTCCTACTCCTATGGAGTGGAGTAGTGGTTGTTGCCCATTTTTAAAGCATCATAATCTGCCTAGCCTTTTCCCAACTATGTTGGGGTCGGCTTCCAGTCTAACCGGATGCAGCTGAATACCAGTATTTTACATGAAGCGACTGCCTATCTGACCTCCACAACCCAGTTACTGGGTAATACGATACCCCTTGGTAAGACTGGTTGTCAGACTTTCGGGCTACTGACGACCCGTAACGACTGTCAAAGATCCACGAATGACAGCCGGGACCAACGGCTTAACGTGCTTTCCGAGGCACGGAGGGGACTTGGTATGTGATAATGGTCACCCATCCACGGACCAACCACGTCAAGCGTAGCTTAACCTGATCGATCGACCCGTGCGGCTGTTATTACTTAGACACAAGCTCCTCTGAAACGACTATTTTTAAAGCAGTAGGTATTAAAATTAGAACGAAAAACCTTCCTTCATCATTTATCGCTCGATTTATTCTTTTCAAATAATTCGTTGTTTCCTAAGATTAGGACTACACTACACTACTAGGACAACTATTAATATTTCCACAACCTAAGTATTTGCAACTCTATAGTCTTAACTTCACGGTTCATTTTGCCTTTATGCTTTTTTTTCAGGAAACGGGTATTACCACGGTATTGGTCGCTAATCGTCTCTTGACTTGAGGAAAACACTTGAGTCCTAAGTACATAGATGCAGGAGTTGGCTTGTGATTGTATAAGGCCTGTACACATTGGTCGGCCAATATGGCCCAATGTTCCGGGAGTTACGTGTTGATTACCTAGTAGGTACTTAGGTACAGTTTTATGCAATGGATCTATGTAAGTATTTGTCCGCTGTGGTTACAGTTTGTTGGTATTATAAGACAGGAGGACGCTGATGATCATTCTTTTTGCACAATCCCATAGTTTTTACAGTTACGAGTTGGTACGGGTGACAAATGAAATGCAGATCAAAACCAGAGGAATTAAGCAATAAAAAATATAAACAGCAAATAAACACGCTGTTTTAATGGTGGTTTTCCCGCAGCGAAATGATTTGTCGTGGTAGTATAATCGATTTATACAAAAAAAGGATTAAAAAGTGGTATTTACAAAATTTGTGAAAAACTAAACTCGAAAGAGACTAGAACCACGCGAGTTCCTACGCAGGAAGGCTCATGAAGTGGTACTAAACGCCAAATGTTTCAAACGGTTGGTTAACGTCACATACGTAAGTCAAACAATAACGATTACATAATCGTTATTATAAACGTGAAAGTTTGTATGGATGGCTGGATGGATGGATGGATGGATGTTCGGTACTCTTTCACGCAAAAGCTACTGAACGGATTTGGATGAAATTTGGCACACAGATAGTTTATAACCAGGTGAAACCGCGGGGCGCAGCTAGTACCTACATATGTTGTTAACGTCATTCGTGTTTAATTAAACACTAACAGCAGAATCTTCTAAATTATTTTCAAGTTAACATAATATTATATCATAACTTAATAACTTGATATTATATTCCTCGCTTCGCTGAATTTATGTGCTAACAGTCAACAGAGTCAAATAACAAACGAAAAGTGTAAACATACCTACCTGATCTGTTGGTAACGAGATATTTTAGTTAAGATACCAATCCGGAAGGAACTGACAAGCGTAAGCGTAAATCTGCGTTATTTGAGTTGCTGAAAATGAGCCGGCGAAATTATGCTATACCTTCGTACTGCCAGGTTAAGGAATGTAATAATCAGCCTATAATGTTCTGACTGCTGGGAAGCAGGCCTCCTCTCCGTGAGTGAGTGGGCCATAGTCCACCACGCGGGCCCAGTGCGGGTTGTTGGATGTCACATGTCTACGAATTTTTGGTTCTAGGACATACCTGTTTCCTCATGACGTTTTCTTTCACCGTTTTGAGAGCAGTGGTGATGAAATAATTTACACAAAGTAAACCGCCTGTCCGGGTTCGAACCTACGACCTACAACTCGTAAGTCGGGGGCGATACCACCAGGCCAAGGAAGAGTCCAGACGAGAATAAATCCAATGTAATTTGCGTCGCGTAAAATCAGTCACGGAAATTACGTCGCATTCGTGTTCCGGTTTGCCACTTGGCACACAAACCAAATAAAATAAGTCTGATGAGCGACCGTCTTCAGATTGGTCTTAGTTCCTCGATTCATGCTGAGTGAAGCATTAAGCTGAGGAACTCCTATCTAATCTACACTTAGATACGTCCATGAGAAAAAGAGCGGAAAGCAATATTTCGTTTAATTATAACATCATTTCGTATGAACAGATTCTTCAAATGTTTGTTTCGCATTTCAACGACTTAAACAGCGTAACAATTGAAACTATAAAGTTTGAATAAAATCTGTGTTGGTATTTCCGAGAAATGTTGGTATCCGACGTACCTACAGTTCCTACAGCGTTTAATGCATTTCTGCGTTTGCAAGTAAATTTTTGATAAGGAAATTAATTGTCGATTCATGAATAAACCACGGCCACCATGTTTGTTGGCTACCTATATACGATCGATTTAACTAAACTGTTTTGACAAATGGTTTTAAATAACGAAACATTGGGTCGTTCTTTGGCCAAAGAATTAGGATTGCCATTCAACGTGGCAATGCTTATCCAGTCTTCTGGGCACGTTTCCGGACGACAGCGATGCGGACGGGTAGGTACTTCGACGCCTAAATGTCATTTTGTTTTTGTATTTATTTATATAGTTAGTAATTTGAATTTAGTACCTAGTGTAAATAGTTACTGAAAACGAAAAAAAACCGGCCAACTCGCGCACCGAGCGTTCCGTACAATTTAAAATTATTAAAAATATTTTAATTATATGATGTAACTGAAAAACGGTTTTCGCAATTTTTCCTTTATCTGTGCTATAAGACGTTGCTTCGTACCAAATTACCTACTTAACCACACACTCTTCATGCAATTAAAAGATCTTACTTTTATAACAAAGTTCAGTATCGAAATTAAAACGAATAACTTGCAAAGAGTATACGAATTGAAGGAAAGAGAGGGAGAGCGTTGTTTTGAAATTACGAATTATTTTATGTTGATAACTAAAATTGTTATGATTACTGGCCACTAGCCCTACCCGTGTGTTAAATTAATGTGGCCACTGTAGCCCGAAGAATTGCCAAAATTAACTGTCAGTCGGCAGGGCACATTGCTCGCAGAACAGGGCCCGTATTCCCGTAATTTAAAACGTTCAAAATCTAGTCGCAGTCTCATCTCGGCGACAAACAAATATCAAAAACTTGTCAAAATGTAGGGAAATTAGACGTATTTTTGACAGATTGAGACTGAGATTAGACTGTGAACGTTCTTAAAATTACGAGAATTACCCCTCAGATGGCCGATGGGGCCGAAAGGTTCTGGAGTGGCGACCGCGTGCCGGAAGGCGTAGCCTTGGAAGGCCTCCCACAAGGTGAACCGACGACGACCTTGTTAAAGCCGCAGGAACCCGTTGGATGCGAGAACCACGGAACCGGTCGAAGTGCTGGTGCTTGGGGGAGGCCTATGTCCAGCAGTGGACGTCTTTCGGCTGAAATGACGATAATGATTGTAGCGGCACGTTGTATACACTTATGCCACTGCGTGTCTGCATAAAAATGGAAAACAGAAGTGTCTCCAGTATGACAATTAAATTAATGATTGTAATACCTACTCTTTCGTTGTCAAAGAGTATTACAATCATTCATTTAACTGTCATACTGTCTTGGTTAAAACTTCCTACACGTACAGTCACGACCAAAAGTATGTATACACTCGGCTTTATTCAAAAGCGATTTACTCCTTTATTTTCGAATGAAATTTTATGTTGTTACGAACATAGCATTTTCGAACCCATAGGTTTATATAATGTGTCGTATTTCAACGTTGCATTCGTTATTTCACGAAAAAATCGCAATTGAAAGTTGCCAAGTGTTGACATATTGGTGCTCGTGACTGTACATATTGTCAATTACATTGCGTGACGAATCTAAGTCATTATTTTGTTGCCAATGTTCCGCGCAATATATAGCGATGGAGATAATCTCGTTGCTTACAAAACAATCATGTAAGATTTGTAACGATACAATGTTGTAATAGGCGATCAATCATGGTTTGATGTAAGAGAACAACAGCTTTGTTCTCCGATTGTTTTGGGCTTACTATTACAATGCCTGCCTGTCTCGCTGGTGCAGTGTGTCTTAAGAAGCCCACTTTTCGGACATCGCAATTTTATCTAAAAATATTTCGTGATGTCATATTTCGTATACCCGTTTAGCTAGCATGTTTAGTTTTTGTGGAAAAGAATGTTAAAAATCGTCCAATTTTCATCCGGATATTTAGAAAAAAAAAATTAAAATAAGCATGAGACGAAAAAAATATATTAGAAGCATCGACGGCGTCTCTTATTCCGCATATTACTGAGCACAAATAAAGGTCGCAAGCGTTACTGTCGAGCTGTCATGGGTTCGATTCCTGGGTCGGTCAAAGTGTTAAATATCATAAGCCTGTGTTGTCCCACTGCACGGCAAAGGCCTGCCTTCCCTTTTTCCACTTTACCCGGTCTACTGCAATTGTGGGCCAATTTCTTAAGGAAATTGGCCCACAATTGCAGTAGGGCCGAAAGGGCCGAAGCCTGCCAGGGCGGTGGGATCTTCCGAAAGGTTAACCGCTGCCCAGGAACAGAAAGGGCTAAGGAAGGAACACGGGTGGGTTTTAGTCAGTAAAAGTCTGACACTCCCTTCCGCTCCACCCAGAGCGGGAGGGGGTCATTTGATGATTTCCCATCCACAAAAAAAAAAAAAAAAAGGCATCTTATAAGGCACAACAGCACCCACGACTAGAGACGTACTGTAGTCAATCTGTCTACCCTTTTACAACTATGTTGGGGTCGGCTTCCAGTCTAACCGGATGCAGCTGAATACCAGTACTTTACATGGAGCGACTGCCTATCTGACCTCCACAAACCAGTTACTGGGTAATATGATAACCTTATTTATTGGGTATTACGATACCCCTTGATGAGACTGGTGGTTAGACATTCGGCGGGCTTCTGACTCCATAACGACTGTCAAAGAACCACGACTGACAGCTGGGACCAACGGCTTAACGTGCTTTCTGATGCCCGTGCTTCCTCAGTCGTGTAGACCCGTCCGTACGGGTCTTAGTATGTAAATATGGTCACCCGTCCACGGACCAACCGTGGCAAGCGTGGCTAAACCTGCTCGATCGACCCGCGCGGCTGCTACTACAAAGCCACACCGTAGTATCGAGTATAATTAAAGTTATCGACCTACTTTTCATTAATTAAAAAAGTCGTATTAAAATTTCATTAAAAATATCTTCAATAGAAAAAGTTCATTCTTAAATAATCAATTAATAGTTTAAAAGGACTAGAAAAACACGCTTTTATAAATGCACGTAAAAACAAAAAAATGTGGTCAAAGTTCATTACAAGACTTTTCAAAGAAATCCAAAACAGCTATGATACGATTTTCCATCATGAAGTTCCAGTTCATATCGTCCGGCTCCATCATCAGATCAGTTCGACAGTACTATATTATTGTATTGTCATCAGAACTACATACAGCTGCCAATTTTCATCACGCTGCGACCCTTGGAAGATGGTTAAATTAGTTACCATAGATTCCATTACATAGTTACATACAGGTCAACCTAATAAAAGCGTGTTATAGATTGTATTTCAAAAGGTGTCACCTCTATTACATCTGGCCTTTATTAAGTTTTTGTCGTCCTCATTTCACTGACCTTAAAAACCAGCGGCTTTAATTATTCGCGGACGAATTTCTTTTAGAGGTGGGCGCGTTGGTATCGTGTTTATCGAGTGAAATATCGATTTTTTATTGTGAAACTATGAAAGAAACGATAGATTAGAATAAAATGCTTTTTATTATGTACACACGGCGACATATACAAGCTATATAATTCCAGTTTTAGCTGACCTCGCATCGTATAGATTTTTCGTACAATGTTAAGACAGCTTATACTGGTAATTTATAGCTTCTTATGTCGCCGTGTCTACAACATACAAAAATTAACGACGAACGAAGAATTAACGATGGTTGGACTGTGTCAGCTGTGAAAGATGATTTTGAAGAAAATTTTGTTTGTCCGACTGTTTGTTCCGGCTAATCACATATGTCCTGTTATAAGGAGTAATTACTTTTATTTTAGAGGAAGTCGCGGGCACATCCAGTGATTAATAAATATTATTTACATATAAGCAGTTTAAATAGACACTGACTCGAAAAAGGCGGAGGCAACAAAAAAACTTGCGATATTTTTCGAAGTTAACTTAAATTGACAGACGATTTTGTTTAATGAGTGAGCCATTAATTACTCCCACTAACAATTAAAAGAACATGCTGGTAGAAATCAATGGAATACCGCAACGAAACCGTACAAAACATATTGCTGTTTTAATTAACAGGTATCGCAATGACAGGGTTAAGCCGACGCAAAAAAAGCAATAATAATATGCGAATAACAATAAAATTAATAATAATATACCTTAATATACAATAACATAACACAAAAATAATACAATATAAATACAAATATAATGTAAAGTATTATATTGTAATAATACAATAATATATATTTATTTAAAATTGTAAGTGTCTGTCACTTCCCTTATTAATTATACACTTACAATTTTCTAAAAGCCAAACCACGTAACTCGATTTTGGATACGATCGAATCAGATTTTACTCGATTTGCATTATCGATTGGCGTCTACCTTAGTCCACCTCTAATTTATCATTTTTAATCTAAGTTCTCTATTCGAGTTCGGATTGAGTTTCAATCGATTCATCGAGTGTTATCGGTTTTGCGAATTAGAGCGAATCGAATGAGACAAATATAGTGTTGTGAATAAAGATATGATTAGAAAGTGGAATTTTATATTGTTGTTTATAGTAGAACGGGTCAATTGGCTTAAGTTCTTTTATGTTCTCTAATACCCGCATGAATACAAATATTATTTAAGCAGTTTTTCCTTATTCGCAGATACTTAGAATGGTTTTTTAAGACGTATTGTGTCGTTACGTAAAGCAGTGGCTCGTGGCTAAGTAATAATAGTCGCACGGGTCTATCGAAGCTTAAACTACGCTTGCCAAGGCCGGTCCGTGGATGGGTGACCATCCATTACATATCCTGACCGTGCCTTGAAAAGCACGTTAAACCGTTGGTCCCGCTGACAGTTGTTACGCGTAGTCAGAAACCCAAAAGTGTGACAGCCACCCAAGGGTATCGTGTTACTCAGTAACTGGGTTGTGGAGGTCAAGTGAGCAGTCACTCCATGTAAAATACTGGTATTCAACTGCATCCGGTTGGACTGGAAGCCGACCCCAACATGGGAAACAGCTAAGCAGATGATGATGTGTCGTCACGTAACTAAACGACTACGGAAAGTAATAATTATCTTAATTATAGATAATAATAGAGGTACCTATAGAAATCATGGTATGATGTAACATGTTATTAGAACGGCTCAATTAGATGTTCTAGTTTCCTGAAGCACCTATTCTAATAGACAGGTGATCTGGGATACGAAGATTGGATTATATGGGATCAACGTTGCGACGATCTTCACTGGACGGCTAAAAGCAGCTGGATGAGGATTGCCGAAAATCGAGTTGGATGACGTGCAATGGCCTATGTCCAGCAGTGGACTGTTACAGTTCTTCGTTCTTCATCGTCATCTGTCTCCGGGTGTCATTCGTAGAACTGGCTCCCATTCGTAGATTTTTGACAGACGTAACGGGTAGCTAGAAGCTCGAAAATCTGACAACCAGTCTAGGGGTATTGGCTGATGATGATTATGAACGTTTCAGTTGGTCTGTTTGTAACTTGACTGTGAAGTAAACTAACACCCGGTTTCTGATTTGAGAATTTGTAGTTGGGCGCTAGTCAAACTATACTTTAGCACTATTTAAGGTAATTCCTTCAATTTCAAATACGACGAGATACGTTTTTTGGATAGAAATTTTGAATTTGGAAGGATTCAAATTTAGCAGTACCTATTAGTTAAGGGCGGGTTGTTTCACGTCCATTTGACGCACGCGTATACGTCAAAAAAAGGCGCTAACTATCGTCAAACCAAAACGTTGTTCCAAATTACAATATTTTAAAACTTATAGCTTTGCCGTATGTTACGGTAACCAACTGTTTGAAACAACCGATCCTAAGTGCTAAAGTACAATTTGACAAATTCTTAACTTCTGAATTGATAAACCGGCTGTGAGACTAGTTTTTAGTCATTTAATTGCTGCTTTGTCTCACCAAGAAAATGTAAGCATTATCCTACTTAGGCTACTACAAGTAGCATGTAAAATAAACATGGTCTTTCTCCGGAAATGAAAATAAGATATGACAATATTTAACAACGGTTTAATATTGCCTTAAAAGTATTTCTGGAAATTTTAAAGATCAGAAAAATGCTGGTGTCTCTATATCTAATCTTATATTTCTCATTATAAGGTAATCTTTATTGGAAGAAGATTATGATTTGGGAAAAACATAAGATAGGTATTGTGAAGGGAGATGAGCCCTTCGAGGTACCGGTAGGAATTAAACAACGATACGATTCCTTTATATTAATGACTGAACTACTTTACATATTCCCGACTATATATCACTCACATAGCACTAAATTCTAATAAAATATTTGACAACCCGTTCTAAACATGCTTGAATGTTCGAATGGGAACCGCGCTAAATTATAGCCAGCCAGCACTAAATAAGGTTGACTTTGGTGGACAACCTTTACAGGATCCTCTTTTTGGGCTGCACCAAAGTCGGTTTGGATTTTTACAGCGCAATCATATCTTACTTTTTAATCTTACAATAGTCTAGCATTTTTTTGTAGTGTGTTCCATAATTAAATCCTGCTATCAACATTTTCCTCGACCGTAAGTCAGTGATGTCCAAGATTATCTTGCTCACTTTTCTCTCATAATTATTCATGTATAATTCATTAATTATCGTATGCCCATAATTTTGTTCTGCTTAAATCCATCGGTTCGCTTTGTTCCAATCGATCACAGTAATATAGATTGGCGTATAATGCACGGGATTAATTAACAATACTAATTAGTTAATTGAATTATTCATTGTAATATCTCACGCATGGCACCTCCATTACCATTGGAGTTGTAAATTATAATTAATTTGAATTTATCGTTTTTGTAGAGAAAAATAAATGGTGTGTGTTCAGCGAAAATGTTGGTTGAGGGTTGTTGCACCATTGTGTAATATCATTGTTAAAAATATATCACCTTATCATTAGCTATACTTTTCGTTAAGTTAATGTAAATAATGGAATTCTCATCATTTAGCAACACGTACGCATACACAGTGCAACACAGCATATTCAGCGCATAATATTTATTTATTTACTCTAAACAAGGCTAGACCCAATGCGATATTGTAGCACGTTTAACAACATACATAGTTCAAGTTAGTTGTTTTTAGCATAGCAAATTCTATACGTAGCTGTTCTTGTAAATTCACCCAAAGCGCAATAGAATATATCTAAGTCCTCAGCAATGAGGTTGCACTGCTGGGATTCAGGCCTCCTCTCTTCAAGAGGGGCCGTAATCTACCACGCGGGTCCAGTGCGGGTTGGCAGATGTTACATGTCTTCGAATTTTTGGTTCCATGCCGGTTGCCTCACTATGTTTTCCTTTACCTTTTTGAGAGCAGTGGTGATGTAATTATTTTCAGCGCCTTTTTGTCAGTCGTTCTTCATCGTCATCTTTCTCCGGGTGTCATTCGTGGACCTGGCTGTCATTCGTAGATTTTTGACAGACGTAATGGGTATAGCCAGAAGCTCGAAAATCTGATAACCAGTCTAGGGGTATCGTGTTCCCCTGTAACTAGAGGTCAAATAGACAGTCACTTCGAGTAAAATTTTGATATCATGGTTAAACCTATACGGTAATCCTGTTGATTCCCTATTTAAGTTGAATATATAACTTCACTGGCTCACTACCACACCAAGCGCTATCGTGCAGACCTGATCCACTTTGTCTGGTTCCCGCCATTCCTCCTGAGTGACAGATGACATTAGTGCTGTCACTAATATCATCTGTCACACAGTGCTTACATATCTATTAAATACTACATTTGGGAAAAGGCCAGGCAGACGATGACTCCTTCTGTGTAGGAGAAGAGGACTTTGCTCTCTGACCCACTACCTGATACAAACTGTCATTAGGATGGTAATCGCATTTCTCAAGCGGATTTTGCGCTCAATGTGCCTTCTTTGTATAAAGAGATTGTGCTGATGTAAACTGGGCTCATTTATTTTTTTACACTAGTTACTACTGGCTAAAAATAGGCCAGTAAACTCTAGGTGACAGGTTAACAACCTGTCAATGTCTAGACGTGTCTTGATGCAATAGGCGTGGTACCGTTTTTCTTCCATTTCATTCGAGTTTTTCTCTCAATCGCCGTGTTTGTGCAAACAAATTAATTAATTTACTTCGAGTTAAATTATTTAAGTAAATTAATACAATTATTTTCTTTTTTTCAAGAAGGTAAATACTGTACTGTTTTATTTAGTCTAATGAAGGTTGATACTTAAAATAAATAAACATTGTCCCAGATGTCATTGAATTAAGAAATATGTAAGCATCACAATAAATTCATCCTACATATTTTTATGGTACTAACTTTTACCTGCGGCTACGCCCGCGGGGCGGTAGGAAATTATCTCATGGGTCCTACTACCGAGATAAAAAATCTTTTAGTCTTTTGTCCGGACCCAGGTATTTCCGTGAGCCAAATTTCATCTAAATTCGTCCAGCCGCTAAGGCGTGAAAGTTAACAGACAAACAGAACTAAAGAATGATATTCAGATAAATAATGCCATCATTACAAGCTTCCGTATGAATAGATCCGTAATCTGATTAAAAATCAAATTAAAACGTGGAACTTATTAATATTCAAGTAGGTAGGACGCTCAATACAGATTTGCTAAAGACGTTAAGAGGTTACTCACTTAGCATCCCGTTAGGATTCGCACTCCGGTACAATATGGACGTGGCGACTAACGCGAATATTGCAAATATTCTACTTATTTTTAAATCTAGGTATTTACTTATTGTAGGTAATGGTTAGTGATAATGACTTTCTAATGATCTTTGGGTCCAGTCTGTCTCGTGTTAGTTATGGGTTTTATTCTCTCAGATTTTTTTTTTATACCAAGTGATTGATAGACAATTATTGTGCCCAGAAGGCTAAAAACTTATTAATCGTGGAATAGTAATGCCCGTGGCAGAATGCTTTGAACGAGGGAAGCAGTCTATTTTGGAAAGGGAAGAAGAAACAGTACACGACTGAGCTTTTGTTATTGCCAAACCTTAAGTTTTAGGTTTAGCCAAAAATAACGATTGCCTCAGTTTTCACATTATGATGGCAAAAAATTGTGATTTTGACACAATTGTAATTAAATATGAACGTCAACGAGGCAAAATGAGTTTGTAAGGAACGTAGCAGGTGGCGTTTTGTAGTTTCTGCTTACTCCCATGGGTAGAAGGCGCGAGTTTATGTATGTATGTATATTCAAATTGTATTTATGTTTCAAATTGACATTATTTCAAGTTAAACAAATATCAACTTTATTTTAAGTTGATTTCAGAGTGACTAGCACTTTTGAAAAAGTTATAAAAAGTTTGTAGTTGTAGCGTAATTTTAACTTTAACGTGTAGGAATTAAAGCTATTTTTCCATAAACTTTTTTACATTTTTGGCGAATATGTCGCGAATGTAGTATATTGTATATATAGTGACGGTTTGCCTCTTGTAGGCTGTTTGCACACGAGTCTTAGTTAATTATTGCCAGGGACATTGCACACCTTCATCATTTTAATCTATAGCCAGTATCAGACGTTTCACCTTGTACTGTAAATTAGCACATTAAACCAAGTTAACTAACACAGAAAACCGAGTTTATCTGTCAATTTCACTTAGCTAGGCTAAATGCGTCGTGGCATCAACCCATTAGTTACCTCTGTAGCGTCAGATCCAATTTTGCAGATAGTGAGCGTATTGGCTCTATGACACAGTCACGGAAAATAGTGCTGTTCTACTTTATGTTGCCCGAGCTAATGATCATTTTTAAGTAATACAAACGACTGTTTTTTCTCTGTCTAAGTCCAATAAAAAAGGCCAAAATCCTATCCTATCCTACTAATATCCTGCTAATATTATAAACGCGAAAGTTTGTGAGGATGGATGGATGTTTGTTACTCTTTCACGCAAAAACTACTGAACGGATTCAGAAGAAATTTGACACATTGGTTTGGTTTATAACTAGGATTAACACAGGATTATTTTTATCCTGATATTCCCACGGGATCGAAACTTGTACTGGTGAAACCGCGGGGCGCTGCTAGTACAACATAAATCACTAAACACATTTAACGTTAAACGAATAAAACAATCATAATTCTGTCACTGCCATCTTCAAATGATGGACAGAAATGGAACGATGTTTTAAATAGTTATTAGTGATTTCTGAATATAATATTTACATAATTTACAAGCTAACAGACTTAAAATATGTACCATGAATATAAAAACATCTTGTGGCATCAAAAAATTCGTCCACGTCGCTGTCAACAGAAAAAAAACACAAAAGGCAGGCCAAAAAAAAAAACCAGCCCTCTGGTCACGTGAAGACTCGACTCGTGTTTTTAATTGATTTAGATTTAAACGTGGTTTAGTGATTTGTGGTGCAAGAGGGCCATTTTTTTTTTGGGTGGGATATCGTCAAATAACTTCTCCCGCTCTGGCCATAAGAAAACCCTAAGAGGGCCTAAGAAATGTTTTTGCAGTCAAATTGCCAAATATATAGTGAAACATTGGCGCCGATTCCCTTGTTCACAAACTAAACTAAATTTAAGTTTAATGCATCTTTTTCTTTCCGTTGCGTTTCAGTTTGTAGTAGAAGTAAATTCCGAAAGTCTCCACATGTATGTGGAGTGCACTCGAAATTTTAAACTGTGTTTCCCTTTCTAGCTCTCTTGTTTGAGTACGAAGTCCCTCTACTGCTTTACAAGGGGATATTCAAGTCGATATTTAATATAGAGATAATAATGAAGAAAACACAAATAAAAAAAAACTCAACTACAACACTACTAGCGGCCGCTGACCCGTAATCAGCCGTAGGTACTTCAAGAAATCTGTGTATGTCATTAGAAATACATATCACGCTTATGAAGTTTCGTCAGCTAATTTAATCTGACCCTGTACACTTTTCTGCAATATATTTTTCATTTCAATGTAACAATACTGAAGACGAAGAAAGTCAACCGAAATTCTAAAACAATGAGAAGTGGGACATCGTTTACAGCAATATTTCAATCAATTGTTCTTTTATTGAGGATTCAATGAGCAGATCATTATTTACACTTCTTTTGATGGCTCACAATATAATTGAATTAGCTGATGAAAGTGATGTGTTGCGGGCATTGTATTGAATGATCCAGTGAGCTAGTGACCTGAAAACAATGAGACTTACCTATTCATTTTAGAGTGAGAATGAAATATGACTGAAGTGACAGTACGATTAAGATTTGACTCGGAAATATAATGGATGGATGAGCTGCCGATCGATTCTGTAAAAATCTCACCGTGAAAAGTTAGGTGAAGTGAGCTGTCAATAGCGTCAATCCCTAGCATTTATTTGGAATGACAGCTCACTTCACCTAACTTTTCACGGTGAGATGGTTACAGAATCGCACTGCTGGACTCCTTCTTAAAGGATTGGCCCACAGTCGCAGTAGACAGGGAAAAGTGGAAAGAGAGCACTAAGACAACATAGACTTATAATAAATAAATAGCCTGTTACTGTCCCACTGCAGGGCAAAATTTTCTTCTCATACAGAGAAGGTACGAGCATTAATCACCATCCTGCCTCGAGACGGGTCGGCAATTTCAGACTGGGCCCATAACCTATTAAAACACATGAGCTTTTCGTAATCGACTGTATTCTCATTTTAAAAGTTATAAAGTAAAGGGCATCCATTATGGCGTGACTTACACTTAAAGGTATATATACTTTTTGTTACCTACATTTTAACAATATTAACTATAAGCCCCGCACCCTAATTGCGTAACACACAATCAATCTAAATCTGAATCATTTTGAAGGATATTGCTAATCCATTGCTGCATATGTTCAAAAAATGTGTCATGTGTCTGCTCAACAACGTAAATAACGCGATTAAAGTTGTTGAACTGTCAAAATGAAACCGATTCCGATTGATCATGTGTTACGCAATTAGGGTGCAGGGGGTCTACTTTGAAGTGGTAAATGTATCGTATCGGCCGAATGTTCGGATCGGACCGACACATGGCCGAACCGAATATTATTGAAAAATGCGAAAAAAGTTCGGATCGACTCAGTTGGGTCGGGACCATAGTCAATATTCGAAAGAGTGTAGGAGTGTAGGATCGGGACCGACCGAACCAAATAGAAACTTCGTAGCAGGAAACGGCCGAACATACGGCCGATACGATACATTTACCACTTCGGAGTAGACGAGAGGTTTCCTCGCGATGTTTTTCCTTCACCAATGTTACTCGGCAATAGTTCAACTTAACTATGTAAGTGTTCCATTCGAATATGTACCTTATTTGTAAAAGCGAATGAAACATTTTATGCTGTACACATAAAGTTTACAGTCGAATGCATTGGCAGCCTTGTTCCAGCTACTGCTGAGTAAAGGCCTCCTCCTTTGAGCCATGCTTTCCTGGTATGTGCCAAAGCAATGGGTAAGGTATGACCTAGTTTTGTAATTGATGAGTTGGTTAATATGCGGGTTGCATATTAACCAACTCATCAATTACATGTTGTTGCATAACCTTTCTTCCCTATAGATAAGTTAAAATACTCTAAAGGTAAAGTGAGAGTCGTAAACACTAGAAATTAGATTCTTACTGGAGCGAAACGAACGGATAAGCTGTTTGTTTTAAAAATAACTAGCAAAAACGTCAATCGAATGGACTCTAGGAAGAAAACGTATGACTCTCTAACTAATAATGAAATGGTGAATGGCAAATAGATACGGTCAATAAATTGCAATCAAAGAAAGAAAAATAATAAATACTTACCTAAGTGATCTACAGAATGGGTGGTAAATCGACGAGCAACCTGTTACCATGAACTCAGTACCTATATGATTCTGAACACCCAGCGTTGAATTTTTTCGTCGGTTATTTAAAAAAAAATTGCTGCTCCATACATTTTGACCGCATAGGTATTGCACTTTTCTATGAAACAGAAGGTTTTTTTTTGATAAATGACTAAATATTTACACATACAAAAAATAATAATACATTATACGGAACCACTACCTGTAGGCAATATAAATATTTGTTCCGTGCGGGAATCGAACCCGTGACACGCAGCGCAGCAGTCGATCGCTCAGCCACTGCGCCAGCCGTGTAGTAAAGTTAAATATTTATAACAAAAAACCGGCCATATGCGAGTCGGACTCGCGCACGAAGGGGCATTATCTATAAAAATCACGTCTGTTGTATGGGATATTAAAAATTATTAAATATTTATTTTATTTTAATTATTTATTTTTGAAGTGAATATACAACTAAATATTCTGTGAATATTTCAACCGTCTACCTGTGGCCGTTATTAATATCGAGCAAAAAACGGCAAAGAAATCACGTTTGTTGTATGGGAGTCACTTAAATTCTTATTTTATTCTTTATTTAGTATTTATTTTGCTGTTATAGCTGCAACAGAAATACATCATCTGTCAAAATTTCAACTATCTAGCTATCACGGTTCATGAGATACAGCCTGGTGACAGACGGTGGAGTCTTAGTAATAGGGTCCTGTTTTTACCCTTTGGGTACGGAACCCTAAAAAGTATTATAATATGCTTGATTGGCACTACAAAACGGTGGCCTGAGATAACATGTATTGTTTCAAACGTCCTGTTTTTTTTTCCATACAGATATTGAAAAGAAAAAAAACGAGATGGCTATAGTTTCGATCACTCTGTCTAAATCTCAGAAAACCGTTGGTAGGTCAAATTTTTACTTACGCTTTATTAGAATTATTTAGACGACATGCATCTGTACATTTTAATGATGTTGGAAACCACATCAAAATTCATTGTGTAGTTTAAGCCATGTCTCCATCGCGTGGTTTTTCGAAACACATCGTTGTTTTCGTACACAAGCTGTCTCCTGATTGAATGGTTCAAAAAAACACGCGCAGGAGACACGGCTTTAAAAGAACAAAGATAAAGTACACAACCATGAAAAGTGACTTTATTTTATGTTATTAATTGTTCTTTATAAAACTACAAACTTCCTTCCCCAGTCTATCCTCAATAAAGTCTTGTTCTAAACTACTTTACAGTTTCCTTAATCTAATTTGTCGTCCACACTTTGTTAAAAAGAAAGAAAGAAAACCGTGGGAAACTGCTCTAAGCCAACCTTGCCTGAACCGGTGGCCTTAATGACTAAAGCCTGCAAACTTTTAAACATCAATTAGCTGGTTTTCTTATGTAAGAACACTCATTAAAAACGATTCAGTATTATCCAAAAAATATATTCTCTAAAGGATTGTTTAATGAAATCTGTTACAGCCAAAATGGTTGAGATTAAATAACGTAACATAATAACATGCCTTTGTTCCCCGAAGGATTAGGCAGAGGAGCATCTATAGTCACCACTGCTCTCAAAACAAACAGCGAGGGAAACATCGTGAGGAAACTGTCATATAATCAAAAGGCACGTGACACCTACCACCTCGCACTGGTCCCGTGTGGTAGATTACAGCCTACTCCCGTCTCACAGAGAGGAGGTCCGTGTCCCAGCAGTGGAAACAATGTGGGCTAGTTCTGCTATATCAGATAAACCTATCTGTATAATGTAATCTGTATTCAGAGACGTCATGAATACACTACAATATAAACTATGCAATCATGGCATACTAATATAACAACAGATTCTGATTTTACCGAACTAATATAATAGAGAGACTTATTTGACATGCGTACACACACGTATCAAGTCAAGACACAAATCATGTCAATACACCAATCAAGACACGTGACATCTACCAACCCGCACTGGGCCCGCGTGGTGGATGACGGCCCACTCCCTCTCGACAAGAGGAGGCCTGTGTTCCAGTAGCTAATGCTTATGCTTTGAATCTATATATATATATATATATATATATATATCTATATAATCTATCTATCTATTCTACATATATAGTGCATCGACGATGTTCGCGGAGGCGCACACTGATGGCTTTCATGCCTTAATAAGGAAGCAATGTGCGTCGCTGCTGCCGAGTCGTGTTCGGTCCAGCAGCAACAGCTTACTAAGTGTGTTCGCGACTTCGCGGAGAGGTGGGAGTCTCCACTGCTGCGCCACTGGATGCGCTTGCACACTGCCTTGTGAGCAGTGAGATATTTCCTCCTCGTATATGTTGCTTCTTTTGTGTTGTCACTGCTATCTTATCTGTTTGTATCTTTTTTATATGTTGTGTATTTTTGAGATTTTGTTAGTAGGTATGTGTATTTTATTGTATGTTTCTTTCTATGTTCTGTAAGTGTACCTATGGACAGAAAGTCTGAAATAAACGTTTATTATTATTTTATAGCACAACCTCTTTTAGCTAGGTACTTTTAAGACCCATGTAATAGCGTGTGAGCCTATTTTCATCAACCGGGTGCAGGTTCAGATTTCGGGCTGTAACTGTGAAATTCATGATAAAAAAAACCCAATTACACTTTGCCTGACCCAAGAATCGAACCCAGGACCTCATAGCAGTACCGCTTGCCATAGCAGTACCGCTTCCACTTAAGAGCGTTTACAACTTACGGCATATATTTCATACAAACTTTCAAGTCCTTGTTTTTCTAAATGCATGAACCGATTTTAATGAAACTTCATACGCATAAGCAGGATACATAGGTCTAAAAAGTTAGTAAAGAACATTTTCGAAATGTCTTATTTAAAAAAAGATAACCAATTGGAAATCTCTGTTTCTATGGAAAATTTAAAATCGGTCGAATTTAGCACCTAACACTATTTTTTGAAAATGTTCTCAATTAACTTTTAGACCTATATTAATGAGCCGATTTTAATGAAACTTCGACTTAATGAAACGTAGGAAGTTTCATTAAAATCGGTTCATGCATTTCGAAAAACAAGGACTTGAAAGTTTGTATGAAATACCGTACGTTGTAAACGCTCTTAAAAGATATTCAATTTCACAGACGCAAAACGTAACAAACAGATCAATAAAGTAATAATTCAAAGATTTCGTGAACTCAATAAACGTAATTGCACCTTCATTCATTTCATTCATTCCATTCAATCTGACAGCTGTCATTATTCATTGAATGTAAGAATGGATTGGTTTTGTGAAATACATAAAATTGGCATTGCGCTGTGTGAAATAAATGATTTTATGTAAAAAATCTATACTGAAATTATTGCGGACTTATTCGTGACTGGTTTAGTGAGTTAGATTAATGGCGGTATGGTCTAGAAGTGCTTTGTATGAAATATTATTGTAATATTCTGTTCTGGGTTACACAATCGAAACGGCAAAGAAAAAATTGACAGATATTATTATGATTATATTTACAAACTGACCATGACTATGTTTCCTGGATAAAAAGTGCATTTTCTTTTACCATTTACCTGTAATTAGCCTTTCTATATTGGTTAGGTAGTTAACCCATAATAACGTAGTGGACAGAGGGAGTTTTGCATTTGTTTCGATATTGTTTGCTCTCTTCGTTGAACGTTGTCCTACATACATAAGTTTGGTTAGTCCCAAAAACAACAGGGCCCGTATTCCCGTAATTTAAAACGTTCAAAATCTAGTCGCAGTCTCATTTCGGCGATAAACAAATGTCAAAAACTTGTCAAAATGTAGGGAAATTAGACGTATTTTTGACAGATTGAGACTGAAATCTGAGACTGTGAACGTTCTTAAAATTACGAGAATTACCTCAGGTCTATGGTTTACATAAAATACACAATCAGCCCCACAATGAGCCCGCAATGTTCCCACTGCTGGGACACAGGCCTCCTCTCTTCGAGAGGGAGTGGGCTAATAATCTCCCACGCAGGCCAAGCGTGGGTTTATATATATAGATGTACCATGTCTTCGAAATTTTGGTTCTAGGACATGCCGGTTTCCTCACGATGTTTTTTTTCACCGTTTTAAGAGCAATGGTGATAAAATTATTTACACAAAGTAAAGCGTCTGCCTGGGTTCGAACCCACGACCTACAACTCGTAAGTCAGGGCCTTTACCACTGGGCTACCACCGCTCTCACTCTCGCTGCTCTATGGTTTGGGCAGCATTAATTGGCCCCATTAATTAACCTCATTTTCTAAGGTTTTTTAGCGCGTGAAGGGTACTTAATGAATTGCAATAGCTGAAAAAATCCGAACATAGTATACATAGGGTAAATAATATTTTTAAACTTGAAAGAATGGTGTACAATATTAATTAATAAACAACATATACCTTTCCTTCTCGTTACGGTTTCAACATTCAACCCACATTCGCGATACATTTTCACGGACACCGAACATTTTAATAAATATAGGTACGTTTGTTTCACATTCGATCGTTATTAACGTTATTCGCGTGTCGTACGCACTTAAACTGTATTTATCGTTACATAAAACGAGTTCCGATTCTGTTATCGATTTATTTGTATCGAGAATTCGGGTCCTATTAATCGTTACGATATATTTTTTACCTTTAAATTATTGTTATGACATGTAAATAAATATTTCTTATTATTTTTTGGGATTAACAATAAATACCTTGATTTAGTCGTTGTTGCTATCCAGATTAATTAATATGTACTGTTTTTATGGTGAACTGGTTACGTTGGTGCAGTGGTCGCAAACGCGACTGCTGAGCACAGTGTCCTGGGATTCCTGGGTAATAGGGGTTTGATCTCCCACTGCCTGTACCTTCAGGTATACAGACGTGATGTTATGTAATGTAGCATCATTGACAGTTTTCTTTCCTATCAGCGTTAAATGCCGTAATAATCATTATTATACTCGCTGTACAAATCTCTTGCCGCACTAGCGCGCAGGTGCAGCAAACGCACGCCATATTAGTCGGTTCGCACGAATTTACTCGCCCAAAACGGGTGAATTGACCCTTTCAAATAATATTATTTTTTCTCTAGGCGAGTCGCACGAAGTTATGTTATTTGTGGGTGAGTCGACTACTCCAGAAACGCAATTGACACATTTTGAATTTTATGCATTGAAGTTAAGAAAAAAATATACGCTTTATAATTTTTAACTCATATCACTTCTGTGCGCTAGTGTCCTTTTTTCTATAGATACTTTATTGCATAGAAAGAAAATACATTTATTTAGCATATATTATGCTAAAAGACACACATTACACCAGATACATACATTAGATAAAAACAAACGAAAATCCAATAAAAAGTGTCATCATCATTTCAGCCGTCCACTGCTGAACTGATGATGATGCTCTCCCCCAAGCACCTCTACTTCGAATAAAAAGTGTAGTCATAGAAAAAATTATATTATTCAAAAGTGACGGTTCACCCGTTTCGGGCGGACAAATTCGTGCGAATCGACTGATAAGCCAAACGCACTTGCCTTAACGTAACTAACGGTAAAAATATTTTATCGGTAAGTAACCTCAGTCAGCTCTGCGATACAAAGTATGTTAATGCAACCAACTGTAAATTGTTATTGCGTTTCGAAATTAAATGTGTACGGGTAATATTTATTATTGATTTCGTTACTGGTTTGCTAATTTTTAATGTCATATCGAATTTTATTGATATTGTTAACTTCGTCATGGATTCTTTCGTTACTGAACCCGCGGGATAATTGCGTAAAATGGCAGACACTCATCATAACACCGCAATTTAAAAGGACTCTAACATTAATTTTAACATCTGATTTATAATACCTACATTATTTGCAAATAAATACAAAATTACAAAAAGTTTTATTGACAAAAAGAAAAGCTGATGACAGAAAAAAAAATCTACTCTGTGCCTTTCATTTTGACAGCTCAGCCATGTTCAATGTTAAATGATAACAGCCGCACAGGACAATCGATCAGGTTAAGCTACGCTTGCCGCGGTTGGTCTGTGGATGGGTGACCAATCTTTACATATCGAGACCCCGGAAAGCACGGAAAGCACGTTAAGCCGTTAGTCATTCGTGGATTTTTGACAGTCGTTATGTGTAGTCAGAAGCTCGAAAGTCTGACAACCAGTCTTACCAAGGGGTATCGTATTACCCAGTAACTGGGTTGTGGAGGTCAGATAGGCAATCGCTCCACGTAAAATACTGGTAAGCAGCTGCATCCAGTTAGACTGGAAGCCGACCCCAAAATAGTTGGGAAAAGGCTAGGCAGATGATGACCTATACAAATTGTATAGAAGCAAGTTATTCTAACTGAACAGACAGCTGCAGAGTAGTTACGTTACAATTGTATAGAAGCAAGTTATTCTAACTGAACAGACAGCTGCAGTAGTTACGTTACAGTGAAAGATTAAAATATATTATCATTTATCGTGTCGGTTACAAAACATTGAGGCAATGTTGGTCGAGGTGAATGACACTGTTATACTAACCGATTTATCTAAGATGAATAGGAAATAATCGTTATAATTGTAAGCTATTGATGTAATACCCCCAATAATGGATTCACAAGAGTTTTAAACTAACTGTTTTCCTCTTGAGTAATTTATATTCTTGTCTAAAAATATTGAGGCAGGTCTTATAGACGTTGTGTTTTCAACGGTGTTTTTTACCTGATTTCGGACGAGCTAGAGATAGGGTGTAAAATTTAAAAGTATTTATAGATTATGGAGTACTAGCTGCGCCCCGCGGTTTCACCCGCATAAGTTTCGATCCCGTGGGAATGTCGGGATAAAAAGTATCCTATATGTTAATCCTGGTTATAAACTATCTGTGTGCTAAATTTCGTCAAAATCTGTTCAGTAGTTTTTGCGTGAAAGAGTAACAAACATCCATACATCCATACATACAAACTTTCGCATTTATAATATTAGTAGGATATACATACTTTTGCTTGTGCTCATAACTCCATATTTATGGAGTTATATTCGATTGTAGCTTAAAAAAATATGTTTTTTTTTTCAAAAAACTTTTCTTTTTTTTTGAATCTTCATAATGATGCGTTTTCCTCAAGGATAACTTTGATTAAAACCTACTTCCTAATAATATTACAAACGCGAAAGTTTGTGAGGATGGATGTTTGTTACTCTTTCACGTAAAAACCAATGAACGGATTTGGATAAAGTTTGGTACACAGACATTATAACCAGGATTAACACATAGGATACTTTTAATCCCGATAATCCCACGTGATCAAAACTTATGCGGGTGAAACCGCGGGGCACAGCTAGTCCCTATTAAACAAACTACATAATTATCTATATATATAAAATTCAAAGTCCTGACTGACTGACTGACTGACTGACTGACTGACTGAGACATCAACGCACAGCCTAAACCGCTGGTCCTAGAGACATGAAATTTGGAGGGTGTATTCTTCGTGAAGAGTAGGTATCCACTAAGAAAGGGTTTTTCGAAATTCCACCCCTAAGAGGGTAAAATGGGGGGATTTTGTTTGTATGAAAAATCTTATTGCTTGAATTAATAAACTTGAAACTTGGCACGAATACTTATCTAAGTAAATTATGAAGTTGAGCATTTTTTGTTTTTATAAACTACCCCCTAAAAGGGGATTGGGGGGTTTCAAAGTTTGTATGGAAGAATTTTAGCGTGCGGTCCGATTTAATGGAAACTCAGTATTTATACCTAAAATTGAAAGGAAAGAATAATGTGTATCAGGGTTTTTCGAAAATCTACCCCTGACGGCCTGAAAAGGGGTGGTCAATTTTACAGGGGAGGATTTTACAGCGTGACTGGATTAACTCGAAAATTGGTATAAATAATCTTTGAGTCAAGTTATGAACACATCCCAAATGATTTTTTAAAATTCCACCCCTGTGGGGGTGAAAAGCGGGGATAAAGTTTATATGAAAAATCTTATTCGTTAGGTTAATAATCTAGAAAATTGGCATGAATACTCGCCTAAGTAAGCAATAAAGTTTATCATTATTAGTTTTTCAAAACTACCCGTCAAAGGGGAAACCCCTCACCCAAAACCCCCCCCGCACCTCAAAGGGGTGCTAAAGTTTGTGTGGAAGAATTTGAACGCGCGGTCCGATTAACTCGAAACTCAGTGTTTATACTTAAGACCAAAAATAAAGAATAAATCTATCAGGGTTTTTCGAAAATCTTTCCCTAACGGGTTGTAAACGGGAAGTTAATTTTACACGGGAGGATGATGTTGCTTGGCTTGATGAATTCGAAAATTAGTATAAATAATCTTTGAGTCAAGTTATGAATACATCCCAAACGATTTTTTTAAATTCCGCCCATATGGGGGTGAAAAGCGGGGATACAGTTTATATGAAAAATCTTATTCATATTCCCCTTTATTCATAAACGTTGCTTAAAGTTAAGCAGTGATTAGCGACTGTTTAACCATACATTTTTGACGTTTAAACGTTACTTAACTTTAGTCATCGTTTATGAATAAACCCCTTAGTTAATAAACTTGAAACTTGGCAAGAATACTTGGCTAAGTAAGTAATAAAGTTTATCATTATAAGTTTTTCAAAACTACCCCTCAAAGGGGTGTTGGAGTTTGTGTGGAAGAAATGAATGCGTGGTCCGATTAACCTGAAACTCAGTATTAATACTTTTGACAGAAAATAATTAATAATAAGTATGTAAAGTTGTCGAAAATTGACCCCTGACGGGGCAAAAAGGGGTAATTCGGTTTCTTAGGGCGGATTTGTACTTGATACTGTATGTAACATTTTCACGCCTAAACCACTGAACTTCTGATTTGGTAAAGATATAGATGGCATCCTGGGGAAGCACATACTTTTTATCCTGGTAGCACGTTCCCGTGGGATAATTTCCGACATCCACGCGGGCGAAGCCGCGGGCAGAAGCTAGTTAAATATAAGATTAGTAGGTTCAATTTTATATCGGTCATTCATTCGCCGAATTCAAAGACAAACAAAAACTTCGATCAAAATATCTTGTACACACGGCTACACATAAAGCTAGCATAACCAGTATAAGCTGACTTCTGATTGTACGAAAAACCTATACAATGCGAGGTCAGCTAAAACTGGAAATTTATAGCTTGATGTGTAGCCGTGTGTACAGATGCCATGCCAGGACATCAAGCTACTAAAATCTGTCAAATTTCTTTAATATATTTTCAACTTTATCGCTAAAGCATTAGGTTCAGGTTTGATTGGGAAAATTTGATAGTATCGGGTAGCTTGATGTGCTGGCCTCTGAACCTACATTAGATATAACGTTATAAAATATGCCAATACGAGGCGTCTATTGTATCATTTGTATCTGCCATGCCACGTACAAAAAAGTGTTGCCTCACCTACATTTTTTTTTCTTAAACTGCTTCTAGCTAGTATATAACTAATACCTACTTTTATACCGAGTGGTATAATGTTAGGCGATATTTATATTTCTTATAACAGTTTAGTTTAACAATAGCGTTTCTTAGTCCGACTGACCTTGACAAATCGTGTTATTAAGAATGATCGGTTTGATATGGTAATAATAGGGTACAATGACGAAATTAAATGACTGCCAGACCGTTTAACTTGGTGGGGAAATAGTTTATGAATGAAAGTATATATGAATGAATGAGTGAGTAAGTGAAAGCACGAATGAGTGAAATAGGTCATGAATGAAAGCATGAATGATTTAACTACTAAGATAAGTTCTTTAGATACACTACAATCCTTTTTGGGCAACTATGTTTAATATGAAATCGCCAGACGGTTTAACGTGGTTAGATAATGGTTTATGAATGAATTAAAGTATGTATGAGAGAATTATTGAATGTAAACATGACTAAGTGAATTATTGAACTACTAAGGTAGGTAGATTCTTTTAAAAAAGTGCAATCCTTTTTTGGGCAGTCGTGTTAAATATGAAATCGATGTTGTTGTATGATTGCCGAAGCTCTGATTCCGATCTGCCACAATTTATAAGTCTGAGTGAACATGGATATATTATGTCCAGCGTATAGGTACCTATGTAGCGGTATCTACAACGCCACATGCGAACAACGCGTCATACTGACGCCACACAAATCCTGCATCTCGCAAGCAGAGTTTACCGCGCAATTAGCATAGATACAATTTCCCAACATCAATCGTTGGGCAATTGCCCGCCAGACATAACACCCGTCTGGTTGGAGGATCCTCCCTTTTCAATGGAGGATGAGTGAACTTTACACCCTGTTCCTCATGCCTCTAAACCTACATCGTTTGGTCTCTGAAAATTATTTTCAAGTTCCTCCTTTTAGCACTCCTAATAATTTTAACACATTTTTGACGTTTTTGCACTTTTTTCGACATGCGGATGTGTACACACGACGATATATTTAGCCGGTTTTAGCTGACCTCGCATTGTATAGGGTGTTCGTACAATGAGAAGTCAGCTTATACTGAAACAGGTGCTACGAAAATAAAAATGAAAAAAAAAAATTGCTTTGAACAAATAGCTAAATAATCATACAGTTCAGTCAATATTTACCGACGACATTGTAAGTTCAATGACACCTGTTTCTTAAATAAATATAGTTATTTAGTTCAGAGCCAACAAAAAACCAGTTACCTCAAAAATCGTGACCATAACTGCGATGGTATGTATCTATTGTAATGACAATCATCTCATTTGTAATGTGTTACAAGATGGCCGCCATGGAAATAAAGTATCTACCTACTTTGAAAAGATTCGGCAAGTGTTGCGACCTTGGTTTCTTTGTATTGACTAAATGTATCTAAAGTTGAACAAATTATTTGGTTTAAAGGCAACTACCAGCACAACTAACAACACAACAGCCAGCACACGACAGCCAGCTGTCAGTTTGGTTACTGGCAGCTACCTACTTTTAAACAATATTTTGGATGTGTTCCACACAATGTGTCACTTAATATCATGTCCAGCGTGTCTGTTTCCTGCTCGTTACAGGAAATGATGAACGCTACTGAAGAGTTGACCATATAAATTGCCATCTATACGTTAAGAAGATGAACAGTTTTAGAGTGTGCCGAGTAGTCAATTCTTTTACGTCTCTATTAAGTATGTCATAAGCTTCAAAAGTTATTACGTACACAACAGAAACCCTACATCCGAATGAATGAGGTGCATCCAGTTTGAATGTTAGTTAGTTAGGCAGATAATGATGAGAAATGACTATTGGCAGTGTACATACCTAGTGGAAAGATGTTTTTTTTGCTTGTATACCAAATAGCTTGTTCCACTGTACCTGTGTAAGTAAGTAATTAAACTAAGTTGCTGAGGTTAACATGCTCAGGCATGCTACGCATTGCTGAGCAATCATAAAAAGTTGGGGTATTGCACTGATAATGTGTATTTAACAAAGTCAGGAGTATTCAGTTGAATAATTAAAGAAACAAAAGTTATAGTTAATAGATTACGGACATAAAATGTATTTAGAGACATTTTCGTAATGAAAGAGGATATGGCTAGAGGGCAAGAGGCTTTACTATCAAGATGGAGACTAATAAATAAGTATGGAAGAAAATAAATTGGGATGAGGGCAGAAGAATGATGAAAATGGAACTGTGACTCTTAGAGGCTCTGATTATTGGAATGGTACATTTACGTACCTACTAGCTAGCGCGATGTTTGCTAATTAAGAATTATAAACTAGCACTAAATCAAATCAAAATCAAAAGTCATTTATTCAAATTAGGGTGAAAATCAGCACTTTTTGAACGTCAAATTTACAAAAGACAGTCCCCAAAAACGCCCGCCCTTCACCATAGTGTTGCTATCGCTGGGAAGAAGAAGTGGCGCAACAAACTCCCCAACAGCACAGCTGTCTGTTCAGTTAGAAAATACTTGATTGTATACAGTACTAGGTACCTATGTTAAGTAATTAACATTACAAAACACAGAACATAAAATTAAATTATTTGCCATATGTCAGCTAGCCACGCCAATATACCAACAAATATAATAAAAACTATACGTACTCAAGCTAAAAAATAATTCATTAAAATGTAAATAAAAACTTATGCCCAAATATTTCAAAAATGTAATCTTAATCTTAAAGTAATATTGTATTGTATTGCAATTTTATTTTGTTCTTTAATTGGAAATATCTGGCATTAGTCCGTTCGCATTAGACATGGGCGAAATAGCTCCGTGAAAAGAAAAAGAGTGATTAGCTCTTTCACTCTAAAGAGCTATATTACTCTTTTAGCTCACTAGCTCTTCTGTAGCTCAGTGATCAGACGCCGACTGTTAGCTCATTTGATGAAATGGAGAAATGGCTTGGCTCGCTCAATCAAGTCATTGCATTTCAATTTTCAATAGCTCTTTGGTGGAAGTTTAGACTCTTTGTTACCGTTGTTTAGTTCATTATCACGCGTAGCGATAAACATTTTTCTTTTTTTTTGTGGCTGTATTTGGTTTTGCTGAAGTACTGAGCTAGTGAGTCTGAGTGAGCTAACTGAGCTAGTGAGCTATGCAGCGACCGAGTGAGTGAGCGAGAGCTACGTCAATCGAACTCTCTCTCTTCTCTCTTTTCTCTCTCTCTCTTTTCTGTCACTCGCTCACGAGCTACCCATGTCTAGTTCGCATGTATTATACAGGGTTATTTGTAAAACACCAGCAACCTCTTAAGAGGTCATTCTACTCATCATTATGAACAACTTTTACTATTGGACCAAACCTGAAATCGCGAAAAAAAAATCAGCTGTTCCCTACATTTATGTTCGCATAACTCGTCAAAATGTAGGGAACAGCTGATTTTTTTTTTGCGCACAAATAAAGGAAAAATTGCGAAAACCGGAATTTTTTAGTTACTATAATAAAAATATTTTAAATTGTACGGAAGCCTCGGTGCGCGAGTCCGACACGCACTTGGCCTGTTTTTTCTTTTTGCTCGACTCTTAAGAGCCCTAGAGTGATATTAAATAGCCTATAGCCTCCCTCAAAAATTGGCCTTTAAAATGCAAACAGAATTGTTCATATCCAATTGGCAGTTCCAGAGATTAGCGCGTTCAAACTAACTCCAGCTTTATTATTAGTATACAGGATGACAGGGAAACTCGACATATTCCTTGAAAGGCGTTATACTAGAGGTCAATAGCAACAAATTAACTAACTAGGGGTCCAAATTGGATGGTTCGATTTTTTTGAAATTAGCTGACTTGTTACCAAAAACAATTAATTATGAGAAAAAACTACTCCACTCCAAACATTTCATTGATACTTTTCTGGAAGTTGAAAAATTAGTGATCATTAATCATCAATAGCAAAATTTTTATTTTTTTAACTATCCAGTTTTGACCCCCAGTTCACTGGACTTAATTTGTTGCTAATGACCTCTAGTATAACCCCCTTCAAGGAATACGTCGAGTTTCCCTGTCAAACTGTAGATACTTACATATATGTAGATTGTAAAATAATTTTTTCAAGGAAATTAATCTTGTCAAGTCATGTGAAACTACACGGGGGTTTCCATAATTCTCATCCACAACAATTTTCATAACTACCACAACGCTTCGCAGGTGTATTAGTGATCATAGTAAGTTGTTATTTTCAGGCCATTATATCACATTACAAAGCAAACTACACTATTGCTTGTGCTTGCAAACATTATTAATGTCATTCTTCACGCTTGGAGTTCCAGCATAAACATTATAAATGTGTGGCATTGTTAATATCATTTGATCACGTTTCTTTCCATGCTGACCGTAGTCACAGCAAACTGTGAAATTCCAATTTACAAAAAAAAAAAAAAAACGATAAGTACATTCGAAATATTAAAATGAATTTTTCGAAATATTAAAATTAATTTTCCGAAATATTAAAATTAATTATCCGACGTATTAGTACTTGACAGGATAGCCAAGCGTAGTTTGCGATGCTTCCAAACTAGGTAGACCGAGTACCGAGGACCGAGTGTTGTTGCTGAACTTTGGAGAGGCCTATGTCCAGCAATGGGCAGCATTAGGACTGATTGATAGATAGTGTTATTACTTAGGTATGGCATATTAAATGGATAGCCAGTTTGAATGGCAACTGAGACCTTCGAATCATGTAAAGGTTCTTAATGACAGTCAACATGTCATATCGATCATCATTAAAATGAACACACTGTAGCAAATCAATCTCATTCTTCACGCTCGGAGTTTCAGCAAAAACATTATAAAATGAGTTAAATATCATTGGATCACGTTGCTTTACATGCGGATAGTACTTAAACAAACAGTAGGTCTTCCATCAAGGATATATCTTAAGTGGAGACTGTGAATAGGCCAGTGTAATCTTCCAGTAGGTAGATGATCTTAAAAATTAGCTTGGGACATACCGGATGCTGGAGAACCGGGTATTGTAGCTCAACTTGTGATATCCTCAGCTATGTACAAATGCCAGCACACCAAGCTACTACAATCTGTCAAATTTATTTAGTAGATTTTCAATTTTATCACTAAAGCATAAGGTTCAAAGTCGATTGGGAAAATTTGATAGTTTCGGGTAGCTTGATGTGCTGGCGTCTGTACGTGTACAGTGCAGTGTGCTGTGAGTGTAGTGTGTCTGTACCAAGACAGGCCGAGTTGATTGATTGATTGATGTAATTCCCAGATGCACTTACAAACTGAGACCTTTGAAATATGTAAGGGTCATGAAGAAGAATAGTCAGCATAACACATCGATCATTAAGCAATGAACCGAGTTAGGATATGTACGTAGTAAATGCCATTCTTCACGCTCGGAGTTTCAACAAAAACTTTATAAAATGAGTTAAATTGTTGAATATCATTGAATCACGTTGCTTCCCATGTGGACTGTAAGTACATAAGGAATTCGTTCGTTGTGTTACGTCGTATATTTACTTTGCGCTGTGATGTCACTGCGGCACGATTATACTAATCGATGTTTACTACATGATCTAATGTATTGTATCATGTACTTTTAAAATATTTAAAACTAGCGGACCTGATAGACGTTGTCCCGACCAAATTTCAATAATTCATACAAAATTCCCTCCCATAGAAAATGGGAAATTAAAAAAAAATCGGCAAGAACATTAAAATAAAAAATTGCCATATCGGTCCAGCCATTCTGAAATCATGCGCTTACCAACGAACTGGGCCTTTTTGGTGCAGCAGTGAGGCACACATTCCTATATTAATTTCTTACACCAGCTGACTTTTCACTTTTCATTTGATTTTTATTTGTTTTTATCTGAGGGGCAATTCTCGTAGTTCTTTTTAAATTACGAGATTTTGGCCTTCTGATGTGGTTTATATTGTGTGCCTTTAAGTTTGTGCTAAATGAATGTATTTTCTTTTTGTTTTCTTTCTTTCTGCATTTAAATTTTATTTTATAGATAGTTTCTGAGATGATAGACAGTTACACGATTAAGTAGTTCACCTGATCTCTAGCAACCAACCTCTACTAACCAAGAGAAAATACAATTAAAATGTGAGCACCATAAAACTACGCTCAGATTTTATTGACAAGATAGAAGGCTTTTCATCTACATACTATCAGATTAAAAGTACGTGTGTGATCAGGATCACTGATCACCAATCCGTATCCATAAAATAATAAACCATATAGATTTGATAAAAGCATTCTCTTCGTTCCAAAACCAAACCTTTAAATGGCTTTTAAACCATAAATACAATTTGAACAAAACAGAATTTCTAAAAGCGGGCAATTTAATTTAGTTTTGCCGCAACACGAGTGAGGTTTTGTATGAAAATAATAATAACACGCATTTTCCGGCAACACGAACCGTGTATTTTCAGCAATAAAACTAGCATTATTTTGATATTTCCCAAACATTAGGCAAAAATATCACAGGGTGAACTGCACGTAATATTACTCATTTGTCCCGTGTCAAAACCAATTATCCTACCACTTATGTATGTCATACTATTAGATAATTTGAGATGATAATTTGCCGCGGTTGATCGGAAGGGGTCAACTATCCACGGGAGACGTCTCCGTGCCTCGGAAAGCACGTTACGCTGTTGTGTCATTCGTGGATCTTCGACAGTCGATACGAGTCGTCAGAACCCCAAAAGTCTGACAACCAGTTAAGACTGGTAATACGATACCCCTTGGTAAGCCAAGGGGTATCGTATTACCCAGTAACTGAGTTATGGAGGTCAGATAGGCAGTCACTCCATGTAAAATACTGGTATTCAGCTGCATCTGGTTAGGCTGGAAGCCGACCCCAGCAAAGTTGGGAAAAGGCGAGGCAGATGATGATACTCGTACTATTAGATAATTTTTGGAAAGTGTTTAGTGTTAGTAGTAGAGATACAATTACTAGGATGTTGCTGTCGATTCATTGCTAATTGGAGAGGCGAAGTTGATCTAAAGGCCAATTCCCGTGGGAATCAACAAATGTTTTAAATAAGGATAAAATAATAATAGCAGTCTAGTTCCTTCATAACTAATGGTTGATTTAAAATACTACAAGAAAAAAAAAGAAAAAATAAACATGTCTCAATCTGTCAAAAATACTTATAATTTTTAATAACTTTTTGACTTTGATTGTGCAATCTCATCTCAGCGACAATCCGAAACAGTCCGAATGTTTAACTTCTCTGATAAGTAAATTGCTAATACATACCTACAAGTTAAAACAAAAAGGATTTGCGCTTTGTAATCAAACGATAATAATGATTATACCAGCCTGTTATCCAGTGGGATAGTAACAGCCTTCCATGGTATGAAAAATGGTCTCTTAATGGTCGACGTTAGTCACCTGACCACACACCACGCACATTGCATGTTGGTGATGTGGACCCATATGCCAACTTTTCTCAGTGTTTTTCTTTACTTTACTGGCGTATTCGACCAAACTTTTATAACCTGCAAATAAGTTTTGAATTTTTGAAAGTTTTTTCGTACGAAAACTTTCAGACGACAACTTTGTCTTTTTTAAAATGAGCCCTAAGTCAGAGATGGTCCATGAGTCTTTATTTATATATTTAAACTTTTCGCACAAAAAGGTGCAATGCCTTAGACATTCTCTTCCAGTCAACCAAGAGTGGTGAAGAGCTTAGATGGTAGATGCTTTGATTGAGCGGAACAATGATAAAAAAAACTATTTAAACTAGATACATAATTATTAAATAGGTTACCTTCTTTCCTTATTTTTTTCCTAGATATAATAAAAACATGTAATTTGTGATTTTTGTTACAATTGTATACAAGTTGGAGATGGGCATACAACAATAAATTAAACTGCATACGAGTATAATTATCTAATGCGCTACTCAGCCTTCATACGAAAATTCAATCACATATAATACGGGGTGGCAGGGACATCGATGCGCAGCGTGTTACATGATTAACGCCCTTATTGCGTTGAAATTTTTCGTCGGTAATTTAAAAAAAACATTGCTCTGCCATACATTTTGACCGTGTAGATATTGCACTTTTCTATAAAAAGGTCTGTTTTTTTTTTTTTGAAAACCGACGGAAAAATTTCTATGCTGGGAGGTCTAGAATCATGTGCTGAAGTCATGGTTACAGTTTGCGCGTCGATGTCCCTGTCACCCTGTATAATATACTAGTTTAGTCACCTATATCTAGTCAAACATTGCCAAAAGCCATAGTAGGCCCATCACAAGTAATTCGTTTATTTAGTTTAGTCACTTTATCTAGTCAAACATTGGCAAAACCCATGGTAGGCCCATCACAAGTAATTAGTTTATTTGGAAAAATCACTTTTTTATTTTAATGTTAAGATTTATTTGATAGTTCCAAAATATCCCATGCATTATTATTTCTAGTGTTTTCAATTATTGTTCTAAGTATTGTTGTCTCCACATGGTATATACCGTTACATTAAATTGAAAACGACGTATTCAGATGCGTCTTTATCATCGTCTTAATAAAAATTCCTAAAGCCTACTCCTTTACTAATGATGTCGGTTACATTCCTTAGATAGGAGGTTCTGACAAGGAATGCCGAAGGTGCTTGGCCTTGTGGTGTACCCTTTGGTGAAAAAGGTCTTATAAGGGACCCAGGTTATTTTTTGATGAAGTAAGTTGAGATCTTAACACTGACCCAGTTTTAGGGATGAGGTAAGGGATGCATATTAATTAGGAAGCATGTATGGTACATTAGGTAGGTCCTGAATTTGATTGCCCGTTCGTATTTTTTTTTTGTCCGACCTTACATATTATAAACCTTACAAATTACTAACATAGAGTTTATTATAAAGTTTAAAGAAGAAAAAAGGAGTTACTGAAATAAAATGATGCTTCAGCTTGCTTCAGTCAGCAATGTTTTTTTTTTTTTAATAGCTACGGGATTTTTTTTAGTTTAAATTTTATATAGGTTCGTCTTAAAAGTTCGTTTAGCTTTTTTTGTAAGAGTTATCTGACAACAATAAATATGTAGTACTACATAAATATTTTAAACAAACTTTGCAAATAATTCTAAAAACTTTACTTTGAGAGAAACGGTTTTACAGTTCAATAGGTAGAGCTGTAAGAGTTTTATTTATAGTTAATTGTTTATGTTACTCAATAACGAACATTGTTATTCAAGACACAAAGAAAACTTTTAAGTATTGGAAACTCTGATACGAGACCAAACCTAAACGGCTACTTGTCTTACCAACGATCTTTTTCAAACAAAACAAAAACAAGCATTATTAGGAAGAAAAAACAGTCTTAACTTACCTTTAACGCTAATGACACTCCATTTTCTGCAAACGCCACAAATTCCTCTCACAATCCGCCATCAGTCACAAGAGAAAAACGTTAAAACAAATCCCTTATCAACCACACCGGCCGAAACGATAACGGAACTACGAACGTGCGCGTTAACGTTACAACGTTCGCGTGGATACCGTAGAGTTTTTCGCGTAACGCAGCGAACGCGCACTTGTAAGTTATGGTATAGCGGTGAACGGCGAATGCGGCCGCGTCGGTCTCATGTTAGAACGCAAATGACTGGCGGCATCGAAGCAGTACAATCGCCGTGACGTCACTTCAAATGAAATTAAAAATGGAAGAAAAAATAAATCAGAAGAAGCTTCACTGGAATGAATCTATATCGCGTTATTGGTAACATGTCCAAGTTGGAGAGAAAGTTCGAGTCTTACTTAGTCATTCGCGTCGATTCGAAAGTGCAAGTACCATTCGGTTTGTCGGAATGACCATCATAAGCGCTTGTAAACAAGCAAAGAAAACGTACTCTCATGAAAGCAAGACTAGACAAGTCCGTCTACACCAGTTTAGTATGTGACTTCCGAATTTTTGCGTAACCGGCTCCCACACTTCTTTTGTTATGTTCCGTAATACATTCTTGCATAATTAATGCTTAACGTAAACGGTATAGTTATAGCGTTTGCTCCCATTCTGGCGATTTTGACAATGTTTACGTGATTTACATTACGTAAGTAAAATATCAGACAGAGAAGCCCATTTATTGTGTACTGTATGTAATTAGTGTAGTGTCTATAATAAAGCCAATTGTTACAGCTGTTGTGATGTGCTAAAAATGGCACCTATGCATCGTAACATATCTTTATGGTTGTTGGTAAAACTGTTATGGTTTAATAATAGTGTTATTTATGTTTTTCATAGCTTCTGACCACACTAGGCTATTATGTAATTATTTTTATGCAATTCCGGAAAATTTATATGCCCATGTTATGTATTCAATGAACGTATTTAAATTAATGATAAAGGAAATTGTTCAGTAACTTCCCATTTTTCCGTCGACCGTTTCAAAGAAATCAAACGAGATATATACCTACCTATGTGATGACCACTTGCCATGACACTGACCACACAGGAGTCGCGAGGACATGGTATTGAATTGTTTAGGGGGTATATTGCGATGTTATGCATAACGTGAATTTCGCAAGCGATTGGGAATACATCAATTCTTTTTTTTCCTATACTCATCGAGAAAAGACAGTCAGCATATAACCCAATAATATGGCTGGTGATCACTCGAAGATTGTCTGCTTTGTTGGTCTTATGGTCGTAGCGATACTGCCGAGCATAAAGTCCTGGGTTCGATTCCGTCGGGCGGTCGGGCATTTTCAGTAACAGCCAGGAGTCAGGATCTGTGCCCGGTAGATGGGAATAGGCTTGTCCCAAAGACTATAAAACCATATTCTCTATGGCTTGTCCCCATCACATAGGACTTAAAACATAACTGTTGCTGGCGAAATGTGGGTGTACTTCTGCCTGACCCTACGGGGAAAACTGGCGTGATGGTTGAGGTTATGTAATGTTTTTATCTCTTAAAGAGTACCTGGGAAGCTGAAGTACTCAGTCCTGATTAGGGTGGCCTCAGATCAGTTGAGTAGGACGTGACCCCCACAAATCAGAACATGCCCTACAAATTATTAACCTGAACAAAAGGTTGGTATTAATCAAACCATGTTTTCACCGACCTTCGTCCACGTAATTTATTAGATAAGACTTCATTATTAACCCTCAGTATGTTGTTCCCGATAACCGTAACCATGTTAATAAGGAGAAATGCCGATATCCATTTGAGATAGCTTTTACAATATTATGAATGTGGGCTATCTCATGATATTAACTTTTAATATAAGGTAATTAGTGTTATTTCTGAACTGATTTTATTTCTTTTTTTAATCTAAGTACTTATAAAAGTTTCCGAACGAAACGTACGTGGCATAGACGAGGGGGGAGAGAAACAAAAGACGATTGTAAAGGTGAAAAGTGTAATAAAATAATAGTGAATCTAAAATTACTAAAAAGGTGTGGCCTGAGTTGAGGCCATAATGTATTGAGGCATGAGGACAACCTCATAGGTTGAACTGCGATATGCCATTAATAAAAAAAACTAAAAAAATAATTTCTGCTAATCCATCCAATTTTTTTTTTTTATAAACGTTTGCCCCCACTAGGAATTACTCCTGTATCGTGGGTGCGTTCGCGTTCGTTAACATTTAAACTCACATACACAAACAGCCAGACTCGGAACAACTACCTGTAGGCAATACAAATATTTGTTCCGTGCGGGAATCGAACCCGCGACGCGCAGCGCAGCAGTTGATCGCTCAGCCACTGCGCCAACCGTGTCGTTGAATTCTTCCATCCTAGGTGAATGAGAATGAATGTCAATGGCTATAAGAGTAGAAGAAGACCAAAAAAACGATGGATGGACTGTGTGAATGATGATATGGTTAGAAAGGCTACCAAGATGACGATTAGGTATACTCTGTTCATCAGGTTAACCATTTTTTGACTGATCGAATTAATGAGCAATTATATTTTTTTTTGCCAAAACTGATCACGAGTCACGAGTAAAAGTATGTATACACTCGGCTTTATTCAAAAGCGATTTACTTACTACTTCATTTTTGAATGAAATTTTATGTTGTTGCGAACATAGCATTTTCGAACCCATAGGTTTATCTAATGTGTCATATTTCAATGTTGCATTCGTTATTTCACGAAAAAATCGCAATTGAAAGTTGTCAAGTGTTGACACATTGGTGCTCGTGACTGTACGGTATTACGAGTATAATCTCGTATAATGTCTGTAAGAAGTAATAAATAAGATAATTCAGTAAGTTTAGGCAGCTTATATATTTGTTTTATTACGCATTTTAAAGTTAACTTTTACGTAATCGATCGTACGTACAAATAGTTATGTTCTAAGGCAGCTGTCAAAAAACGGTAAACCTAGTGGACAGAGTATAATAGAGAAGTATGAAAGAAAAAGCAAAATAAATAGGCTTAATTCCTAAAAAAATCGAATTAGTCCATCAGTTATTACCTATCAAAAAATATTGAACCCGTATTTTTTCTTTTGTCTAATATATAAAAAATGATGAAGATATCGCCCGTTAAAGTTCCGCGTGACGTCACTTGCTTGTGACACTTTTGCAAGCAAGTGACGACGTCACGACTCCCACTCCCAAATTTTGACGCGCTTTATCTTTGTCATTTTTTGTTTGATTGACAAAAGAAAAAATACGTGTCCATACTTTTCGATAATCTAACTGACAGCCTAAATATACTAATTATTTTTTTACCCAGGAAACTACCCTATAGGGATAAGGGCAGGAGAATATTTTTATTATAATAATGTGTGTACATTAAAGAGTAAAAGAAAACACTTTCAATTTGCAGCAACTTTACAAGTTGTAATAATAAAAATGTAATAAATATGTGCGTGTATGTAAGTAACTTTATACATGTAATGATATTAAGAAAGTAGGTATGGAGTTAATATCAGCGATTTCACACCATTAAAACTTGGCTTACTAAAATGCCAACACGCGTCATATAGATTAAGCAATATAATCCACTTAGGATAGCTGGGAAATAACATAATTATGTACTATTTGTTTTTGAAGTTTAAAATTGAGAACATATTTTGCGTTCTTAATGTGTCCACATCAGTACCTAGTAGTAAGGAGAGATAAATCATCATCATCTGCCAAGCCTTTTTTCTAACTTGTTAGATTTAGGTTCCAGTCAATTCAATAGGGTCATGTGATCGACCCGACCATCCGTCGGGTTGATCACATGACCCTATTGAATGACTATTTCATGAAATCATGACATTTAAGGACAATATTCCAAATAAAAGAGTTGTACTGATGATTTTAATTATTATAATTATGTGAAAACATATTTGTTACAGTCGCGAATCATATTTTAATTATTATAATTATGTGAATACATATTTGTTACAGTCGCGAATAATATTTTAATTATTATAATTATGTGAATACATATTTGTTACAGTCGCGAATCATATTTTAATTATTATAATTATGTGAATACATATTTGTTACAGTCGCGAATCATATTTTAATTATTATAATTATATGAATGCATATTTGTTACAGTCGCGAATCAAATTTTAATTATTATAATTATGTGAATACATATTTGTTACAGTCGCGAATCATATTTTGATCAACCTGGGCAGTAATTGCGCTATCAGAAGCAATGGCTTTCATTGTGACAGTTCAACAATATTCATTGCGTTATTTATGTTGTTGAGCAGGCAAATTTTTCGAACATATGAAGCAATGGATTAGCAATAGGCTTCAGATTGAGAGTGATAGCGTGTTACGCAATTAGGGAGCTGATGAGACCTGCAAATCCCAAAAAACATTTGAATTTCGCGGAATTCCCTGGCACTTTTGCCTTAAAGGGAATTACTGTTCGGGTTCTCTCCTCTCTAACAATTCTTCTTTCGGTCCGGAGTTCCGGTACTAGTTGTGTGACCTTTGAATATGACACATCAATCTGAATCATATACTCTAGATAAGTACTAGGATTCAGTAATGATAATTTAACGTAATTATGTTATTATTAAGATAAGAAGTTTAACTTCTTATCAATATAAAATATGAGTCATCATTTTCTATCAGTTTTGAAAAAGTAACGTGATGTTATGTGAATTTAGAAAATGCAGATTCAGACTTTATTAATATATTTAGGTTCAATAGAGTATTCGGAGTCGCTTATTGTTATAATGAATCAATAATACTATAAAATACCTATTGTGAGTCTTTAGTAAATTGGTGCATAATGGCGCCGATTCCCTTGTTCACAAACTAAACTAAATTTAAGTTCAGTGCATGTTTTTCTTTCTATTTCATTAAGAAAAGGACAGAAGATAAATATTAGTTAGGTCCTGTCAAATTAGTCAGCACCAGACATAAATTGACGTATTTTTAGTAGCCAATTCTTTAATCACGTCTAAACTTGTCTATGGAGTATCTTAAATTGACAGGACTAAACTAATATATATCATATGTCCTTTTCTTAATGAAATAGAAAGAAAAAGATACACTGCATTTAAATTTAGTTTAGTTTGTGAACAAGGGAATCGGCGCCAATGACCCTCTCATTGTTTAAAAAAAAAAAAATTCCATTTATAAAAAAAAAAAACTTGTCATGCCAAACTATCATGTTACCCAATAACTGTGTTGTGCAGGTCAGATAGGTAGTTGCTCCATGTAAAGTACTGGTATTCAGCTGCATCCAGTTAGACTGGAAGCCGACCCCAATTTAGATGGTAAAAGGCTAGGCGATGATGGTTTTCTTTTGTGTCACAAAGATCTACAATTTATTTCCAAAGCATCCAATACTTTAAAAAACAATTGGTTCTTTAACAGAAAGAAAAAGTGGACTCCACTTTTTCTATGGCTAAGTTTATTTGTATTAGAAATCTCAACTCTTTGCTTAGGTACGTTTTTGCCTGACATCATTCGATTCAAGTTGTCTCATTAAGTCATTATACACCAAAGTCAAATATCTGTAGTTGTACAGTCAACCTCAGCAGTAACAATTTGTCATTGACAGTGCCTTAATGTCGTAGCAGTAAGGGTGATTTCGTACTCGTGTAACCACTGCTGTGTGGTTGACTGTATAGTATTTTAATCTTACAAAGCGACGCGCGTTTTACTTCATCACCCTAACACACATAGACACACATTTCCGACTTCGCCCGTGTCTCGAACGGTACCGAGAGCAAGGAGCTCTCGGTACCGTACTTACCGCTTACACACACATTCACAGCGTGTTGGTAAACTTGGTAACTACAAGAAAAGTGCACGTCGCTTCGTAAGGTAACATTACTGTACCAGATCGTGGTACTTTTCTTTTGAGATGCTGTTTAACTGCATATCTTCATACTATCTACGTAATCCGCCTCCGAGATTATAATGAGGTTGTAGAAAACCTACTTGCAATTTCGAAAAGACTTAATGACACCCGGTTTCTCGGTCTTAACACCATGTTGCTAACTAATTTCAGTATTTAGCGAGTATACCTTTAAATAGCAAAATACCCGTTGTGCGAATTACTATGACCATATTGGCCATGCTTTGTAAAATATGTAAATTGGACATAGAAATCCTTTTAAATACTGTTAGGTAAGTATATTATTCTATAGGCTATTAGACCGAGTTTCAAACGTCGAGATCCGAAGACGTACGAAGGTTTTCGGTATCGGAAAACGGATTATGGAACTCGAATGGAGTTGGGCAGGACAGCTGGCAAGGCGCAATGGTGGAGTATGGTAATGACCGAGTGAAGTCCAAGGAGTAAGGGCAAAGCGGCTGGGAAGGCGAGGGCCCCAGAGCCTTCGCCTCTCCCAGAAGGACCTCCCACGACCAACGCAGAATGGCAAGTGGTCGGGGAGAGAAAGAAGGCGGCCAAGGCGGCGAGGAAAAAGGCGCAAAGGCAGCGCCGCAAGGAGCGAGCCGTTGCGGCTAGGCTTCGCTCCCCTAAGACCGCGGCTGTAGTCATAACACTACAGCCGGACGCGGTCAAGGGGGGAGTGACCTACAGTGACGTGCTAACAAAGGCAAAAGCGACGGTGAACCTCCAGGAGCTGGGGATCACCGGAGGCCTCCGGCTTAGGGTGACCGCTACTGGTGCCCGCATGCTGGAGATCCCCGGTGCGACGAGTGGCCCCACCGCTGACGCCCTAGCTGAGAAGCTAAGGGCGTCCCTCAACGCGGACGAGGCTCGAGTCTCCAGGCCCGTCAAGTGCGTAGATATGCGCATTATGGGCCTGGATGACTCTGTTACGGAGAAGGAGGTGGTAGCCGCCGTCGTCGGGACGGGCGGGTGTCTGGCCGACCAGGTGAAGGCGGGCACCATACGTCCCGACTTCACGGGCATGCGAACCATTACGGTAAGCTGTCCCGTGACGGCGGCGAGACAAATTGTGGAGGGCGGAAGGCTCCTGGTGGGCTGGGTGTCAGCGCAGGTCAAGCTGCTGGAGCCCAGACCTCTGAGGTGCTATCGGTGCCTCGTGGGGTACCACGCGAGCGCCATGTGCACCTCGGAGGACCGCAGCACTCTGTGCTTCCGCTGCGGTAAGCCCGGACATAAGGCCGGCTCGTGCAACGCCACGCCGCACTGCGTCGTATGTGCGGCTGCTGGCAAGCCGGCCGATCACCGGGCGGGGAGCAAGTCCTGCGCCCCACCCACCGAAGCCAGGAGGAAAGGCAGGCCCTCCGCCGCCGTCGCCACCACCACCACCGTCGCCGCCACTGCTGCCGCCGCCGCCACCGCCGCCGCCGCCGCCACCGCCGCCGCCGCCGCCACCGCCGCCGCTGCTGAAGGGCCTCCTCAAGAGGCCCGGGAGGGGGCTGAAATGGAGGAGTAATGGCTCCTTTACGCCTCCTTCAGGCGAACATCAACCACTGCGCCTGCGCTCAGGACTTGTTGCTCCAGAGCATGGCGCAGTGGTCGATTAACATCGCCGTGGTCGCTGAGCCGTACTTTGTCCCGCCCAGGGATGACTGGGTGGAGGACCTTAGCGGCTCAGTGGCCATAATTTCGTCGGTTGCCGCCGGCACCCCGTCCCTCGAATGTGTCACGAAGGGACAGGGGTGCGTAGCAGCACGGTTCGGAGAGATTGTAGTAGTGGGAGTCTACTTCTCTCCGAGCCGAACTCTCGCCGAGTTCCAGAACTCTTTAACAGAGTTGAGTGTCGTCGTCGCCAGGAACCATCCCTTCTCCGTGCTAGTGCTCGGGGACTTCAACGCCAAGAACTTGGCCTGGGGTTCCCGGTGCACGGACGTGCGGGGCAGGATGGTGGAGGACTGGGCTCTGGAAACAGGCCTGGTCGTCCTAAACCGGGGTTCTGTTCCTACGTGTGTGCGGATGCGGGGCGAGTCGGTAGTGGATATCTCGTTCGCCAGCCCCGCTCTGACGCAGCAGGTCATTGACTGGCGCGTCATGGAGGAGGTGGAGACCTACTCCGATCACCGGTATATCCGGTTTGATGTCTCCACCCAGACCTCTAGCGCGCTGGTCCAACAGGCCCCGAGTGGTCCGCGGTGGGCGCTGAAGCAGCTGGACCGGGAGCTTCTCCTGGAAGCCTCGATCGTGCAGGCCTGGGTGTATTCACCGGACAGGCCTGCTGATATTGACGATGAGGCGGTTCCGGGAGGCCATGTCCGAGATCTGTGACGTGGCAATGCCCCGAGTCCGGCCAGGACGCGCCCGACGTCAGGTGTACTGGTGGTCGCAGGAGATCGCGGCGTTACGCAAGGCGTGCGTCGACGCGCGACACCGGTATACCAGGCACCGCAGGCGCCGCATCCGCCCTCCGGATGCGGAAGCCACGGAGGCGGAGCTGTACGAGGGGTACAGAGCGGCGAAGACCGCCCTCCGAGAGGCAGTCCAGCGGGCCAAGGATATGGCCCGCGAGGAGATGCTGGAGACTCTGAACAGAGATCCATGGGGGCGCCCTTACAAAATGGTGCGGAATAAACTCCGCACCTGGGCCCCCCCGCTGACGCAGAGTCTCCGCCCTCAGCTGGTGGAGGAGGTGGTGAGCGCTCTGTTCCCTTCACGGGGGGAGCATACTCCCCCGCCTATGGCTCCGCCAATAGCGGTGTCCGAAGCGGACCACACGGACGACGACGACGACACCCCTGAAGTGAAATACCGCCGAAAAAAATACCGCCCCAGGACCCGACGGCTTGCCGGGTAAAGCCTGGGTCCTGGCCTCGACGGCTCTCGGGCCTCGACTGGAGGCGCTCTTAAGCGCATGCATGGAGAGAGGCCAGTTTCCACTGCGTTGGAAGACGGGGAAGCTGGTCCTCATTCAGAAGCCAGGGCGCCCTGCGGACTCTCCGTCCGCATACCGGCCCATTGTGCTGCTCGACGAGGTTGGCAAGCTCTTCGAGAGAGTGATTGCGGGCCGCCTCGTCGGGCACCTGGTGGGGACGGGGCCGGATCTTGCGGATAGCCAGTTCGGCTTCCGCAAGGGGCGCTCGACGGTGGACGCCATCATGCGCGTTAGAGCCCTCACGACGGGGGATGCGGTGTCCCGGGGCGGGGTCGTCGTGGCGGTGTCACTCGACATCGCCAACGCGTTTAACACCCTGCCCTGGAGTTGCATTGGGGAGGCACTCCGGTATCACCGGGTGCCGACCTACCTCCGTCGAGTAGTCGGGGCGTATTTGACGGACAGAGCCGTCATCTACCCCGGTCGCGACGGGAACTGGAACCGGCGAGAGATGTCGTGCGGTGTCCCACAGGGATCGGTTCTGGGGCCGCTCCTGTGGGACATCGGTTACGACTGGGTGCTGCGGGCAGACCTCCCTGATGGCGTCAGCGTAGTTTGCTACGCTGACGACACGCTGGTCCTGGCGCAGGGGAGGTCGTATCAGGCGGCGGCCGACGCGATGACACGCGGGGCTGCGATAGTCGTGGATAGGATCCGGCGGTTGGGTCTCGAGGTGGCATTGCACAAGTCCGAGGCCATGTCCTTTCATGGGCCCCGGTACGGGCCACCTTCGGGATCCCAACTGATGGTAGGAGGGGTTCACATCGGCGTCGAGGCAACGATGAGATACCTGGGTCTCGTCCTCGACAGCCGGTGGAACTTCGTCGAACATTTTCGACGTTTGGCCCCCAAACTGGAACGGGCCGGGGCCGCCTTAAAGCGGCTCCTGCCCAACCTGAGGGGGCCAAACGCCTCCTGCCGGAGGCTTTACGCGGGGATCGTGCGGTCCATGGCCCTATATGGGGCCCCGGTGTGGGCGCGTTCACTGCGGCTTCGAGCCGCACACTACCTGAACGCGCCCCAGAAGGTGGTAGCCACAAGGCTAATCCGGGGCTACCGCACGATCTCGCGCGAGGCGGCAAGCCTCCTTGCCGGACTGCCGCCATGGGATCTGGAGGCAATAGTCCTCGCGCGCCTGCATGACTGGCGCGCGGAGGCACTATGCCGGGGGGAAACTCTGCACCCGCGGCAAATCGCTGCGGAGCGGACGGACCTCCGGCGCGATCTCATGGCGGAATGGAAGGCGCGACTATCGCAACCCAGCGCAGGGCACGCCACGATAGTGGCGATAAGACCCCTCTTTGAGGAGTGGCTAGAGAGGCGTCACGGCGTTCTCACGTACCGCCTGACGCAGGTCCTCTCCGGACACGGATGTTTCGGGAGGTTCCTGCACATCATCAGGCGGGAGGAGACGCCCGGGTGTCACCACTGCCAGGATCGCCCAGAGGACACGGTGGAGCACACGGTGGAGGTCTGCCCTGCTTGGGCGGAGCCCCGCCGTGTCCTCGTAGAGGCGATCGGCAACGGCGGCGACCTCTCGCGCCCGGCCCTGGTGCAAGCCATGGTCCGGGGCGAGAGAGAATGGGAGGCAGTCACCTCCTTCTGCGAAGCAGTCATGCTAGCGAAGGAGGTGGCGGGGAGGCTGAGGGAGAACACCTCACGCCTCAGCCGCCGCGGGAGACGCTCCGGGCGTCGGGAGCCGCGTGACGACTCCCGGCCACCGTAGGCGCGGGCCTGCGGGCGGTGAGTAATGGGTAGCTCACCGTCCGATCAGGACCAGGCCCGTGCCGGACGGCGCGTTGTGTTCCACGCGCGCCTCAAAGAGAAAATGTCAGCAGAGGACGGGGCCCCATAGGGCCGAAGCCTGCCGGGGCGGCGGGATTTTCCGAAAGGTTAACCGCTGCCCTGGAACAGAAAGGGCTAAGGACGGAACACGGGTGGGTTTTAGTCAGTAAAAGTCTGACACTCCCTTCCGCTCCACCCAGAGCGGGAGGGGTCATTTGATGATTTCCCATCCACAAAAAAAAAAAAAAAAAAAAAAAAAGTCCAAGGAGTGGATGACGAAGTGTCGGTCGTCCGGCGGTGAGATAGCCGTACGACATTGTTACCACCGCGGGTAGAACCTGAATGAGGCTGGCAGAGGAGCGTGAAGATTAATAATTATAGTAATAGGTTTATAGTAATAAGTTTATTTATTTTCTCTCACAATGGTTTGTAGTACTTAACAGTTATGAAGAACATAAATTCACATTGTGAGAGCTGGTGCCTGAAGTAGGTTTTAGAAAAAAACCTGTATTACAGGTCACCAGGCCCCACTTAGTGGCATCATACAAATAAACAGGTAGTAAACATGTATTTCTACTAAACACTTAAAACAAAAAATAAATAAATGAGGAGAAAAAAAAAGAAAGAAAAGAATTAAAAAAAAAAAAAAAAGACAACAAAAGCAGTCAAAGAGTGTATGGTGAGTGTGTAGGTGAGTGGTGGTGAATGTGTGTGAGTTTTCAAGAATTCAGTTACTTTTTGCTTACAACCGAGCTTGTGCAGTGAATAAATATTTTGATCCTTGTTGATAACATTATACAGATAATCCCCTAGGTAACAGAAAAACTTGTGGGACTGACGTAACCGGAAAAATTTTGAACTGCACCCTTTCTTCGTTTATCTTTCAATAGATCCGGGTCATAGGCTAGCTGCAAGTGCTTTTTGAGGACAGTGTGCAGAATGAAGGTTTGCCTTATAGACAGTACATCCCATTTTTTGTATATGGGATGTACTGTCTATAAGGCAAACCTTGATTAGCACAAGAAAAGAGAGTTCTTTGACCAGCTGTGCGTGAAGTCAAGCTATGAATGATGATGATAGTTGGTTCATAGGCGCGAAACCTTTGGTCTTTTGATAGATACTGCTTCTTCTTCACGTATCGATGGTAATCAAAATGGAGTCGACCCAGAACTCGGCTTCAAATTTGGCACCATTAGTACCTAGCGTCCATCAGTTTCTGTTTGTCAGACAATTAAATAGGACACGCAGGACAAGATATTACGTGTTCCATCGTTTGCGGAACAGCACCACATTAACACTCCTGGATGGAGTCACCTACAGGGTGGCAGGGTCATCACCTGGGGCCCGATAGGGCCTAAGCCTGCCAGGGCGGCGGGATCGTCCGAAAGGGTTACCGTTGCCCTGGAACAGAAAGGGCTAAGGAAGGAACACGGGTGGGTTTTAGTCAGTAAGAGTCTGACACTCCCTTCCGCTCCACCCAGAGCGGGAGGGGTCATTTGATGATTTCCCATCAAAAAAAAAAAAGGGTCGTCACCTACAGGGTGGCAGGGCCATCACCTACAGGGTGGCAGGGTCATCGACGCAAAACCTGTTGTCATGGATTCAGCACATGATTCTGGACTCCTCATTATTACTGAAGACTAATCGATAGTCACAAGACTATCATTCTCAGAGCTATAAAAAGCCTGCATTGTATGTTCTCGACTTTTCCCGCCGGTTCGCAATTAGACTCGATAATTGTAACTAATCGTTCGTAACGGAACAACTGGCACTGAGGAAACAAAACAAAAGGTCTATTTGGTGCAATAAGAAGCTTACACAGTGCCGAGTGAAAGAAAGTAAAACTTACCGTCTTAATTTCGTGCTGATTCGAGTTTTTGTGGATGTCGTCAGGTTTTTTGCATTTTACATCCTGGGCATCACGGTAACTAACTGCCCCGTTGGTCTATCGCGACTGCTGAGTGTGGGGTCCTGGGTTCGATTCCCGGGTCGGGCAAAGTGTTATTGAGTTTTTCCATTAGGAATCACTTAGTAACAGCCCGGAGTTCGGAAGTTTGCGGTATGATACCCCCGTGCCTCGGAAAGCACGTTAAGCCGTTGGTCTTGCGCCTGATCTCTCTCCGGTCGTGTCGGATTGCCGTCCCGTCGAACTATGAGAGTGAGGGAAGAGGGAGTGCACCTGTATCTGAGTGCACACCTGTGCACTATAATATCTCCCGCGCAGAAGTCAAGTCTCCGTTGATGTTGGCCGCCGTGGCCGAAATACGTTTGGTGGACTTTTTGCGGTATAGATAAAAGAGTATATTAAATCTATTCCGTGCTGGATATCTATTGAAGTTTAATAAGGTTACTATTTAAATAAAAGTTATGGAAGGTAGTTTGAGGTCTATTTTATTTTTTCGAAGCAGTAATGCTCGCGAAGGAGGAAGCGGAGCGCGTGAGGGAGAGGCAATCACTGCGCCCTCAAGCCCCTAGTCGCTTCAGGAGACGCCCTGGACGGGAGTCAACAGCCGACTCCCGGCCACCGTAGGTGCGGGCTTGCGGGCGGTGAGCTGCCCATTGCTCGCCGCCCGGTAAGGACCAGGCCCGGGTCGAATGTCGACTGTGAACGAGATGTCAGCACGAATTGACGGGGTCCGCTAGGGCCGATGCCTGCCAGGGCCGCGGGTTGTTCGAAAGAGATACCGTGGCCCCTGGCACAGGCAACCGAGGGAACACGTTTGGGTTTTAGTCACACGTCGCCCTTCCGCTCAGCCCAGAGCGGGAGAGGTCTATTTTTCCTGCTCAGTGCTATCGCCAACGTTGAAAATTAATACCAACTAGAAAATGTGACCTTTTCCTGCTTTGTAAAATCTAATCTAACTAACTAGCCTGGGGGTCTACTCCAAAGTGCAAAGTGCGAATGTTCGGATCGGACCGACACATTTCCGAACCGAATATTATTGAAAAAACCGAAAAAAGTTCGGATCAGCTCTGTTGGGTCGGGACCGTAGTCAATATTCGAAAGAGTGTAGGAGTGTAGGATCGAGACCGACCGAACCAAATTGTAACTTTGTAGCAGGAAACGGCCGATCATTCGGCCGATACTACTTCGGAGTAGACCCCCAGTATTGTCGCACTGCAGGGCAAAGGCGCCCCTTTCCCTTTTCCACACAATTCTGTCTTTTTGCCGGTCTTGGCCTGCCGCGATGGCATCGTGCGTTTAAAATAGTTAATTGCGCATTGTGAAATATCAGATATACTTTTTTTTTGATCTAGACCTTTCGCCCTAGTGTTAGTTCTGATTATTTCGTTTTCATTTAGAATGTGTATGCTTAGACTTTTGTTTAAATAAGTCCACTTTTGACCAACATAATTCTTTGACAAACTTTTGTTTTGATAGGCATTCCGTTAGATTCTAGTTGTCAATGTACAAGCCGAAATTGACCTTCTGTGCTTACCTACTTCATCTAATTTTCCGGACACGCAATGATGTATGTAAAACGCGATTCACTATCGAGATAAAATCGATACAAATCGAGAGCAATCGATGTTACATAGTAATTAATTTCACTGTTCCGCTCGTGTTAAGAAGATGTGCAGAGCGTTGATGTGAATTATTATTCGTGACGTAATGTTTGGCACAGATTCGCTGGTTTGTGTTGAAAATGAAAATGACAAATGGAGCGAAAATGTTTCATATCTGTAGAATAGTATGGAAGAGGAGGAGGAAGCTAACAGAAAGATTAAAATATACAATTATAACCGACCTCCCAAACTCAATATGAATGTGAAGCCAGGACACAGTCTGTGCCGCACCATCTCTCCTGCCTGTCGTGCACAACTACCTGCATCCACAAGGACTTCATAATTAGCCATAACGTTCCCACTGCTGGGACACAGGCCTCCACTCACAGGGAGGAAATCCGCGGGCCCAGTGCGGGTTGATAGATGTCACATGTTTTCGAATTTTTGGTTCTAGGACATATCGGTTTCCTCACGATGTTTTCCTTCACCGTTTTTGAGAGCAGTCGTGATGAAATAATTTACTTCCTGGGTTCGAACCCACGAACTACAACTCGTTAGTTGGAACCGTTACCACTGGGCCACCACTGCTCTCCCTCAAGGTTAAATCCTTGAATGAAGCAAACGACAGTGTCTGTCCACACTGTCCAGGTCACTACGTACTGGTCTGGCATGAGTCATAGATTGGAGAAAAAAACCGGCCAAGTGCGAGTCGGACTCGCGCACCGAGGGTTCCGTACAATTTAAAATTATTAAAAATATTTTTATTATATGATGTAACTAAAAATTTACGATTTTCGCAATTTTTCCTTTAACTGTGCTATAAGACGTTGCTTCGTACCAAATTTCAAGATTCTGAGTTCACTGTAGGTTTTGATTCCCTTGCGAGTGTCGAAAATTTGCGGAAATTTGCGGCATAAACGGCTGTATCTTTTGAATGCCTTGGCTAAGGGTCTTGACAGACAGACAGACGGATGGACGGACAACAAAGTGATCCTATAAGGGTTCCGTTTTTTCCTTTCGAGGTACGGAACCCTAAAAACATTCAAACAGAAAAATGGAATGGAAATAAAGATAAATGAACATGAAGTAGAAGAGAATACGTTCATTTGCGGTAAACATGACGCAGAGAAAGAACACAAACACAGAAAAAGAACAAATTGGGGGAAAATATGCGTCACAACAACGCAAAACGGCCATCACTCAGCGTAAGGCTAAGTCCCTATGCGAGGACACCTGGACCTGGTTAGAATGCTGGACACAGACCTTGCCCAAGTTGATAAGTTCTATGTAGACAAGCATAATAAAAGTTGGATGAGTATATCGTAGATAAAAATGCTTGTCTTAATGCTGGTCACTTTTGGGCTCTGGGTCACTTGGGCTCACTAGTTGATCATAATTTCAATATTTGGAAGAGATGCTTCCCCTTTTTTTTTTTTTGATTCTGACATTACGAACTTAATGTTTATTTTAATCAATCAAGATTTAATTCGTAATACTGCAATATTAAATACATCTTCCTGATTGGTAGTAATTTTTTTATTTTTTTTTCTCATCTCTTAAATAAATTGCAAACTATGGTTTTGTATAATTTAGAAACATTTTTTAAATTTTGTAAGTGTAAGAACCATGGATCCGTTTTGTATGATATTTTGATGTTGACTTGAAAGAGCATGGCGGTTGAGAATGTGTCATGCTCACTGAAATGCCTCACTGGTGGTGGCGCGTGTGTTGGATTATTCGGTTCCTTACAAAATAGTTGAGCTGGGTGGTGCTGAACCACGCGTCATGTTCGTGAACGGGCGCCGTTGGTTGAGACTGGTCATCTCTTAACTGCCAGGGCTTATTTCTAATGTTATGTTTTAAATTGTTTCTTTTTTACATTGTTCTCACATTTAGAAGCAATAAGAATAATGTACGCGGGATTTTGTAATAATGTTGAGAGTTTCTTGCCCGTTCTTCTCCATAGATATCTACGTTTTGGAATGGCGAGCTTCAACTTTCTCACTAACTGACCGACTATATTTAATTTTGACAATTCAAAAGTGCCTGTAAATGGTAATCCATTTACAGGCACTCAAACTCAAATCATTTATTTATTGAAATAAATGATTTTAGTTTGAGTTGCGCCACAATTAGGCTGTTTATCATAATATTCCTAGTCGCTTTTTTAAGGTCTTTGTTCCTTCTATGTCGTTGTCATACATCCGGTTGGGATTTCCAAGTTATTTATTTAGTAGGCACAAAATGATAACGTTTTGCTTTACGCCTCTCATCATCATCTGCCTAGCCTTTTCCCAACTATGTTGGGGTCCGCTTCCAGTTTAACCGGATGCAGCTGAATACCATGCAGTATTTAACATGGAACGATTGCTTATCTGACCCCCACAACCCAGTAACTGGGTAATACCCCTTGGTTGTCAGACTTTTGGGCTTCTGACTATCTATAACGACCGTCAAAGATCCACGAATAACAGCCGGGACCAACGGCTAACGTAGTTTCCGTGCCTCCCCTCTATTGGTGAAATTAACAAAAGGCGTGACAGTCAGACATTCATTAATCAAATTAATCTAAAATACAAACCAATAATTATATATTCGCGTATAGATTGCATAGTTGACTCTAAAACCCCCACTTATGTGATTACAGTATGGTTTCACCAATGCGTATGTTACACAAACCAATCTATATTTCAACAGTCACGATGGTAAGGTAAAAATTGAAGCGGGTTATGTACAGTCAGCGAAAGTGATATATTCGCAGGCAGCTTACTTACGTGCGGAGTGCAGACTTGACACGTCTTTGACATAGAGAGATGTTTTTTATTCAATTCACCATTTATTCAGTGCACACAAAATACATAGCATAACACAAAATTAAATTATAACAAATAATACGAATATATATATTATATAATCGAGCTGCCAATATACAGAAAATAAAAACATATTTAAAGAAATAAAATTACACTGTGACATAAAAATAAGTCCATTTTATTCTGAACATCTTTGCGTTGCGGTATATTTTTTTCAGTACTTTACAGAATGTCTCTTAGTTCAGTCTGCCTTTTCGCAACGAAACAACTTCCACTCAATCCCATCTTTCGCAACTGTTCTCCAATTTGGACCCACCAAGCTCATAGCTTCAATAAATTCATCTTGACATACTTTAAATGCAATAACGAATATACAAAATGAGATCTGTGTTCCAATATTGCACAAATAGGAGTCAAGCTCAGCACATGTCAGGCAAATATACCCAACGCTTATATTCTGCTAGATCCCTGCAGTGTCATTCAGACGTCGACCAGACGAGAAAAAAAAAACAACCCAACTACAGACTGAAAAGCACGAAACAGGTAAATGATAATACTACCTGAAATCATATCTGAGAGTGAATAGGCTTCTGGGCAAGCTCGTTCGACCGTAGATCTCATCCCTGCCTCTGGGTTGGATTGAGGTCAAGAGTGAGCCCATTGTCAATAATAAAAAATAAAAAAACTGTGTGTCCTATCTTGGAATACAGGCGTAAACTATAAATATTACCTCAATGAATATAACTATATATGAAAATAACTTATTTTTTACATCTAATCAACTATGTATGAACATAACATTTTTTTTACCGAATTGTTTAGTTGACTGTACACACATGTCTTGGTTTCGTCAAATCATTTGTATCATTCATGATGATTAGACTTTTACAACTTCAAAATGTTATTTTAGTAACGTTTGTTGATTATGACGAACTTTCATATTTTCTCCTGACATGCAGTTTTTTACATGTGTATGTATGTAGATTTAATAGGTAATGTCTAATGTTACGTAAAAAGTTTACAATACAATAACGACGTTCATTAATAAACCATGTTTTTGGTTAATCTGACGTGAAACATCTCTCGCTATACATAAAAAATAAGTTCCGTGACTGTCTGAGAGACAGGAGGAGCCCATGACTAAATAATAACAGCCACACATGTCGATCGATCAGGTTAAGCTACGCTAGCCGCGGTTGGTCTGTGGATGGGTGACCATCTTTACATACCGAGACCGTTCCGTGACTCGGAAAGCACGTTAAGCCGTTGGTCCCGGCTGTCATTCGTAGATCTTTGACAGTCGTTACGGGTAGTCAGAAGCCCGAAAGTATGACAACCAGTCTTACCAAGGGGTATCGTATTACCCAGTTATTGGTTGTGGAGGTCAGATAGGCAGTCGTTTCATGTAAAATACTGGTATTCAGCTGCATCTGGTTAGACTGGAAGCCGACCCCTACATAGCTGGGAAAAGGCTAGGCAGATGAATAGTCATAATAATGGTGCTTCATTTCCTTTACTTATAGAGTCTAACGGGCCTCTGCCAGTTCGGGCCCTCGTATTCCTACCAAAGGCACACCACAATTCATCATCATATGGTTCCGAGATACGCGAAAAGTTATAATAAGTCATCGGAATGAATTTCGTCTCACCAGACCATAAAATTCCTCCTCAGTTTTCTACTTCACAATGGATATCATATCATGACATCTAATTACCATAATAAGAACGTAAATCCGTAATTTTATTAGGAGAAACAATCATTTCAGTTTCTTAAAAGTGAAAAAAGAAAAGCGAGGATTATAGACATAATGATATCGATTTTTTTCTTCTATAGCAATTACATACATGATCGCATTATTAGCTGTCATTTAGTATGGTTTTTCTTCATAGAGCAATTGTAATAATTAACTTCTTATGTTTGAAGATTAAATAGCTTTCGATATCTCTGATGAGGCTTATTTGATTAGTTTGTCAATCAATAATAATAAATGATTTGCCCGTACCTAAACTCCAAAGAAATATGGTTCTTATTGGTACTTATAAAACAGTAATAGAAATTGCACCTCAACCATCGCTCATGTGCTCTTTGCACCTAAATTAAAACGGAAACCCTCGGGTACACCCAGACCTTTTGTAGATGTTCTAATCAGACTAGGATACCTAATCTGCTTCTGGTGGGCTGGTTGGAATGAACAACGACGGCCACCATGGCCCACGCACAATGGCCCACCTGAGGGACTAAATGCGGAAACCAATCCTGATAACATAGAGCATAGTTGCACAACAAATTACAACTCTCTAACAATCATACTAAAAGTTAAACGAATCGCAATTCATTGTAAAAGCAGAAACAGAATGGTTGCCATTTAATGCCAGATAAGCTAACTAGATAGGATGCCCTGAGGCTATGTGGCGCGACGGTATTCACGGGATGGCAGATGGATAATAGCTGCGAGCTGCCGAGAATCATGATAACGGCGTGCGACTCAAAAGGCCATGTCCAGCAATGGACTGCTGTAGGCTGAAGATGATGATGGAGCTAATTTTAACTTTTTCTTTAGAGCTGGAACGAGTCATATAAACTTGTAAACCGGACGTGCGTTAAGTAATCCTTTACAAGTAGCAAAACTTATGACGTATGTTTAGGTTAAGGTATTTATGTATGGGTCTGCGTCGCCTGAAATAAATAAATAAATATACCTCCTACAGGCGATCATACCTACTATCGACCTTGTCGACTGGGTAATCCCTTCACTACAAAAACCGGCCAAGTGCGAGTCAGACTCGCGCACCGAGGGTTCCGTACAATTACAATTTACGATTTATGACGTATTAAAAAAAACTACCTGCTAGATTTCGTTCAAACCAATTTCCGGTGGAAGTTTACATGGTAATAATAATAATAACATAATAATATCCCTGGACATTTCACATAGCACCATTTGTCCCAAGCTAAGCAACCTAATGCTTGTGTTATGGTAACAAGATGGCTGATAAACTACTTATATACATTTTTTTTTTTTTTTTGTAAATACATACATATTATAGATAGAAAAACACCCAGACTCGGAAAAAATACATGTAGGTCATACAAATATTTGTTCCGTGCGGGAATCGAACCCGCGACACGCAGCGCAGCAGTCAATCGCTTAACCACTGCGCCAACCGTGCCGTAATGTACATCATATATTTTTTTCAGTTTTATCATTCCCTTATTTTAGAAGTTACAGGGGGGGGGGGGGGATACATTTTACCACTTTGGAAGTGTCTCTCGCGCAAACTATTCAGTTAAAAAAAAACACAGTTGCAAACGCAGTTGATAAAAATTATATTAGAAACCTCAAAATCATTTAAAAAGACCTATCTATAGATACCCCACACGTATGAGTTTGACGAAAAAAAAATTTTGAGTTTCAGTACTAAGTATGGGGAACCCCCAAAATTTATTGTTTTTTTTTCTATTTTTGTGTGAAAATCTTAATGCGGTTCACAGAATACATATACTTACCAAGTTTCAACAGTATAGTTCTTATAATTTCGGAAAAAGTGGCTGTTACATACGGACGGACAGACAGACAGACATGACGAATCCATAAGGGTTCCGTTTTAGCCACTTGGCTACGGAACCCTAAAAACAGCTTCTCTCGTATAGCATAAGCTTAAGCATAATCAGCTTATAATGTTCCCAGCTGGGACAGAGGCCTCCAATGTTCGAGAAGGATTAGGCTGCCAACGACTACGCGGGCCTAGCGCGGATTGGTAAATGTCACATGTCATCAAATTTTTGGTTCTAAGACATGCCGATTCCCTTGCGATGCTTTCCTTTACCGTTTTGAAAGCAGTGTTCATGTAATAAATTACACAAAGTAAACTGCCTCGTTGGTGTAGTGGTCGCATGCGCTATTCCTGTGCATGAGGTCCTGGATTCCATTCCCAGGTCAGGCAAAGTGGTATTAGGAATGTCTAAGTAGTAGCCCAGGAGTTTGGATTTGTTCTCTGTTTATGGCAATATGCTCGCATTACCTGGAACTTAAATATAACCAACCATTCGAGAATTAAAGATGTGAAGTTATGTATATATTAGACGGCACGGTTGGCGCAGTGGTTAAGCGATTGACTGCTGCGCTACGTGTCGCGGGTTCGATTCCCGCACGGAACAAATATTTGTATGACCGGCAATTAGTTGTTCCGGGTCTGGCTGTTTGTGTATGTGAGTTTATTTGTCTGTAAACGCACCCACGACACAGGAGAAATTCCTAGTGTAGGGCAAGGTTTAAAAAAAAAAAAAAACAAAAAAAAATGTTTACGTAAAGTGCCTGTCTGGGTTAGAAACTATGACATACACTCATAAAACGGGCCCGTTACCAGTGGGTCACCATTTGCCTCGTATACCTCGAGTTAAAAAGACAGTAGAAGAAGCAGACAAAAAGATGCCTCTGAATAGCATAATACAAAAACTGACGCGGTGATGCCTTCTTCTCGTTGGGGTAGACAGAAACTACAGAGCGCCACCTGCTATGTACGATCCTTACATCCTTGTCAAGTTTACGTTCATAGATCTGAGGGGCAATTCTCGTAATTTTAAGAACATTCACAGTCTCATCTCAGTCTCAATCTGTCAAAAATACCTCTAATTTCCCTACATTTTGACAAATTGACATTTTGTTGTCGCCGAGATGAGACTGTGACTAGATTTTGAACGTTTTAAATTACGAGGATTGGCTTTTTGGTCATACACGCACGCCGGTTGCAAGTACTACGCGCCTGAACTTTCTGAAGATAATCACCAATAAGGTGACAGTGGTAGTGTAAGGAGAGGTTGTGTTAATAACATGTATTTTAGTATCGCATGGCCTAAAATAACGATTTATTAATAGTAGTATCTGTATCTAATAAATAATAATGTAGTTGTTAGTTGTTGATACATATCATTAACGTGCATTAATTACACGCTACGCTACATTAATTGGGTAATTTGTTAGCACATGATATATGGACAGTGGATCGCGATTTAATATAGAAAATGCTGGTCGTTTTCACACCAGCAAAGTAATAATATAATGCGAACTGAAAATTCATCATTAGTCAGCTTCGAAATATAGGGCAAATATTACATATTCCAGCTGCAATGTTACAGTTAAAAAGTGGTTGGTAAGCAGTTCAAGACCTATTCAAGACGATGAAGCTTTTTTTTAAATAGAGCCTTCAGTCAAGTCACGAAAAATAAAATAAGCATTTTTCTACGGCGCGGTTTATATGCCGTGTGTCACGTTGTCAGTATTGTGGCGCGGTTGGTCGTCAGTGTGATATGGATCACTATGGAAATTAAAGTAGGCAATCTATGTAGCGGGATCGTCCGAAAGGGTTACCGCTGCCCTGGAACAGAAAGGGCTAAGGAAGGAACACGGGTGGGTTTTAGTCAGTAAGAGTCTGACACTCCCTTCCGCTCCACCCAGAGCGGGAGGGGTCATTTGATGATTTCCCGTCCTCAAAAAAAAAAAAAGTGGGCCCTTTGGGGTACCGACCTCGGCTAAGAACGTCAATCGGTGAAGCTCTGTGATCGCTGCTATAATTTGACTGTTACATTTCAGGTAGGATCATCGGATTCATCTGTCTTCACCCGAAATCACCATCGGTCCTTAATTATTCCTTCTACAAGTTCTAGCAGAGGAGATTATATAAGGTGGACCTTGGAGCACCAGTCTGTAGGTAGGGAACATTTTCAGGTCTTGGATTAAAATTATTTTTTAACCACCCATGAGCTTGCATATAAGAAATCACAATTTCGGCGGTACTCATTACGAATTTCAGTCCCTAAATAAAACATCAAAATACTATCTAATAGATTGACTACAACACTACACAATTGAAAATTCTTACCCATGATGGCCGGAAAGACAGATATAGAAACTACATTTACTTTTTTTAAAAGTTAACAGTCTTAAAATAATGTGGCAGTGTATTCATATTACCATCTTGTATACCATGTTTTTTGCAAATAAAATATTATTATTATTATTAATAATATGTCAAACTCAAACTCAAACTCAAAGTATTTATTTCAATTAAACCAATTACAGGTACTTTTGAATTGTCAAGGGGTCGGTCAGTCAGAAAAATGAAGCTAGTTGCCCATTCCAAAGCGTAGGTACCTATGGAGAAGAACGGGCAAGAAACTCCATGGACACTCTTTTAAATCAGAATAATATGGTTACAAAGTATTGGTTACATCATTCATGTTAGAAATTATGCATGTGAGAACGATGCAGAACATTAAAAGCGTCCGTAATGAACTGATAAAAAAAAAACAATTCAAATATAAAATTAAATAAAAAATAAGCCATGGCACCAAAGAGTTGACCAGTCCCTACTGACGGCGCCCGTTCACGAACATGACGCATAGATTAGCACCATTCAGCTCAACCATTTTGAAGGGAGCTAAATGATCCAACACACGCGCCACCATCAGCGAGACATTAGAGTGAGCATGACATACTCTCAGCCGCCAAGCCACATTCAAGTCAATGAAAGACGTACCCAGTAAATGGCAGCTTTATAGTATGTACATAGTACTCACATTTATGTGCTATGCAATTATACAATACTAGGAGATTGAATTTATATAATGCAAAAATAGTATTTTAAAATCTTCATCAGCTCCAACAGTATGTAGGTAGGTTAGGCGTGTGTGAGGTATTTCCAAATGCTAATCAATTTATTTATGCGTCCTGTGGAGCAGGACCAGCGTTTAACCAAGCATTTTTGTCAGCGATGTAATCCCCCAACTTATAATAAGCTTGGCTACATAGTGTGCGTTTTATGTAAGATTTGAATTTCGTTTCATTGAGTTGGAGTATGTGGGGAGGTATTTTATTGTAACATTTTAAACAGTACCCCATGAAGGAAGAGTCAACTTTAGCCAGTCTGAAACCTGGTTGAACTAATTGGTCCCTATTTCTAGTTCTATATGTGTGTCTGTCACCTCTTTTACTGAAAAGATTTAAATTTTTCCTTACGTACATGATGTTTTCATAGATATATTGACAAGGTACCGTCATGATATTAATATCTTTAAACAGGTCCCTTAGAGAATCGCGCCTGCGGAGGCCATATATTGCTCTGATGGCTCTTTTCTGCAGAATAAAAATAGACTCGATATCTGCAGCCCGTCCCCATAGTAAAATACCGTAAGACATGATACTATGAAAGTAACTGAAATAGACTAGCCTCGCGGTATCTACATTAGTAAATTGACGGATTGTTCTTACAGCATATGCTGCTGAACTTAGCCGTCCTGCAAGAGATGTTATATGAGGACCCCATTGCAGCCTTGAGTCGAGCGTTATCCCCAGGAAAACAGTTTTATCGACGAATTCTAGTTTCTCCTTATTCAATACTATGTCACAATCACTACTTTTAACATTCGGTAAAGCAAATCTTATGCATTTAGTTTTTTTCCCATTTAATACTAAATTATTAGCAGTGAACCAATTTTGCACTTGCAGTAGGGCGTTATTTACGTCGTCAAGATTTGATGCACGTCTATTTATCTTAAAAATTAAGGAAGTATCGTCAGCAAATAACACCATTTGAGGTTGGTTTTTTAATAAACGGGGTAGGTCATTTATATATACTAAAAAGAGAAAAGGACCTAATATCGAGCCTTGTGGAACACCCATTTTTACTTGTAAACCAAGTGAATTGACACCATTTACTTGAACTTTTTGTTTTCTATCATGTAAATAAGAGTTTACTAAACTGAGCGCAAGTTTACCTAGTCCGTAATGCTCGAGTTTCAAGAGTAAGGTTTCGTGATTAACGCAGTCAAATGCCTTGGAGAGGTCACAAAAGATTCCTATGGCATCTTGGGCTTCCTCCCACGCGGCAAATATGTGTTTCAATAAAGTGACACCGGCGTCAGTCGTACAACGTCCCTTAGTGAAGCCATATTGTTGATCGTGTAAGATTTTGTTGCTGTTAAAATGATTAAGCATTTGATTGAGCATTACCTTTTCGAATACTTTGCTGAATACCGGTAACACGGACACTGGTCTATAATTATTGGTGTCTTTGCTGTCCCCAGATTTAAAAAGTGGAATAACCTTACTGTGTTTCATTAAATCTGGGAAGACTCCTTGATCCACACACAAATTAAACACTAAAGCTAAGTATGGTGATATAGTCTCGATTATGGATGTACAAACTTTGATAGACATTCCCCATAGATCTTCGGACAATTTGATTTTTATTTGTCGAAAAGCTTTTATAACTACCATAGGGTTTATATGTTTAAATTGAAATTCAACCGGGCAACCTGGAACGTTCGCTCTTAGTAAATCAACTGATACGTCCGGTGAGGAATTTAAGGCTTCCGTCGTTTTCAATGGTATATTAGTAAAGAAATGTACAAATTCTTGAGCTACTTCTAAATTAGAGCATATGTCACCACGTGAAGACTCCAATGTGTAATCAGTGTTTCGTTTTTTATTCCTACTAGTTTCATTATTTATAATTTTCCAAACTGTTTTTATTTTGTTTTCTGCTGATTTGATTTTGTTGCTAATGTACAGGGCTTTGGCTATCTTGCAGGTATTTCTAAAAATTTTGGAATATGTAGCAACATACTTGTTGAAAGTTTCTGTATTGATGTAAGGCTTAAGGCCATACAGCTCGAACAGTCTTTCCCTACTTATCCTAATACCTCTAGTTGCCCAGTCACTAAATATAAAATTAGGGCAAATATTTTTAGTTTTCTTTTCAAAAGTTTTATTGAATTGAGTGTGCACAACTGAAAAGAAATCCTCGTACAATTTATTTGCATCATTCACATTATATCCCAGATCATTTAACTTATTATTTAGGATACAATTGAATCTATTTAGTTTACTAGTTGTTATTGGCCTATATTGTATTTGCACTTTTTGCAAAGGTGTTTTAAACTTAAAAGTTACCGTTTGACCACTATGATCAGACGGCAGATAGTTTACGATGGCTTTATCTAAATAATCACAATCGCAAAAGACATTATCGATGCAAGTAGCAGAAGTTGGAGTTACTCTAGTTGGTTCTGTAAAAACATTAGATAAATTGAAAGATTTGAAAAGGCTTAATAATCTACTGGTATTTGAATTATTTTCCAAAATATTAATATTAAAATCACCACAAATAATTGCGGCTTTGTTATTGGATGCAAGTTTCGCTAGGACATCTTCCATTATTGACTCAAATAACGAAAAGTTCTGATAATTAGGGGGTCTGTAAACGCACACTACAACATGCTTATCGAGCTCAACACAGGACAGTTCGATGCAATGTTCAATTGATAAACTCACTATGTCATTTCGTTGTTTGGATTTTAAACAATTTTTAATCAAGATTAGAGAACCTCCACGCAGCATAGATTTACGATTAAAACAACTGCCCACACTATAGTTCTCATAATTAATTAGCATTTGGTAATCCTTTAACCAATGTTCAGTACAACAAACAATGTCAAACTTTGTTTTTTCTAAAAACATTTGGATTTCTAGTAATTTGGAAGAAATACCTTGAATATTTTGATGAAATAGTTTCAAGGCATTCTGCTGATCTCCTTTTTGATATTTACTTAATTTATAGCAAGAAGATACCTTGTTGTTGTTAGGTATAAGAATATTATTACTGGTACCTTCTGTTGTCTTACAAACTAGTTTAAATGATTATTCGGAGTTAATCCCAAAACTTCAACGTCATCACCAGGCAGTGATGAGCTCATAGTGCATGAGGGAAATGGAACCTCCTTCGTACAATTTGTAAAATTATTTATAGCATTTGAGCTACACTTACTTAGGTCAACCACCTTATTATTAGTATTATTACTAACTGTTATGGTGTTAATAATACAAGACTTCGACATACTACTTATGTCTGAGTTTATGTAAAAAGCTAATAGCCTTGCTATTATGTGTCTAAAACTAACAGGCAGATACACAGTATCCCTAGTCGACTTTAAAGTTTCCACAAAACTGTTGGTGTCAAAATATACAAGTTTGTCACTGTAGTGACTAGCTAAAAAGTGCATATGCTTATTAAGCATATGAATATAATTGTTTTGTCTATTTGTCAATTTTTTAAAATATGGAAAAGCACACAATATTATTTTTCTACAATTTAACTTTAACAATTCAGTTACACAGTCAGTGATTTCATATTTTTTCACATTATAACTGTTACCTACAAATACAGTAATGTTGGTTTTACAATTAAATAAATTTCCTGTTACTGATGCCATTATTTGTTTGTAGGTTGACCCTGGCATACAATAATTTAGAGTAGAATAACTCAGGTTGTCACTAATTAATTTACCTAAGCCTCTTCCTATACTATCTGAGAACATAACTGAATCATGACTACTGAAAGATGGACAAATACCAGTCTCAAGCTGTACCACTTGAGATAGATTCTGTACTATATCAGGTATGTCTTGGTTACGGTTACAGTCTTGAGACAAACTCTCAGTCTGGGACGGGTTCTCCGTCGGTTCAGGCTGGACAGCAACAGGGTTTGAAACCTGACAAGTACACTGACTCATAACTAACTCACTAGCAGCAAGAATATGTTCTTTAATTTGGTTCTGAGAACCCACATATTTAATGTAAAGGGAACTAAGTCTGCCCTCAAGTACGTGTATGTCAGACTGTAAGCGCTGTGTATCTATTTCATAGATTTTTATGCTGTCTTCTAATTTAATTTGCTGGTTGTTTAATTTATTTATTAGATCAACACGTTCTTTCCTCAGTGGAATATTTTTGGAAAAGTGTTTCTGTTGTTTCCTAAATTGATAACATTTTTTAATTATTCTATTCATTCTTGCATATTTTTTCATTTTGTTGTGACTAACTTTATAACTAAAATTATAATTCTGTTTCAACAAGGAATCTTCAGTAAGGTCAATAGTTGTTATGGAATGAGGGTTACAATTACTATTTAACAATTCATTATATAAGTGGTTTTTTTCTTTAACCTGATTATATTCTATTTCTTTTTCTAACTGGTTAATGCGACTAGTAGCATGAAATAATTCATCTTCTAGGTCCCTAACTTTGCTTAAAGCCTCCTCATACAAATGACTACAGTTGTTGAAACCATCCGTGACCACCTTCAATTGGTCGCGTTCATCAACAACATTCAGATATTGTTGATGTAGGTCTACTAGCTCCCGTTTAAGGCTTGAGTTTTTGTCAACTATTTTCTTGAATTCCTCCTCACTTTCATCATTCTCCAGTAGCAATTGGTCATATTGGAGTTTCTTTGCTTCAAGTTTTTGGAGGGCCGTTCTCAATTTAAGGTCCATCTCCTGAGCAGTAGCCTTACGGGTCATCACAGGCATGGTTTCAGGATTAGTTACTGAAAGTAGAATAGAGAAACGGTGAGAAAAAGTAGGACAGACAAATAAAATAAAGTTGGAAATGAAAGGGAAAATGAAAGATGTTAGCGTAGGTCAGTGGAGAAATTAGGTTGGTTACTGAGTTGGCTTGAAGAGCTGTTTTCAAGGCTATATTATCAAATTTGGCTGTTTTTATTGCCTTACAAATTTTACTTTTCTATAAGTGGGTAGGTTGCCTAGATTTTAAAGTTATTTTTTGTTTGTAATATTACAGTAGCTATAACGGCGTTGCAAAAATAATGATCATGAACCTTTTATTGTTGTGTATTAAATTAAGGATCAGAATGAGAATAACAAAATCTTCGCCAAGTTTCTTTTTCTATGATGTAAACAATGCGATCTAGACCCAAAGCAGAGGTCTAAATCAGAGATTTACACTAAGACTTCACGAGGATGTGTAACAGAAACAGAGTTACAATAACGATTGTGTGCTATTATAATGTAAAAGTAAACAAATACTCCCCGTTTTAATCCGCAGTACGAACGTCAGCTGTTGGTTTTAGGTTACCGGTACCGGTGTGTAACAAACACTGTGTATTACTATTTATATTTACAGGAAAACAATAATCCTGAGTATTTATGCAATAAAATTACGTTTCCACATAGAATTACACCTTAATTTTACTTAATTACTATTTAAAATTAATTTTAAAATACGGAACAAAAATTTGACATGTCACTCGGGCAGTGTTGCCACGCTTTTTTTTTCGAGTCGATGTACAAGTATAAAAGGAGGGGAAATGATCAAAGAGCATCAAAAAGTTCGTCCGCATCGCTGTCAATAGGAAACGTGCCCAAAAGGCTGGCTGATATAGAAACTGAATAATATTAAGAAAAACTTTTTTACAAAAGAAAAAACAACTGACTTCCATAAAAACACTACAAAGTGAAAAATAACTTTAATTTCGGAAGTCGGTGTCTTTGGTTTTTGTATTTCGTATTTTTTTATTTTTGTTGATTTTTCAAAAACCGCTTGTCTGATTTTGATATTTTTTTATGGGACCATTTGGGAAGTATACCCTTTCCAACAAAAAAAGAAGCTTTCAAATTGGTTGGCAAGCGACGGAGTTGCGCGAACAAACATAAAAAAAAATACAAACATCCGAATTGAGAACTTCCTCCTTTTTTAGAAGTCGGTTAAAAAGAAAAAAATAATACCTACTGCAAAGACAAAGTCATACCTATAATAACAAATGGAAGAAGCGAATACTTGTAAGGCTTGCATGCAATGGCACCACGTGAACAATAATGCAATTACGGAGGAATCTCTTCAGTCGCATGCACTTAGAAACCATAGGAACGAAGGTGTGCAGTTTGTACGTACGTCTTCATTTTGTGTTTAAATATACATTGTAGGGTAATAGTCTTATCCAACTTGCAGATTTTACTATAGTGTTATATTAAATCTAAGCTAAGATAAGCTGTCGGAACCTAAAGACGTGTCCAGACAGTGCGAGGCGTTTGTAGGAGCCTAGACATTTGGCACAGGACAGAGTAGTTTGCATAGAGCATGATGTGGCGAGAATTGCATACCGTAGTCACAGGACGTGGGTACTCGCAAGCACGGGGTGAGCAGTTCTCGCCTCATGCAGAGATGACGAAGCCACTAAGAAGAAGAAGATCTGAGAAGTAAGCCATCGGCGTGATCATCGTGATGATGTTCAGAAATTAATAGGCAGACCAGGCAAAAATCTTAAGATATCATAAAGGCAAAGTATTCTTATCTCTGTAGTAGTTATGGTTATGTACCTACTCGTAGCACTGAGTAATTAATTAGTAAACATCTTCAAAGGACATTTACTATTAAACCTTAGTTTTATAGAAACTATTTCAGGCGTTCCTTGGAAAATAAAAGCATCCACGTTCTAATTAGGTTCTAGTCAATATTCTAAGAACGAATTACCAAGAAAATATGAAAAGAAACTGGTATACAATATTTTTTTAGTGCCTACTTTCCTGGAACTTAGGACAACATTAACGTTCACTCACTCACTCGTTTATTCACTTTGCCAGAATCTTGAAGACTTGGCTCAAAAAAGACAAAAAGCCAAAAAAATTAGAAAAAATAATAAAAAAAGTAACTCATTTTCCACAAAAAAAGTCTCACTTTTTTTTTTTGGCGGCCATTCAAGTACGGACATTCGATACCCAAAAAGTACCCTTTACAACTTTTTTACAAACTTCAAGGCATTGACATCACGAAATAAACCGTGCCGTACTGACGTTTGCCTTTAAAAATACAACAGATAAAATTTTATAGTGGGACGAACCATTTTGGGCATTCCAAATGAAACTTTAAGATGTCTAAGCTAAGGTTTAAAATATGTGTGAAGAAAAATGGGAGCAAAGGACTGAGAAAAAGGAGAATAAGCAAAATAACTTTCCTAATTAAAATTTCACTGCCCACTGGCAACCCTACTGAAAGAATAAAACAAAAAAGTGTTTCTTTTTTTCAACTGGCAGAATGGAGTTAATTCCCTTTGCTTGATAAAGTCGGTCTGGTAATTTTAAATACTTGCATAAAATAGTTTTTTTTTTTTTGCTGGCTAGGATTACGATTCGACCCGCGGGCATTGTTGTTTAAAAAAAATACGGAGATTCCCAATATCATTTCTGTTCCAAAATAATTTTCAGTTATCGTGATGTTCCGAGGCTTATTGTTTTATAACTTAGCTGGTCTTGGCTAATTGGTAGTTGTTTACTATGGAATATTATTTATGTCACTATTCAATGAAATGGCATAATTATTTTAGAATATTCGTGCATTTATGTAGAAGAGAATTATGAAAGAAAAATACTTGTTGCGCTGACCCCAAATAATTTGGGGTAAGGGCAGGGAAATGATAATGATTCGTGTATTTATGTGTGAATATATTATTCATATACATTTAGTTCTGTAATGTATATTAAAATAAATATTTATTCCTCGATTTTTTTATTGCAATTAGCACTGTTTGTCTCTGCATCTGTGCAAAGGTTGACTGGTAGAACATGGATTAAGTCCGCCTCTGTGCTGCATTTGTGTGCTACTACTTCAAGTATTAAATAAACTAAGGAAACATAAACTCCACAGATCACATAACACTAGTCACAGTTTAGCGATAAAAAAACCGGCCAAGTGCGAGTCGGACTCGCGCACCGAGGGTTCCGTATAATTACAATTTACGATTTATGACATATTAAAGAACAACTACCTACTAGATCTCGTTCAAACTAATTTTCAGTGGAAGTTTACATGGCAATGTACATCATATATTTTTTATAGTTTTATCATTCCCTTATTTTAGAAGTTACAGGGAGGAGAAGTTGCAGGACACACATTTTACCACTTTGGAAGTGTCTCTCGCGCAAACTATTCAGTTTAGAAAAAAATGATACTAGTAACCTCAATACCATTTTTGAAGACCTATCCATAGATACCGCACACGTATGGGTTTGATGAAAAAAAAAAATTGAATTTCAGTTCTAAGTATGGGGAACCCCCAAAATTTTTTGTTTTTTTTCCATTTTTGTATGAAAATCTTAATGCGGTTTACAAAATACATATACTTACCAAGTTTCAACAGTATAGTTCTTATAGTTTCGGAAAAAAGTGGCTGTGACGGACAGACAGACAGACATGACGATTCCGTCCCGATCCATAAGGGTTCCGTTTCAGCCATTTGGCTACGCAACCCTAAAAAGATCTATAAAAGGAAACTCTGCATAACTGTCAACCACATTTCTAGTGTCGTAGTTTCGCACCATACATCCTATTTCCGGGCACATGTTACGCTTAAACTTTTTTTTTTCGTTACCAACGTCCCACTGCAACCGCTTCAAAAAGGCAGAAAATTAAAATACAAACCCAAGGGTATTTCCCACAAAATGCTGGCCAAAATCCGCAGTGAATTTCATGCCTTGTGAGCGAAAACTTAGAAATTTTGCAACATATTTTGTTGTTTATATCTAAGGTCTGAATAACTTGAGGTCTTTGGTAAAGTTATTTTTGGTAGATTGATAAGAAATTATAAAGTCAAAATTGTTATACAAGTAAATAGAGAATAGTGATACTACCCACAGTGTGTGTTCAAGATAGTAATATCTTGGCGAACACAGATTTGCTTTTGGGGAAATATAAAGAAAGAAAAAAAAAGTATAAATAAGCTATATCCATACAAACGCGTTATTTATGTCCACGCACACATTCACAGCGTGTTTGTACACTTGGCAACCGAAAGTAAAGCGCGTGTCGCTTTGTAAGAAAAAACACTATATGCTGCACGATTGCACCCCTGCAGGGAAAACACACAAATTGAGTAAAAAAACACGATGATCGTTTTTTTTTCCATGTTGATTTCTACGTATATTTTTTTTAACAGATTGCCTCCCCGCTTTTCTGGAAAAGCTCTAATTTCACAGCATATTGGCAGTATACTACAAGTAATAACAGCCGCACGTGTCGATCGATCAGGTTAAGCTACGCTTGCCACGGTTGGTCCGGTCGACCAGTAATAAGGGGTATCGTGTTACCAGTAACTGGGTTGTGAAGGTCCGATAGGCAGTCGCTCCATGGAAAACTCTGGTATTCAGCTGCATGCGGTTAGACTGGAAACCGACCCAACATAGTTGGGAAACGGCTAGGCAGATGATACTGGTATATACCGTTGTAGCCTCGAGCATAGCCGCCATTTTGCTTTGATTATTCTACGAAAGATAAAGCGAGGAACCACTGTGTATAACAATATGAAGTATATACCTTGTAACATTGTGTGGTATTGCATTGTCTGACAATGTTATTTTCTAAACAGTAGAAGTAGAATAAAAAAAAACAAACTACTAGGACGGTTTTATGTCTATTTTTGATGTTTTACTAAAGTTTAAGGAGTATAAGGTCAAGATCAATTCTTTCTTTAATGGTAATGTTATAAAAATATGCTTTTTGGCATTTTCAATCTCAAAATTAACCCCTCGGCTGCTACAGAGGGGTTAATTTTCGCCATGGGATCTGGAGGCAAAGTCCTCGCCCACATATGGGAGTGGCGAGAGGAGGCAAAACGCCGTGGCGTAACTCCGCTACCTTGCGAAATCACGTCACAACGGACAGAGCTCCGGCGGGATCTCATGGCGATACGGAGAGTGCGATTGTCGCAACCCAGTGCTGGGCACGCCACAATTCCGGCGATAAGTCACCTCTTTGAGGAGTGGCTGGAGAGGCGCCACGTCGCCCTCACCTTCGCCTGACGCAGGTCCTCACCGGACACGGTTGTTTCGGGAGGTTCCTGTTCAGGATAAGGCGGAAGGAAACGCCAGGGTGTTACCACTGTGTGCATCGCCCGGAAGACACGGTGGAGCATAAGGTGGAGGTCTGCCCGGCTTGGGCGGAGCACCGCTGCGTCCTTGTGGCGGCGATCGGCGGCGGCGATCTCTCGCGTCCGGCCTAGGTCCAGGCCATGGTACGGAGCGAGAGTGCATGGGATGCTCGTGAAGGAGGAGGCGGACCGCGTGAGGGATAGGCAATCTCTGCGCCCTCACGCTCCTACTCGCCGCAGGAGACGCCCTGGACGTCGGAAGTCAACAGCCGATTCCCGGCCACCGTAGGCGCGGGCTTGCGAGCGGCGAGCAATGGGTAGGTAGCTTGCCGCCCGGTAACGACCAGGCCCGGGTTGACGGCGCGTTGTGTTCCACGCGCGCCTCAAAGAGATGTCAGCACTAAGTGACGGGGTCCGCTAATGCCGATGCCTGCCAGGGCCGCGGGTTGTTCAAAAGAGATACCGTGGGCCCTTGGCACAGGCAACTGGGGTTAATTTTAGACTTTCGTTGTAATAGTAAAAAAATGCTCAAGAGGTCATTTCGTATAAGAAAACAGAACTTCCTTTTTTTTCTGGTTACGAAATTAATTATGACCTTTATTATTAAGTAAATTGACACACCACGTCAATTTGCCACCTTATACTCATACAACTGTCACAGAATGAAAATACTGCGTAAACATAAAGGTTTAGTCATAACTTCACTTTATGAGCTTAATCTTGCCAACCACAGCCGTGGCTGCTAATAAATTGACGTACGACCTCATTAAGTTAATTAGTATTTAGATTTAAAACTTACTCGCTGATAAATTGAGTTGGAAATAATATTTTAATTAAAAGTTTTGGCGATAGTAGATTAATTCAAAAATATTATTACGATTATTTGTTTCTACATATGTGAGAAACTTTATGCAGTTAGAGTTGCGTCAAAGTTATCTCGTCATCATCATCTGCCTAGCCTATTCCCAAATAGGTTGGGGTCAACTTCCAGTCTGACCGGATGCAGCTGAATACGAGTATTTAACATGGAGCCACTGCCTAATTGATCTCCACAGTCACTGGTCATGTATGTTTAGGTTAAGGTATTTATAATTTATATATGGGCCTGCGTCGCCTGAAATAAACAAATACTGGGTTCAGTGACTGTTAAGTTATATATTAGCTGCAATTCTACATAGACCGTGGTAGCTCAGTGGTATCGGAAATCAGGTAGGCACTTTACTTACGAAGTAGAGTTATTTATTTCATCACCACTGCTCTCAAATCGGTGAAGGAAAACATCGTGAAGACACCGGCATTTCCTAGAACCATACATTCGAAGGCTTGTGACATTCACCAACTCGAATGAAAACATCGTGAAGAAACCTGAACTCAGATAAGCCAACAATCAAATTTGAAAGACGTAAAACCATTTGATAAACCCAATGAGATAAGAGTTACATTGCATTGCAATGTAACTCTTATCTCATTGTAATAAAATATGAATTGGAATGATTGCCATGGCTTTGATAAAACCATTGCGACGTCTTAGGTGCTAATGGATTTACGTCGATCGTGAATTTCCTACTTTAAAGTGTAAAAGGTTTCAAATCGGTGATATTAATTCCTAAACCGCGACTCATAGCGCAGAAAGCCGAACATTCAATTTGATTGGGCCTGTTAAACAACCCATGCGAGATGGGTGTGACGAAATTGAACATAGAAAATGATCCCCAGTGAAACCGACACTCATTGATTATTACTTATGCACCTACCTACTCGTGTATAATCCGCAATTAGTTAGTTATATTCTGTCTATTTATAGAAATACGTACTTTCTCCATTTTGTAATTGGATTACTTTGTAGGTAGTACGTACTTAGATTCACAACTTCTTCGTAAAAAAAAAAAATATTATGCACCGCTTGTATTTTGAGTGGTGGAGTCTGACCAATTAGGTCAGAGTCTAAAGAGTCTATTTGTGTTCTTTTGGGGGTGCCCTAGAGGAACTTATACACTTGAAACACATACCCTTTACGACCTCCATCACACATTCGTTTTAAATTCCCCTTGTCACATAGCAGCTGAATACCAGTATTGTATATGGAGCGAGTGCCTATGTGACCCTCCACGACTCAGTTACTGGGTAATACGATAGCCCTTGGTAAGACCAGTTGTTATACTAAATGACAGCCAACTGCTCAACGCACTTGCCGATGCGCGGACGTGTCTTGATTTGTAGGTATGGTCACCCATCCACGGACCAACCTTGGCAAGCATGGCCTAACCTTTGATCAACCCGTGCGGCTGTTATAATTTAACCACGAGTCCCTCTTGTTAGTCTCATAATTACGTAATCATAATCCACGTTCAACATAAAATGCGGACGTCATTCGAACGGACAAAGACACCATTTTTCTTAAGCCTTTTCACGCTGGACAAACAGCACACAGCAAACAGTACACAGTAGTTACACTTCCTAAATCCCATTGTTGTGGTCCAAAATTCCTATATCCCTGTCCATTACACGGCACGTTACCAGCGTTTAATTCCAACAAATAAAATTCCCTAGACAGATTCACACTGCAGCTAAAGCGCGCTTAGTTTATTTCTACAATGTTAGTCAGAATTCTAAACGAGACAACCCTTTTGTATTTTTAGGGATCTCTGTGATGGTAGAATATTTAAATTTAAAGCGAAAGCGAAAATCGTGACATTTGAGGCCAATTTTGACTCAATTAATTGTATTACCGATTCTAATGGTTATAATTCTGTAAAACCATATTTGTTACGGTCGCGAATCATATTTATTTTTTAATTTTTTTAATTAACATACAACCTAACACTAACCTGCAAATTGCAAAAAACGTAAGTTAATTTGAATTTAGCGGGAATTGTTAGCGCATCCACCTTAAAACTCCGCTCATTGCAAAAATGTCCACGAATTTCACATCTAACTTGGTACAGACCTGTCAATCAGTGTAGACTTTGAGACTGTTATTTTTACTGTGCTAATAACGGAAAGCTGCCTTCTAGTGCTTCAAAACAGCATCATTAAAATCAGAATATTTAGGGCGAATTTCACCAATGAAACTGAACGCGATCGGCACGTCTCAACCACGTTTCTTCGTCGTTCCTCCAATGCTGAGGATCGCGACCACATACGTTGCGTCTCCACGTTACGCGGTCTTCTGCAGTGTGGATCGTTCAGTAGATGCTGCCTCCAACTTCTTGATCGCGTCTGATCATCTTGTTGGCCTTGAGTGCGTTTTCCTTCCACTTGGCTCAGTATCTTAGTAGTCTTCTAGATCATAAAAGTGGCACAAAACTCTAATTTTCTAACAAAACAACTTCAAAGCAAAAGAAAACCTCAATATAATTTTCCTAAAAAAAAACACTGTACCCCTTAATCACGGCCGCCAGTGTTTGCTATCACGCGTCGGGATTAACACTTGAAATGCAAATAAGGCCACGTAAAATACACACGCGCGATACGCTAGAATTAATTCTGTCTAATTTCGCATAATTGTCCGACCGAAGGATTTTAACCTCGCTCTGTACGTATAATAGGAATAATCTGCGGGGAATTGTTTTTGTCTTATCTTGGGATGGTCTAGTAGCAATGATTGGCGGGCTTGTGGGAAAAGATAGTGAGGATTTCTTGGGAATTACGCTGGGGTTAACTGTGTTGTGTGTATGTGCATATTTTGTATGTATATTATCTGTAGGATTTTTAGGGAGGGGCTTGTGATTGCGATCGATCAGGTTAAGCTACGCTTGCCGTGGTTGGTCCGTGGATGGGTGACCATCTTTATATACCAAGACCCCTCCGTGTCTCGGAAAGCACGCTAAGCCCGACTGTCATTCGTGGATCTTTGACAGTCGTAACGGGTCGTCAGTACCCCGAAAGTCTGACAACCAGTCTTACCAAGGGGTTTCGTATTACCCAATAACTGGGTTGTGGAGGTCAGTTAAACAGTCACTTCGTGTAAAATACTAAAAACTAAAAACATCATAGTAACCATCGCGATAGAACAGTTTCACCTGCTCTTTCCTTCTCTTTGGATAAAAAATATGACACGATAGATTTTTGAAACAATGTTGTTTATACCTAAATACTAAGTTGCACCTTGTGTGTACCTATGTTCACAACCCATAAAACAAACATTAAAACCAAACCTAACTTCACTGACACAATGTAGCGTTTCATGTTGAAACGCGAGTTATTTTTACACAAAAAGTATCTTACAAAAAATACTACAGTTCATCATCTGCCTCGCCTTTTCCCAACTATGTCGGGGTCGGTTTCCAGTCTAACCAGATGCAGCTGAATACCAGTATTTTATATGGAGTGACTCCCTATCTGACCTCTACAACCCAGCTGCTGGGTAATACAATACCCCTTGGTAAGATTGGTTATTTATTTATTTAGATATCAATTGCTTGCTGCACTTACAGTAGACACCAAAGCGCGCAACAAGCCAACAGCATAACATTTAACTAAAAAACTTTATATAAACATTAAACATAGATTTACTGCTATATATGAATATGTCAACTGGTTGTCAGATTTTCGGGCTTCTGACGACCCGTAACGACTGTTAAAGATCCATGAATGACAGCCGGGACTGACGAATGACGGGCAGTGCTTTCCGAGGCACGGAGGGGTCTTGGTATATTATTATTTATTTATTTATTTATTTATCCATTTATTTCAGGCATCAAGGCCCATATAAAACACATACAATGCAATATCAATATACCTAACTTAAAAATACTACACAAAGAAGAAGAGAGAGAGGGAGAGGGGGGGGAGTTTCTTCTATATGAAGATGGTCACCCATCTACGGACCAGCCGCGGCAAGCGTAGCTTAACCTGGTCGATCGACCCGTGCGGCTGTTATTATTTAACCACAAGCCCCTCTTCTATCGCGACACTTATGTACTAATTATTCAAAGGACCGTGCTTTCTCGACTAAAAACAGTAAAAATCAATAAGAAACAAAGAAAAGTAAGTATCTACAATCAGATAAAGAGAATCACCATGAAATAGAAGAAACTTGAACAATTATGATTACTTGAAAAATCATTATAAACTCGCTGATTGCTCATCACAGGCTGCGTGCCATTGTTCTTTAAACGGCAATTAATTTTATTGGCATGTTAGATATTTAACTATGTGTCGAATCGATACATTACTTTGTGTTACTTTTGCGTGACGGAAACACACTGACTGATGAGAATAATTATAGATAACTGTCTCCTATGTTGCTATTAACAGTGATTTTAAAATAGAATTATGCTACCGTTAGATTGGGTTCTTCTCCTGTGTCTTTCTGATTAAGTAGTAACGTTTTAGTGTTCAGCTAGCCATGTGTTATTGGGTATTTTTATTAGGACACTAGCTGACCCGGCAAACTTTTGTACCGCATTAGAATCAATAAGGAGGAATGTATGAGAAAATAAATTATCTTCATTATTTTTTTTTTTCGTGAAATTTTGTGTGCTGTGCCTTGTTGTGCTATTCGGGGCGCAGACAAATCCGTCCTTGAGTTATAAATGATGTAACTAACCCGACTTTGTTTTATTTATTAAAGATGCTTAGCAACACTTCGGCATGATTTATTCAAACTTCTTTGGATAATAGCACCAATTATTGTTGTAATCTGCTCGTCCTAGTGTTTAGCGTGTTAAGGTTCACTTTCGGTTGGCACAGAAACTGTAGTGATTAAGACGTGTGTTTGCTTCAACGATTTATTTTCAACTACTTAATCTAACATGACATGCTTCTAGTTAAACGATTACATACAAATAACTATATACAGGTATAATCCTTCCCAACACCTAGTTACAAGTAAAAAATCGATGGCGTAAAATTTTTCACCCGTAATGTGCAAAAGGTTGATACAGATTTGAAACAGTTCAGTCAGCAAATTGATTGGGATATGATTTAGCTCCAATGAAATATGGACCTTCTTCTAAACCTAGGTAGCTTTGAAGTCGCGTGTCTCTTTCGTGTGCGTAATCTCTTTTACGGAAAATATTCAAGGTAGCCAAAATCACAAATTTACTACAAATGCGTGATCACCATACAATAACTAAACTGGCCTTCAATTCACTAATCACTCTTTCCTCTAAATCGTAACGCAATGGAAAATATATGAAAGCGTGTCATGGCTGTCACGTTAGGTAGAAAGATGTGGCGTGTTGGAAACTTGGCCATAAAATTAACAGATAACTTTTATGAACCGTATACGATATTTTAAAGTCACGTATGGATATAGTTGGTAGTGATAAAGACACGACAAATAGTATTTATGATGAACGTTAACTACAGAACATGAGCCCAGGCAAAACTTTACAAGTACAATTCACAAATTTGTTACAAATCATACAAAGTATCTGTACCTACCACAAAACTGTAAGTCGCATAATTGTAACGGAAAAATCTTACAAATATGTAAATTGTAGTGACAAGTCTACAATTCACATATTTGTAATTTCTGTGTTAAGTAATATTTTCTACAATTTAACAATTTTGTAGAATTGTTAAGTTTTGTGGTATAGGGCCGAGATCTCTTTGCTGAACTGTACAGTTTTATAATATGGAAGAAGGAAACTTACTTGCTTGACCTACTAATAATAGTAGTTCAAGCAGTAAATTTCCTATTAACAAAGAAGAAAAGCGTGAAAAGGGGTTACAAACCGACAGAGAGAGAGAGAGTACAAAAATGAAGAATTTCGCAGATCCTGTGGCTCCCGGCAGTAACCTTTTTCCGCCACCTTTATGAATAGGCATTAGGATACTTCTTTTCAACGGCGCTATGACTATTCTGTGGTATTAAATTAATCGTGGCAACAAATGGTTTAAGTTACCAGTTAAAAATATTTTTCAAACAGGATTTCCTATGTTCAGTTAGAGGCTTTAGGCTTGAATTGAACATGTTGGAGCCTCAGAAGTGGTTGTGAGTGTCGTACTAAGTTTTAGTTTGGTCAAAAAAAGCTAAATACCATTACTTCAATGTAGTCTGCTTACTAAATACTATTAGTTATAACTAAACCTCTCGCCGACTGGTCGACATTAATTGTGTAACAAGAAGGCAGGGTAGTTCTTTGGCCAATGAATTAGCACTGGTAGTATTGCCATTCAGCATGGTAATGCTGCCAGTCTTCTGGGCACGTTTTCCGGATGACAGTGACGCGGACAAGTACGTCAATGCCCGAGGCTCGGTTTTTTGATCTGTAGTTAACTCAACCAATTGTCGAATTTAGTAACTAATGGTTAAAGTTTTGCGAAATGTGTTTTTTGATCAATTGTTAGTTTATCTAATGGTTGTTTTTTAAACTAGTAGTTAATTATTTCACCATTACCAATGATATTATGTCAATAAATTAACTTAAAATTGATCAAAAAAGACATTTTGCAAAAATTTTACGATTAGTTACAATTTTTAACAATTGGTTGAGTTTAACTTACGAATCAAAAAACCAGCCCTTACTGTCTTTTTGTTTTGTATTTATTTGTATACCTAGTTAGTTATGGTTAGTAATTTAATTTAGTACCTAGTGTAAATAGTTAGTTGTGTTGAATATTGTAAAATTTATGTAAATAAACCACCAAACGCTAAACGTCACATAAAAGTAAAAAACATCATATTGAAATCAGCAGACGTGTAATAACAAATCTCCTTACATACGAAATCGTTACAGCTGTCCAAAGTCGACACACAAAACTTGTAATAGTCATAACTTTGCAAAAACACTTATCTTGCGTCCCGTACGAAATCCAACTTTATATAAACGGGAATAGCGAATGTGGAAATCGCAGAATTTCAATAGCTATTTTACAAAGTTGTTTTGCGTTTCATACAATTTATTGTAGATCCTATTCTCGACATCTTAAGGTGAAAGGTGATAGCAAATCTCGAACAATAAGTTTAGGAAATTCGCGTCGGGCTTACCTCAAACCGCAGACACCTGGTGGAAGGCTGACACCTTCACTTATATGAGATATTGTTGTTATAAAGGATTTGGAATACTTTTGTATAAGTATTTGAGCGATTTATTGGATCGTTCATTAATTTGACACCCCGTCAACCAGGACAGAATTTACCATCGTAATTGCAAATGGACTTAAACCATTGGATTGATGATTTATGTTAGTTAAGTTTTAAATTTGACACCCACTCAAAAACACAACAGTATACAACACTTTTATCTGTAAGTTCTTAAAACGTGACATTTAATACGTTTTTTATTTAATTTGAATTCCCGATATTAGGGCATGGTTGAAAACGCCATTTTCACGGTTTGGATGTAAATAAATAAATAAAGTCCCCCAGACTGAATTTCGGCCATGGCGATTGCCAGCCATCCATCGGCGTGGGAATTAAGTGGACGTACCATCATGGTGAAAGGACTCGTTACCGCGTGCTAGCTGCCCAGGTTGAACCGACCGATTGTAATCGCAAAACAGTTTAGTTTTGTCATCCGAACTATTTAGACATACAAAGTTTCATTTCGATACTACAATTAGAAGTGGGTTAAAATTGTCTTCTAAGATTTTATTACATTGTTTGTTAGATAATTACAAGTGAATCTAATTTATACGTGTTAAAAACAAGATGGCTGCGTTAGTTCCGATTTTGGCCGCGCGCCAAAAGTAACTAGTGCTATAAGTGACTAAAGTTGATGTCAGTTAATTATTCATTCAGATTTTTTTTTCGATTCAGAAACAGAAAACATGATTATTAACTTCCCTGGCCACTTAGACAAAAACACTAATTTCATGACATACATACATACATAATCAGCCTATAATGTTCCCACTCCTGGGGCACAGGCCTTCCTTTTCGCCAGGGATTGGGCTGTACCCACCACGCGGACCCAGTGTGGGTTGGAATTGCAATTTCAAGAAGCATGCACACATAATGTTCTAGCTCGTGTGACCAGAAATGTAATTGGCATCAACATTGTACGACAAGCGTGCAAGCATTTAGAGTAAATGTTAGTACCACACGATGTACGACAGGACACGCAAATCACGCATACAGGATGTTTCAAGAACAAGACATGAAGATTTTGTATATTGAGGCACGCAAATGATGAAATGAAATTGTTTATTCTGTAAATACGATATCGGTATCACTTCACGTCATTACGTCGTAAAAAATAAGCTCCGTGAGGTCAGCGTTTCCTTGAGAAGAAAGGCCGAAACAAACTCAGAGGTCACTGTCTCTTTTAAAGTCCAGACATAATCTTGGTCAGATCACATGAAGACCATGTAGATTGATGTCTGAAATAGCCTTTTGAGGAAAGTACCACACAGATTTGAGTGAACCAGTCCAGTCAGTGCAAGTATTTGTTAGTAATCGTGTAATTCAACTCAGAACTTGATGTTATAATAGCATTCCAGAGCACAGAATAGTCGCGCCATCAGCGTCTAGAAACACCACTTCGGCCATCTTTGTCATTCAAAGCCATCAGTTTCTATGGGATCCCTTCTTGACGCATAATGCATTTTTTCCTAATATACTTTGGCATAACTATGTTGTTATATTTTTTTTTTGGTATAAATAATACTTTGCCATAATTTTAATTCGCATAATGTTACTAGGTGTAATATTTTTAGCAATTGCTTGTAAATATGCAAGTTTTTAAGTGATAAGGATAAGGTGCAGCAGGGTGGCACTTGGGCCCTTGGGCCACCCCTCAGCCGTCAATATGTTTTTCATACATTTAACAAATTTAGAAAACTTACCTTTTCTCTAGGTGCATTTGGTTCATATTTATGCTTTATAATGTTATGCATACATTATTATGATTAGATAAATTATGCTTAAAATAATATGCGTAAGCTGTTATGTGTAAATATAATTAGGACACAAGTAGGTATGCCATGTTATATTGTTTAAAATTTTATGCATATGGATAGGGAACCAGTAAACTGTGTCGCTTGGTTTTTTATAAAAGTGTTGACAATGTCGCTTCTAGCAGCGGCCACCATCTCCGAGCTCTGTGAATAGCAAGATGCTACTTCTGATTGCATGCTTGGGCAACTAAGTTGTATGCAAGCATGCAAAACCCCGACGTCTCCTTGTTTTAATTAACCCGTAAATCTTCTTACTGTCGACGGCATGTACGAGTAGGTATCATTTGGTTAGCTCATGTTCCGCTACACGAATGGCGCTAACGCCAAAGTCTTGAAAATTCAATAACCTGTAATAAATATGCTGAATCCTGATATGTACTGAGAATCAGGATGTACAAGGGGATTGAGCAGCTGTCTAATAATTTACCTTTTTATTTCTTTCTGTGGCATGAGTATGTATGATATATTCTTTCTGGAACCCAGCAAATACCATGCTTAGTGTACAGTGGCTCTTGAAACAACTTAGTGTTGGAAAGGCTCATCAAATTAATTGGCTTATATCCTTTCAGCTAACCAACTAGCTAGCGAAGCATCACGAAGCTTTTCAATCTAGCGCTAGATATTATAATTTATTTATTTGACGACACGGTTGGCGCAGTGGCTGAGCGATCGACTGCTGCGCTGCGTGTCGCGGGTAATATTTGTATGGCCTACAGGTAGTTGTTCCGGGTCTGGCTGTTTGTGTATGTGAGTTTAAATGTCTTTAAACGCACCCACGATACAGGTGGGGTAACGTTTAAAAAAAAAAAAAGATATACCTTACCACACGCCGCCGGCGTTTTTATCGTAACCGACAGTACAGGACCCCCGCCCGCACTAGACGTTGCTAAGTAATTAACGCAGGTGTTTGTAAGATCGTATGCGTCCTAATACAAAATGTTCTAAGATAATACACCGATAATAACGCGCTGTGGTATCGGTCCCAACTTACCGAGATGTAGGTCGTGAGTTCGAACCCAAGCTGCCGCTTTTCTTTGTGTAAATTATTACATCACCGCTGCTCTCAAAACGGTGAAGGAAAACATCGTGAGGAAACCGGCATGTGACATCTACTAACACGCACTGGGCCCGCTTGGTGGGTTATGGCCCATTCACTCTCACCGAGAGGAGGCCTGTGTCCCAGCAGTGGGAAAATTATAGAATGATTATGATGAACGCGCCTGTGGGGGAGAGCCCTAAAGCTAAGTTTGCACAATGCACATATGAAACATGCATAAAGCCAAACTGTGCCACTCCACCGTATTGAAACCGTGGCATTAAAACATTATCAACTAAGCTTAAAGTTTAGTCAGTTAATTTCGGTGGATGGGTCATATTTTGCATAACTTTAGCCGGTGAACTTTTAGCTCGGGACCGCGGGTTAGTGTGGTATAATGAGGCTTGGCACCTGATGTTCGTCGATTTTATGTAGTTTTACACTAGAATAAAGTTGGGGACATTATTATGTGTGATGTCCATATTTTAGAGTCTCTGGGGCTTATTTGTAAACGTTGTTTAAAGTTAGGAGACGTCTAAACGTCAAAAATGTATGGTTAAGCAGTCGCCTAGCATTACTTAACTTTAAGCAACGTTTATAAATAAAGAGGTAAACGTCTGGATAGTTTTACGGAAAAAAAAAACTATGACTTTCTAGTTTTTCCTGTATTAGAACGACGGCTCTCTGTTACTAAAATACTTTGTTGATACCGATTTATAGAACATCATCATCAGCCGAACCTTTTTCCAACTATTTTTGGGATGCAGCTGAGTACCAGTATTTTACGTGTAGCGACTGCCTATCTGACCTTGACAACCCAGTTACTGGGCAGCACCATATCCCTTGGTAAGACTGGTTGTCAGACTTAACAACTGTCAAAGATCCACGAATGGCTGCCGGGACCAATTACAGCTTAACGTACTTTCCGAGGCAAGGAGAGGTGTCAGTATGTAAAGATGGTCACCCATCCACGGACCGACCGCGGCAAGCGTAGCTTATCCTAGCAGATCGACCCGTGCGGCTGTGTGAGCCTTTTGACATTAGACGGGCACTAATCTAGACTTCTAACTACCACGGAGAATTTTGTAATGGAAACTCCACACATGTTTTCCGCCACAAGGCTCAAACCCAAGACCCCACTCTCAGCAGTGCCAGACAACAGCAGTGACGTAAAATGGTCACTAATCGTATAGTAACCTATGCCTAATTTTAAGATAACTCAGAGCTCTGCTTACATCTTATCTCTTCACTTCAAACTAATAGAGTGAAAGAGCCAACAAATCGAAGGTAGGGTCAACAAGAGCTCGGCTGCACAAATATTTAGTTGTCCAAAAGGTGATAAATTTTCTGAAGTAATACCTGCCAGTAGTGGCAATACATTTGAAGGAGGAAGGCGTGTCGATGGCTCTCCATGGATTTATGTCAAATTACCTATCCCATAGCACCGCCATAGCCCATTGACCTCGTTTGTTTTGGGCGGGGTGTAAGTTAGGAACTTTTGGATTTATGGTTTAAGTTTTTAAACATCTAATGGCTGATTTTTCAATCGACAGATATTTTTTATTCGTTTTTGTATGCAAGAACTGTCAAAAATTCAAAATTATTCCTCCGATAAAATTATCTGGCGTTGGAAAAATCTGACCTAAATCGTTAACATCGTCAGTTAATCTTTTGACGATATTATCGACAGGTTTATTATAAGAGTGAGATGTTTTTTTGGAAGAACTAAGATGCATGGCCAGTTTGTATAAAGAAACGTCTTCCCTTTCCCTTTCAGTATCTAATAATAAAAAAAAACTATAAAATCACGTAGTTACTCGTATGCCTCGATCACAAGTAGTGGTATGGTGGTGGTGGTGGTATTAAGTATACCTATCAGGGAGATAACACATTTTCTAAAAAGTGGGCTAAAGTGAAAATAGACCACGAGAAAGGCAGGTTAACATTGTACGCAATGCGCACAATGCAAACTTGTTGCTATCTCCCATCCAACAGGCGCATTCAATTCAATTGATAGGAATACAATGGGAAATAACTTTTATAACAGTCTAATGTTTTCGATCGTCCTCGATAATATTCTCTTATTGTTTTATTTACTTTAAAAATTCGCTGTCCGCTTACAGTTTAAAATAGATCAAACACACCGATTCCATTTTTTCATTTATTGTTACGAAGGACGATGATTTATGTAATACCTACGCTCTAGGTTTTATTGGCTAAATTTAAGGGAATTCTTCCAGGGGATCTCGTAAAGTTTTTTTATTATTATCATTTCCACCACCGGCGGTCTTGTAATAAAATGGCGGCAATATTATTATGTGTTCATTTTGTTTGTTATGTGTTCTGAACTGCACCTATTTGCAAGTACTAAAAATAAATAAGAAGACACTCCTGGAGATTTTTCTTCGTCTTCGTCCTTCCCACGATGCTGAGGATCGAGCACATATACTGTGTCTCCAAGTAATGCGGTCTTCTGCAGTGAGGACCACTCGGTAAACTTTAGGAGATAGGGTACACAAAACTTTCACTAGTTAAAAAGGCAAATGACAAAACTCCTGCTACAGTTATAAGTCAATAAAAAAAGAAAAGATAATGCAAGCCTTCCGAACAAATTCAACTTGTTAACTTAACCGAAACGGAATACATCATAAACCCCATTATCTCTGTAACATTAAAGCCACCGTAAAATGGTACCGAAACACCACGAATATGGCGCTCCTGATATTATACGGAAAAAAAATCCCCTTCATTCGAAATAAAACAGCGCCTGGAGGTAGGATGAGAGCAATTTGCTATAAATCTACCGCGGATGGAAATCGTTTTAGGCGTTTGCAGGTCGCCTTTGTTTTCGTCTTAAAAAAGTAGTGGAGGGGTCACAGAGTTACACGTTTTAGTATTCAAGCAAATCTTTGCTTAAAATCTTAGATAAGCCTTCTTTTACCTTTCTGAGAAAGGTTTTCGACGGGGAGAAATGGAGCTGGTGAAGGAGTTTCGTGAAAATCGAACTTGTTTTGGTAGAGGAATATTGCGGTATGTAGTATGTTGAATGTAATGTTAAAATAAATGATGCACTTTTTACAACTCAACGGTTCGTGAAGCAGACACATTAGTTTAACAATCACCGTGAATCTAGTAGGTACCTATACTTATGGCTAATCAGATGGGAACTGCTTAATTATTTGATAACGGTGGGGGGGTCAAAATCGCAACTGGTTTCACTCTGTACGTATTAATGGAGAGTATTCCAATTTAGAGCTCTCAGATTTTAGTTTGTATTCTATAAATGAAAAAAGGCATCCAGGTATGGCCATGTAGAAGACACACTCAGGCTGGATGGAGCAACCGTCTTCGCGGGCTGGAAGCGATTCGCTGAAGATCCAGCTTAATATTGTGTAATTGGAGAGGCCTATGTCCAGCAGTGGACTACTATAAGCTGGTTTTGATGATGATGATAGGTATCCTGTTAGCCTATGTTAACAGGTTGCGCAGCACATGATTCTAGGGGGCCTACTCCGAAGTGCAAAGTGCGAATGCTCGGATCGGACCGACACATGGCCGAACCGAATATTATTGAAAAAAGCGAAAAAATTTCGGATCGGCTCAGTTGGGTCGGGACCATAGTCAATATTCGAAAGAGTGTAGGAGTGTAGGATCGGAACAAACCGAACCAAATAGTAACTTCGTAACAGGAAACGGCCGAACATTCCGCCGATAATACTTCGGTCTAACCGACGAAACATTACTAAGCTCTAAACTCATGTGTTAATTCATGGTTACAGTTTGCGCGTTGATGCCCCTGCCACCCTGTATATTTAACATAAATAAACAGGAGAATACACTGCTTAATTGTTAAAATTCCTCCCATCTGTTACACGCAAAAAAGATTAAGGAAAAACCCACACAAAATAAACTAAAGCCTGCTTAACATTTTACATTAAAATAATTAACCCTACAATTTGGCATGCGACAAGTTCACCCCGAAGTGAACATCTGCCGAGGTCACCAAAACCACGGGGTCGACCCGACCGTATATTTTGGGGTAACAATAACTCCCCATGTTTTAATGTTATAAATCTTGTATTATCGATCAGAAGTGAAATTAAATAAAAATATGATACACAACACGAAAACAACACATATATTTCAATAATCAAATAATTACAAGATTTAGAATAGTCTATGATTGCAAGCACAATGAGAAATGTCAGAAATAGTTCCTAAATCCTAGCACAACCGTACGCTCCGACCGTCCAGGTAAAAAGGGCAGAATGTTCTCGCGCAGCTCGTTTTATACACTCGCCATCTCCCGAGACTCGATGACGCGATCGATGGCCACGCCTACTGCTTGGTAGTGTTGCCACGTTACACGGCCTCTCCTGACGGGCGGTCGTCCTCGCCCGCTACGCCAATATCTTCGCATCTCGTCCTTGCATCTTGCAACGAGTCGTCAGACTCCGCTGGAATTTACAAATACATTGGGCTAATTAGAATTTGTTTATACTTTAAACACACGCACACCTTTCAAAGACATGTCTTTCATAATTTATTCATACAATCATATCGTATACTCATTTCTTACGAAAATCGTTCAAATTCGTTCATACAGATCAATCTCTTGAGGACCCCCATTCATTTTTACTGAACCGCTGTGGTAGAGAATCACACTCGATACCACTTGTAAAGTGAACATAGAAATTACTTCAATTAAGCAATTCGTTAACCGTGACAGAGAACACATCTCACATGTCAACGTGAATATGGAAATACTCCAAATGCGTAATCCATCTGCCGTGACAGAGAACACATCTCCATGTCAACGTGAATATGGAAGTCCTCCAAATGAGTAATCCATCTGCCGTGACAGAGAACACATCTCCATGTCAACGTGAATAATACTATGGAAGTACTCCAAATGAGTAATCCATCTGCCGTGACAGAGAACACATCTCAATGTCAACGTGATTATAGACAGTACTTCGAATGAACAAGTAACAGTAAAACATAAGATAATCAATATAAGCAACTCACAATCAAAAAATGCTGCGCATGTCTCAGGAGTCCACTCTCCTGCCCATGGTACCATGTTTTCAGCTGCAGCCTCTGTACTCTTTCCGTACGAGCCAACCAACAACTCCAGTGCATACCGATGATGTGGAAGTTGTTTCATTACCTTGTAGGGCCCACGCATGCAGGAATCTAATTTTCCTACAGCCTGTGAAGTCTTAATAACAAACACCTTATCGTTAACATTAAACACACGAGGTGATTTGCGACCTTTGTTCACATAATCGTCTTGCTTTTGCTGGTTACTTGATAGTAGTGACGAGACACGTTGTCTCCGTAGTGCCATAGTCGCTTCACGGTTCGGAGTAGCGATATTTATCGCAACATCTCGGACAAGAGCACGTATGATAGGAGTGGAAGAGTCACTGCCAATAAGCAATTGGAGGGGGGACATATAGGTCGTACTGTGTTTCGTACTATTTAAAATAAGTTGGGTTTTCCATAACACATCTGACCAATCCTGACCTTTATGGTTAACTTCAATGCGGAGCAGGTTTAGCAGAGTTCGACAATAACGCTCAGCCTGTCCATTTTCATGGTGCATGCCTGGCGTAATGAAATGGACGTCACTGCCAAATGACCTGACCATGTCTTGAAAAGCAGCGCTCTCAAACATCCGCCCCCTATCCGTGACTAGAAGTTTCGGAGAACCAAATAATGAAATCGCATCCGTAAAGGCTCGTTTCAACTCGTTGGTATCTTGGCGATGGAGGGAGTATAAAAGACAGTATTTTGTGAACGCATCAATTATAATTAATATGTACTTATAGCCTTGAGATTCGGGCAGCGGACCAAGTACATCCATGTGTATAATTGAAAACGGAGCGTCCGGTTTAGACCACGATTCTATAGGTTGATGAGGTGCACGTGGCACTCGTTTGTGAGAAAGGCATACAATACAGTGTTTCAGATATTTTCTAACAAATGATCGTAATCCAGGAAACCAGAAATGGCGCAAAATGAGTTCTACCGTCTTATCATACCCAATATGATCTTGGTCATCATGAAATACATGAAGTAAACTCAATCTGTACCCCTTAGGAATATAACACAATAAGCGAGATTCTTCGCCGATAGGAGAGTACTTAACATATAAGAGATTATTCTTTAAGATGTATCGGGTAGAGTCTAGTTGAGCATTATTGAGTTTATCGATAAGCCTAAGTGTCTCCTCATCCGCGGATTGAGCTAACTTAGCCCAATTTTTGGGGTTTTGAATGTGACATACATCTATAGGGTTCCTACTTAAATAGTCAGCATGAGACATTAAAGACCCTTTCCGATATTCAAAAGTATAATGAAAGTCCTGCATGATGAGCCACCACCTAGCTACGCGTGGAAGCAAATCTTTTTTTCGTTCGGTTAATTTTAAAGCATTACAGTCCGTAACGATCTTGAAAGAAATCCCTAACAAGTATTTTCTAAAGTTTTGAAGTGCCTTTACCACAGCCAACGTTTCCAATTCGTACGAGTGGTATTTAGACTCCGCGCCCTGAGTTGATTTGCTAAAATACGCTACGGCGCGCCTAAGTCCTCCCTCATGAATTTGTATCAAGACTGCGCCATAACCGATTGCGCTTGCGTCGGTATGTACTTCAGTCGCTAATTGGGGGTCGTAAATAGCGAGAACGGGTTCGTTTGTTAAGCAATCGATAATGTACTTATGGGCATCGTCTTGTTCAACTCCCCACTCAAACGGAATGTTCCTTTTTGTTAGGCGTGAAATACATGCTGTTCGTCGAGCGTAATTCGGAATATACCTTCTAAAATAGCCCGCAAGGCCAAGGAATTGTCGAATTTGTTTAACGTTACTAGGTTTTTTTGACTCAACTAGTGCTTGTACTTTGCGCGTGCTCGGCCTGACCTGACCATTATGAATTAGCCTCCCTAGATACTCTATTTCAGTGCTGAGGAAAGTACATTTCTTTAAATTTATCGAGAACCCTGACGAAGTAAGCGTTTCTAGGACTTGTCGTAATAAATATAACCCTTCGTGTACCGTGTTTGACATTAGCAGTACGTCATCGATATATACTAGAACCTTTCCCGAATCAATGTGCGGCTTGAGAGTTTTTGAAATGATTTTCTGATATACAACTGGTGCATTGGTAAGACCGTATGGCATCTTTAAATATTCAAAGTGACCTTCTGGGGTTACGAACGCGGTTTTGGCGATTGAATCTTCCTCCATACGAACTTGGTGAAATCCTGTTGCCATATCTAAACTCGTGAAAAATTTACTTGATCCTAACCTATCAATGTGATCCTCTATGAGGGGCAAAGGAAACTTATTTTTAACAGTACGTGAATTCAAGACCCTATAATCCACGCACATTCGATCTGTGCCGTCTTTTTTTTTTACTAATATCACGGGGCTCGCGTATGGAGATTCAGACTCCCGTATAATGCCCTTGCTCATTAGATCCTTAATGATATTGCGAACGCGAAGTATCTCATTATACGCCAATTTATACGGTCTGTAACACACTGGTTCAGTATTGGAAACTTCTATTTTCATGCTACCTGACGTAACTGTAGACGTAGCCGTGCCCGATATAAAGTAATTCGAAAAATCACGTATAACCGACAAAAGTAATTCCTTTTCTTCACCTCTAAGAGGCGTGTTCACTCTACAATTATCGGTGATATTGTTCACAGGTACAGGCATATCTGAACGTGTTAACAGTTGAACACCATTCCTTCGGATGTACGTGACACCCGCGCGATTCAATATATCGGTACCTATTATAACCGGTGTGCTAATGCAACTATGTGGGACTACGTAAAGATCAGCTTCGATAGACATGTGGGGTAGTTCAATAATTAGCGTCACATATGAAGTACATTCGACTAGCTGACTTCCTATACCCCGTAATACACGATAGGTCGGTTTCTGGTTAACCTCAAAATATTTCAACAACGACTTTGATACGAGTGATATACAAGAACCACTATCTACTAACACATCTACCGGTACCCCTTCGATTACAGCGCTTGTAACATCTGTTGTTGATTTTGAGGCACTATCATCCGATTTTCTACAAAAATTTACACTATGCGAGTTAAGTTTGGTTGATTCGGAACGCTGTTTCGCGAAACAATCATGGACTACGTGACCAATTTTTTTACAAAATGAACATGTTTTCGTTGAAGGCGACGGTGTCTGTGTTTCAGACGGTTTTGACTCCGATCCGTTGTTAGACCGCACTCTCTTAGCACTGTTACAGTCTATACGTTTGTGTCCAATCTTTCCGCAAAAATGACATTTTAAATTGCTAATCCCTCTCTTATTTTCATTATGTCGGACGGTGGGAGAACTAGAATCAGGACGTGATACACGAGAAATATCGCGGGTAGACCGAAAATCATTTTTTGGTTTAACATACATTGACAGGAATTGTACTAGATCACCGGATTGTAATTTAGCATTAGTGGCTGCGGCCTTAATATGAGGATCAGTAATGCCCCTTAACACTATGGCAACGATTAACTCGTCAGACAATCCCTTAACCAGTCCCAACCTCAATAACGAACGCCTAGCATATTCGGCGTAAGTAGCATAACTTTTGGAATCTTTGGTCATCACTTCGTAAAGAATGGTCGCAATATCGACGGTTCGCGGACACAATGATTTAAATTCCCTTTTAAATGAAGTCCATGAACGATCGGTGCTAGACCACTCGTTCAACCATACACGCGCGTCTCCCTTTAAACAGTTTCCAATTCGCGACAAACACTCGTTATCGTCCCATCCGTTAATTTCTTTAGCCCTATCTACTTCCTCGCACCAAACGTCTATATTGTGAACATGTGGGTCAAAGTTAGAAATAAAATAATTATAAGACCTTACTTTAACCAATGAAGTGATAGCCTCTACGATTCTGCCAGTTACATCTCCGCCGTTTGAGGTACTTTCCCGAGATATTGAGGGTGGTACGTGATCCATTGTCGAGTCGTCATCGCGCACATCGCCGGTGTTTGCACTATTTGCTAATGCGGGTAGGACCGGTTGCGGCGATGTCGACGGAACCTGTAAAGGAAACCTGGACGGCGGCGGCGTAGCAAAACGTTCCTCAAGTGTATTTAATCTGGCAAGGATAGCATCCAGCGCATCCTTGCTCGAATCACGCTTGCGTTTACGAGAGCGAGATTTTTGTTCGGACATTGTTCGACTTCACTAAACTAAACACTTGATGAAAAAATGAAAACTACTATAAAATGATTATAAGATCAACAAGACACTTATTTTCTCAATAAAATGTCGATCAGGAATAACAAAAGCGGGTAGGCAAAATGAGGCACTATCCCACTTCTGATATTATCGATCAGAAGTGAAATTAAATAAAAATATGATACACAACACGAAAACAACACATATATTTCAATAATCAAATAATTACAAGATTTAGAATAGTCTATGATTGCAAGCACAATGAGAAATGTCAGAAATAGTTCCTAAATCCTAGCACAACCGTACGCTCCGACCGTCCAGGTAAAAAGGGCAGAATGTTCTCGCGCAGCTCGTTTTATACACTCGCCATCTCCCGAGACTCGATGACGCGATCGATGGCCACGCCTACTGCTTGGTAGTGTTGCCACGTTACACTTGATTAAATATGAGTTAGGTGGTACAACCTCTAGGCTTTACCGTAACGACAATTACTATGTGTGTAGAAGTAGTAAGTGGTGTAACGTGTTTGTAGTCGATATTTAATTGTAGAGTAATTGGTGCAATTTACCCCGTCCCTATTAATTTATAGGTAGACTTAGAACAGCTGTGGATGCTGTGGTTAGGCTATAAATCTGTAGTGTGTTTGGTAATATGTTAATTGTCTTCTGCGTTTCAGAGTGAGCGACCAGTTACCTTATAATTTTACCTTACTATTACGACGATAGTTTGGGTGGTGAAGTAATTACTCGTGTCACCAACATAAAGGACTTGGGAGTGAGTTTCGACCGCTGTCTGACTTTTAGAGATCACGTTTCCACCCTTGCCAAGGATCCTTTCAGGCGCTTGGGATTTGTTTCACGAAATGCTCGTGACTTTCGCAATCCGAATGTTATTAGGCTGTTGTACACCACTCTGGTTCGAAGCAAACTCGAGTCCTGTGCCCACCTGTGCCTGTGTTTGGCACCCCTCTACCGCGACCTAAACACGAATGCTGGATAAGGTACAGAAAACCTTCTTAAGATGCTTTTTCCAAAGGATATACCATTTAATTCCCTACATGTACCCTAGCAATTGTCTTTTAGGGACGTTGGGCTTTAACTCATTCAAGGTGAGCTGAGGCCTTGATCAGCTCACAGTAGCCTTTAAGACCTTACGGGGCGTATCAACTGCCCAGAGTTCTATAGCCTTTTCTGCCAATTATTTGTGCCCGACAAATACATCGGACGGACACTGTCAGAGCCGCCGGCACAATCTGTCATCCAAAACTGTAGCCAGAGCCGAACCCCCAGTCTGTCGTACTTTAAAAATGCTAAATGCCCTCCTGACTGCTAACCCTGAATGTATAATATGTTTGCGGATAAATGTAAAAATGTCTGAATTTAGAGAAAATATGCAAGGGCGACTCCCTTGCATATTGTATCTAGTGTTCCGTGTTAGTTTAAAATTAAATTATATACAACATAATTATTGATAAGTAATTGGTTTCTATGTTAATTAATGTAAATGGTGTTGTACCGTTTTAATTAACTATAAATAAATAAAGTTGTCAAAGTCTGAAAGATAACTGCCTAGCCGTATATAAAACTGTTATATTGACAATTTTTTATTACGGTACCAAAACTTTTATTGTTTGTGGTTTCTTCCTATTATTAATTACAACAGGCACAACAGCCTGAATAGTCGACTACTTTAATCCAAAAATAACAGAGATACTCTTAAATATAACATGACGAATATAAATATAACACGTCCTACGCAATTTTTTCTACTATTATGTAACACGACCATATTCCTTTGTTTTTGCGAGAATATTCAGAAGAATGATAGCATCTTTTTGCGTCATAAATAAGGTGAGTACCGACTGGAGTTTTTTCACTCCAGTGTTGGTACTTTAACATTCATTAGGTGGTAATGGACGTACCCTGTTTTTTGTCATAGGCGCGACTCTTGAGTGTAGAGTTATCATAACTGGAATCTAAGTTAATAAATAATTAGAAATTAGAATTAAAAAGAATTAGAATAAGAAAAGAAAGAATTTGCATCGCCATACAACGTGGATTGCCACGTTGTATGGCGCTGCCAGCCTTTTAGGCGCTGTTTCTGTTAACAGCGATGCGGACGAATTTTTTGATGCCCTATGATTATTTTGTTTATTTTTCACATGTACATATCATTATTTTAAATGTTAGCTTATATAATGTAAATATCTATACTAATAATAAAAACATCACAGTGGTTAAAAAAAATATGCAAGTATATAGTTGATAAAGAGTGATTTTAAGTGATACAGGGTGAAGTGAATGATAAAATTAAAACGGCGACGATTCACCTATAATAGTGCCTATTTAATAAAACTAACTGACAACCGGTATCAATCTGACAATCCGACAATTTTCCTTCATACATTTTCTGATTTTTTTCTTTAACAGCATACGTCGACAGCGTACAGATTAATGATGCATAATTATGTTTTACAGCATATGACAATTTTGTAATTTGACAAATAATTATGTCACATTATGGATTATATTAAATAAGACCCTGATAGAATGTGGTTAGGACCTGCAATAGACAGTTCAGAATCATGTACTGAATCCTTGGTTGCTTGGCTGCGCGTCAATGTCCCTGCCACCCAGTAAATATATTACAAAAGATTTGACTTGTCAGCACACTCAAAACAATCTTTAAAAGTACTTGCAAATACCCAAGCTGCCTGTATGTATATATCGACTTGTCTCTTTGTTTGCCTGTATCTACCTAGAAACTGTTATCACAAATAATTATGTTTTTTCATAACAATTTTATAACTGCAGTAATTAGTAAGTTAATGTTAATGTTATGGGTTGTCGAACACGCAGGGCTCATTTGATGGCAAGGGGTTACCACCTAGACACCTTCAAAGTAGAGTTGTTATTTATATAGAGACAAAAAATTTCTCATTCCGACTATTTCTGTTTTTTGCTTGTGATTAAAAATCGATTTTGCTTATGTTCTTCTTTATTATTTGACTTATATTTCTTTATTAAAAAAAAAACATGTTATTAGCAGATTATTTTGCTATTTGTAGTGGAGACTTGTCAAGTCTCCACTACAAAACTTTCAGATTCATGTAGCAATCTCATCTTGTTGTCAAAAGTTGTCAAAAATCTAGGTAAATAAAAGGTATTTCTGACAGATTGAGAGGCTGATATTGGAATGCGATACGGGAATCGCCCCTCTGTTAGAAATATGTTAATCAAAAACATGTTTTTACAGCAAATGTTTACTTAAACTACTACTTATTACGAAAATAATAATCATCCAAGATTCACGATCCAACGACTGCTTTGGTCGCAAAGGCCGATTCAGCCATCCAGACAAATTGTACCCTACTTTATGTCCCATTCGCATAACGCGTAACCAACGTCCCACAAACACTGGGCTTAAAACGCAGCTAAACGTGTGACATAAAAGGGTTTGGTCCAAACGATGTCTCCTGACTTCCCCATATTTCCCTTTAGTTCCCCACATTCCCCCAGTAACAGCAGCAAGTTTTAAGCAGAGTTTACGGCTTAAATGCGACACCCGGAAAGCTGGGTAATGCCGTAATACGCGTATTTCTTGGACATTTTTGGGCATAACGTTTTATTTGGTTTAAAGTTTTTTGTAACTGTTTTTTCAGTAAGCATGGTAAGTATCTACCGAATAGCTAGTTTTCCAGTTTGTAAGTGTGGTCAGTATCTACCTATTAATTGAAGCGATGGTTTTTGTATGATTTGGACTTTATTTGATTTGTGGTCGTCATTAGTATTTTTATTAATTTAGATTTAATTAAATATTCACATTTTTATATGTCCGTTACCTAACGGCTGTATGATGTTGTGACGATCTTTTTTTTTCTAGACAAACCTGAGAACCATCAAGTTACGGAGATCATCATTTCAGCCGAAAGATGTCCACTGCTGGACATAAGCCGGGCCCAAGCACTTCCACTTCGACCGGTTCTGTGCTTCTCGCATCCAACGGGTTCCCGCGGCCTTCACAAGGTCGTCGGTAGTTACGGAGATTTTGAAGGTCGAAGTCCCAATTTTATTGTGACGTTTTTTTTAAAGAAAACCTGTCTTAAAAGTTATAACTTAACTTTAAATACTCCGACTATCCCTGTACCGTTGCATGCACCCATTACAATGTTTTACGTATTTGTACACCCTATACAAAGACCCATTACAAACAGGTAATATACCCTGTCTGTAATGGGATATTCGTATATTATTTCGGCTGCAACATAGGGAGGTACCTAAGAAAGACTTTGAACGAGACGATGACCGTGCTTTTTTAAGCGCCACGTAATGCTCTAAACTCACATGTCATGGTTTTGCGTGAGTCACGAGACGTCACATTCTCGAGACAGAAGGCACGTCATTAAAAGCATGGCGATTTCAAAGCGAACCAATCACGCCAGCTATCAAGTAACCTTTTCATAGCGCGTCCAGACACTATTAACAATGCTGTATCCCACAATATATTGTCCTTGACGCTTTCATTGAAAATTTCTCTGTCAACGCGTTGCTTGGTTGAAAGCACATATTATCGATAACATCATGTCACGTCACTTTATTCACCGATAGCCTGATACAAAAGTGACAAAAACATGCTGTTTCATATCCATTGACGGCTCGTAACGACTTGTTGATAAACTTTATCATAAAAAACCAGCAATGGTGTGAATATTTCTTTCAAAGCGAAAGTGAAGTGGGGTTTTTTGGTAAGGGAGAAATAGATAGGGGAAGCTTAGGGTGCATATTTGATCATTTTTGTTGGAGATATAAAGTCTGTATTGAGGTGTTACTATGACGGGAAGTATGCTCGGCATTTCTGTGACGGAGATGTAGGTGTGACGTAAGGTCATATTTTTGGTATACTGGGGAGGTTTGTTACTACGCTGTAGCGTTTTGAATAATTTACTTGCGTTTTTGTATAGCTTTCTTCTCTCACTCCTATGTTTTAGAAACGAGAAGGGAAACAGGTAGGTATAGTCCTCGTAATTTAATTATCACCGTAAGGTTTATTTTTTCTTGGCAATTGATTCGGTGTCGGCTATTCTGACAGCGACACTTTGAGACCGCGGCGCAGAGTGGCGGGCCGTCGAGCTTTGTACCCTCTGGTAGTTATATGTTAGTAGGTGCAAGGACGAAAACAAGGTAGAATGGTACCCAGTCTATTTAGAGATATTTAATCTAAGTTTGGTTCTGATTTAAGTTCTTTTTAATAATTTAAAGATATATCTATTTATGAATGTCTTTGTTTATTACCTATTACATTTGTTCCAATAGCGATAGTGTCGATATCGAACTTAGAAAGCATACGAGTTCGAATAGTCCTATTGCAATCGTATGTTTTCTATCTAACAGTACGGAGGCATGTCATACTTCGTAACAGGGTAATTTCGAACTGGCGTACATCGCACTCGTATGCTTTTTAACTAACGATACGGCCTTGCATACTTCGCTCCAGTGAACTTTCGAACTGGCGTACATCGAGATCCTGTACTTTAGAACTAACATACATCGACATTTCAAACTTCGACATTCAGTAGCGGAGTCCAAATAACAATACAACATAAGCTTATTCAACCTATACTGTGTCCACTGTTGGGACACCGGTGTCCTCTCGGGTAGAGGGAGTGGGCCGTAATCTACCAAGCGGACCCAGTGCACCCAGTGTTGCGGGTTGGTAGATGTCACATGTCTTCGATTTTTTGGTTCTAGGACATGCCGGTTTCCTCACGATAGTTTCTTTCACCGTTTTGAGAGCAGTGGTGATGAAATTATTTACACAAAGTAAATCTCCTGCCTGGGTTCGAACTCACGACCTACAACTCGTTAGTCGGGGCCACCACTGCTCTGTAATATACAATACAAAATAATTATAATAATACAATTCATAATCCTTAACAGTTCCATTTTTCTTATCCAATTACTTACGGAAATGGCCCTAATAAACAAGGGTATTTGTTTTAACGACCTCCCTATTATCGGCCAAGATGGTGATTAGTCTTACCGAATATAGGACAGGGCACCAATTTATTGGACCCAATCGAACACTACTATTTATGTATCTTTAATTGTATGGGCTTGAAGAATGGTGCTGTTTGTATATATGGGTGTTATAGGCAGGTATATGGAGATGCTGTTATGTTTCTTATGTGTAACTAAAGACCTGCCGCTGTTTCGCACAGGTGCAATCTACTGATATAGCAACACGTCAAGACATTGAGATTTCTGTGCTAAATGTAATTTAAATATTAAGTTATTATACAGATAAACCTTCCGAAATAAATTCTCTGAATGTTGGTGAAAACCGCATCAAAATCCGTAACGTAGTTTACAAAAACTAAGCGGTCACACAGACAGACACGACAAGCGAATTGGTTGCATACTATTTATGGACGTTTACATGCCACCTGGCAAGGTGCAGTGATGAGAGGGGGAGTAAGGCTGTGACGGAGTGGCAAGGACTGGAAGATCATATATGTCGGTCGTCTGGCGGCGGGATGGCCAGACGACATTGTTGCCATCGCGGGCAAAACCTGAATGAGGCTGGTACAGGAGCTTAGGGATTGGCACAAGAAATGAGAGGCATATATGAGGAACATATGACGATGATGATGATGGCTTGTGGCTAAGTAATAACAGCCGCACGGGTCGATCGATCAGGTTAAGCTACGCTTGCCGCGGTTGGTCCGTGGATGGGTGACCATTTTCACATACCAAGACCCCTCCGTGCCTCGGAAAGCACGTTAAGCCGTTGGTCCCGGCTGTCATTCGTGGATCTTTGACAGTCGTTACGGGTCGTCAGTAGCCCGAAAGTCTGACAACCAGTCTTACCAACGGGTATCGTATTACCCATTAACTGGGTTGTGGAGGCCAGATAGGCAGTCACTTCATGTAAAATATTGGTATTCAGCTGCATCCGGTTAGACTGGAAGCCGACCCCAACATAGTTGGGAAAAGGCTCGGCAGATGATGATGACGATGATGATGACATACGGTACGGTAGGTACCTATATTTAAAGCATAACGGTAACTTATTTGACGTTTAATTCGCTTGATCACCATACTTTTTAAAGCAATTTAAATAAACACCAATACAGTCGTACCTACATTACACAAACATGTTATTGTTTTGGTATAATACGGTAGAACTACCTACTTATTATTATCTATGCTTATAATAAAGCTAAAGTGTTTGTTTTAATAATCTAATGCGAGCCGCCCATGCGGTGCGACGCGGTGGGTCGGGGGAGCCAGAATCACGCGGACGAAGTCAAGGACTAGAGCTAGTAATTATTAATAATACTAGCATATTATTGTCCCCATAGATAATAGATATCCGTGATTGTCCCACTATACCAAAGACAAAGGCCTCTTCTCCTTCAGAGTAGGCACATCACCACGCTTGCTCAAAACGGGTTGGCGATTTTATAACAATAAGGTACCAATAAAAGATAAGCCTGCCGGGGCGGCGGGATCATCCGAAAGGTTTACCGCTGCCCTGGAACAGAAAGGGCTAAGGAAGGAACACGGGTGGGTTTTAGTCAGTAAGAGTCTGACACTCCCTTCCGCTCCACCTAGAGCGGGAGGGGTCATTTGATGATTTCCCATCCACAAAAAAAAAAAAAGGTAACAATAAAAGATGACGTGATAATGTCTGCAACATTTCATAAACTGCAGTGCGATTCTGTAACCATCTCAACGTGAAAACTTAGGTGAAGTGAGCGTGGAGTGAGCTGTCATTCCAACTAATGCTAGGGATTGACACTATTGACAGCCGTGAAAAGCAGCAGCAGCTCACTCTAAGCTCACTTCACCTAACTTTTCACAGTGAGATTTTTACAGAATCGATCGGCTGCTACCTTTGTTTGACTGAAACCATTGCATCTACATGTGTAAGTGAGCAGTGATGGCCCAGTGGTAACGGTCGCGACTTCCCAGTTGTAGATCGTCGGGTCGAACCCTGACAGGCGGTTTACTTTGTGTTAATTATTTCTTCACCACTGCTCTCAAAACGGGGAAGGAAAACATTGTGAGGAAACCGGCATGTCCTAGAACCAAAAAATGTGAATGTAGTATGAAGACATGTGACATCTACCAACCCGCACTGGGTCCACGTGTGGTAGAATTACAGTTCACTCCCCCTCGAAGAGAGGAGGTCTGTGTCCCAGCAGTGGAAACATTAAAGGCTGATTATGCACATGTGTAATGGCTGGGTAAGAAAAGTACGCAAATAAGTATGTACCTATATTCAAATTTTATTTGTTTCAAATTGACGTTATTTCAAGTTAAACAAATATCAACTTTATTTGTAATAGTAATTACGTTGATTTCAGAGTGACTAGCACTATTGAAAAAGTTATAAAAATGTTTGAAGTTGTAGCGTACACTGAACTTTATTGTGTAGGAATTAAAGTTATTTTTCCAACTCATGTTAATTGTTTACATTTTTGTCGAATATGTCGCGAATGTAGTATTAGATAATTTGATACTCCTTCGCTTCGGAAAACATGAAATACGTTTATTTACTGAACGGTCAAACCCGTTGCAAAATTAACGTGAACCCACTTAGGACAAGTATATTTAATTAAGTTTGTTAACAGGAATACGTCGCTAGAACTGTTTTATGGAAAACTATTCTGAGAAGTTTATCGGAGAACTGCTTTGACCTGTGTGAAAGCAGTGGGAGCAGTTTCTGGGTATACTCTTATATGGTAAACTAGCTTTTTCCCACGGGTTCGTGCGTGTGGATGTCCTACGGGAACGTGCTACCTGGATTAAAAGTACCCATTTAAAAATTGTATTAATTCCGTAATGTATTGTTTTCGTATAGTTCTGTTGGTTTACGCAGCGCACGCCAGTAAAGCTCCCAGTCGGCATGATATTTTCCGACAAGTTTAACAATCATCGTCATGTTTCAGCCAATATACACAAAACCTTTATTAATTCTACACCTAAACCTTTCTCATGAATCACTTCGTTTATTGGTTAAAACGGTATGAAAATCCGTGTGGTGGTTTATGAGTTTATCGCGCTCAGACAGACAAACAGATACTTAGACGCGACGCGGACTTTGCTTTATAATATGTAGTAATACGCTTTTCGTGTTTGTCTGTCTGCGATGTTGTTTCGAACTACGCAACGGATATTGATGCGGTTTTCACCACAATTTAGAAAATTTATTCCGGAAGGTTTATGTTTATAATACATTAATAATCTAACATACATATAATAAAGAAATCTCGAAGTTTTGTCAAGTCGTAAACCCCGTGCAAAAGAGGGGTAGCTCGCTAGTATTTGCATAAAGGAGAAACATGTGAAAACCATGAACAGCAGTGCAATAAGCATTTCAATAAATAAACAAGTAGGCTGCACATAAAACGTCTGATGGAGAGGTTCTGCGAACTCTCACTCTCTGGGCGATAATAAACCGCTTCCTTAGGCGCTACCAACTACTGCGCCGTAAATTACTAGGGTTTTCTGTGTTGTCGCCGCAACCCCCGGGTTGGGCACCCCTGACAGCGGCGATACGCTAGTGGGAGAGGAAAAATATTTGCTTGTTGGCTTGAAAACCACTGTTGACGCAGTCATCGATATGAAGAGAATCATTGATAGCCAACATAAAAATTGCGTTTGTTAATGATAATTTAATAATTGACTTTTGACTTTGAAAATATCTGCTATATATATATATATTTTCAAAGTCCAAAGTTAATAATTAACTGACATTCCAAGATTTAGTTTCCTATTAAAAATACCCTTCTGCTAACGTTCTTAACGGTAACAGAAGGGTATTTTTAATAAGCAAAACGAATGAAGCCCATGCACCAAAGTAGACTAGGTACCTACTTAGGACTAGGTACCTATTTAGATACTAGATTACCAACTGCTGTTATCCATATCTCCCTGCTGAGAGACGTTCAAGAGCAATCATTCAATCAACGAAGAGTTAATTGAATGATTGCACGATCGGACGTTCTAGAAGGATTTAGCACACACGATTTAAGTATTTTGCAAGTGGCCACAAGAATACACGTACCACAATCTTCGCAAGCAAAGAAGCGATGTGTGAAAGATTATTATGGCTGAAAAGGGAGCGATTACCGAAATGATGACTAAAGAGAAGTATGAAAGAAAAAGACATGCTGCCAACCCTATTAATTGATAGGTATAAGGGCAGGAAAATTATGAATCTGGCGACACTTATTTTTAAATGTCGCAGCATCGTGAAGCCTTTTGGCCTCGTACAGGACTTTCTGTTTTTTTTTTTTAAATATTTGTTTTGTTAGGTGTGTCTATGATTCTGTTTAGTTTAGTTTGTGATCTTACTGTGCTCTTCCCAATAAATACTATTTCTTTCTTTTCTGTGTAATTTTTCTGAGGAGAACCATTGACATAAAACGTGATAGTGCCGTCAGTATCTTAGGTACATTACCAGTCGACAGCGATGCAGAGGAATTTCGATGCCATATTTTAGTTTGTAAATAGTTTTAGTTTAGTTTATTATATTTTTATTTTACTAGTTTAATGTATAAAAAGTTTATCCAGTGTGTATATTTTTATCCTCTTATTTAATTCATTCACAATATACTGTTGACATTACAATAAATGAGTTCATTATTCTGGAATTTGTCACTCGTAATCGCGTGCACTCAGACCCCAATACCAGCCTTTTCCTCCACAACCCTTAAGTGGTATGGCAGTAAAAGGATCCTGTTTACTTGCCGGCTGTTTCAGTGGTTGCTCCTAATACCGGTTCTAAGTAATTGTCGACGATATACTGACCCTAACACCTGGACCTTGCGAATAATGAATGAAATGTTCCGCCATTTTCGATGGTGGAACGTTGATCGTGTGTAAGACTTTATGGCTTGAATCTTGAAGGGTTGACGAAATGGCAACAAGGTTGATGTGGTTTTTGGGTGTTTATTGAATAGGGGTAAAGAAATGGGGACTAGGAAAATTGAAACAATGCCTTTGAAAACTTCAAATATTTATTCAATTTTCATTAATATTTGTAGTTGGGGCGGTTGCTGACGTAGGTGTCGATGGCTGGGATCTCATGGACGTGCGTCCAGATCCTCTGCAGCAATGGGTACTGCTTCTCCAGGATCTTGGAGCCCCACATGCCCTCAACCGACTCCATGATGCCCACGAAGTAAAGGTCGGCCCAGCTGATTTTCTGGGGAGGAGAGAATTGTTTAAGTCAGTTTGAGATTGATCAGGTTGATTGACTTGGATTCTGTCACCAGTTTCAGATACAGTCCGATTTTTTAATCTTGCAGATAATTTCGCACATACTCCTAATCACTAAGCTCACGGACACCTTGCTACAGGCCCTGGTTTTTATTATTCTGTGCAATCTCTTGTTATACAGAATTAATTTGAGGTAATTCAGGGTAAAATAATTGTAGAACCTAATTAATTATGTGTGCAAAGACTAGTAGACTGGTAGACTTAATTTCTAAACTGTTGTCACCTTTTCTTAGGCCCATCAAAAATAATAGGTCCCTGAAAAAAACAAATGAACATTCAAATAGTACTAACCTGGCCACCGAAGTAGCTTCCCCTCTTCTGGACGATCTCCTCAAAGTCACGAAGGTACCTCGGGAACCATAGCTCCTCCAACTCCTTCCACAAGTATTGCTTCCTCTCCTTGTTATCCTCGTGGTACCACTCGTAGACCTCTGTAAAGGAGAACACCATTTTTGATCATATTTTTATGTACATTTTCCCTAGATTCACTGACGAGGCTATCAGGTTTTTTTAAAAAAAAAAACGTTGCCCCACACTAGGAATTTCTCCTGTGTCGTGGGTGCGTTTACAGACATATAAACTCACATACACAAACAGCCAGACCCGGAACAACTAATTGTAGGTCATACAAATATTTGTACCGTGCGGGAATCGAACCCGCGACACGCAGCGTAGCAGTCAATCGCTTAACCACTGCGCCAACCGTGCCGTCTAAGTCTGCGCACACTTGTGTACTTTAATATCTCCCGCGTCGAATGATATAGTCTCCTCTGTAATTAGTCGCTGCAACCGTCTATTAGTCATCATCTCAGTAGTTGTAAAGAAGTATAAACCAGGAATCAAAACTTACTTGATCCAAAATCGAAGACGGACAACGCAATGGCATCCAGCTCAGCTGCTTCCAAGTCATCAGTGGGAACTAATCCCACCAGCTTTCCGAGGTAGCGACTGATAGCCACCGACTGGTAGAGCACCTTCTTGTCTACTTCCAAAACTGGCAGCTTGCCGAATGGTACAGCTGAAAATGAATGAAGATTTTATTTAATATTTTACTAGATTTTGAGTATGAGCAGACTGGAAATTATTTTACGGGTACGTACCTACTCGTACTGCCGGGATAAAAAGTAGTCGCATTCTATGTCCTAACCGAGACTATGATTTTTACTTGTGTGCCAAACATTGAGATCAGCCAGTCTATTCTGTAAAAATCTCACCGTGACGGTAGGTGAAGTGAGTTGTCAGTTCACCAGTGGTATTCTGTAAATAGTTAACCGTGAAAACTTGAGTGAAGTGAGTTGGCAATACTGTCATCCCTAACTGAATGACAGGTACTGGTACATCAAGTTCACTTCACCTAAGTTTTCACGGTGAGATTTTAACAGCCTATCGATTCTGTAAAAATCTCACGGTGAAAAGTTAGGTGAAGTGAGCGTGGAGTGAGCTGTCATTCCCAACTAATGCTAGGGATTGACACTATTGACAGCTCACTCTAAGCTCACTTCACCTAACTTTTCGATGGTTACAGAATCGCACTGCAGATCGGCTGATGGTAGGGATTAACACTATTAACAGCTCACTTCACTTAAATTTTCACAGTGATTTTAACAGAATAGATCGGCGTTTCGACCATTTAGGTGTGCAAAGGTAACAGAGAGACAGAGCTCTTTTCACATGTACATAAAAATATGGATGCACATAAAATACCCTGTGTTCGGTCTTGAGATAGGTCTGAAAACAGACCCATACAAAAAGTGACAAAATAAAGTTAAATGGCGACGTTTCATATTAAAGATTTATTTCTAGATAACTAGCGTGTGTATAATCAGGACCCATGACCTTAAATTAAAACAATAATGAAACATTATAAAGTTAAATTAAAATACTATGATATAATGGTGCAAGAACAATTAAGTTATTCACGAAATACTTAATTCAATTCACTTCAATAAACCAGTTTTTGCATGTAACAATGGAAATTATTATGATATCATGTAAATCATTTTGAGGGGCTTGTGGCTAAGTATTATCAGCCGCACGGGTCGATCGATTGGGTTAAGCTTCGCTTGCGGCGTTGGTCCGTTTATGGGTGACCAGCTTTACATATCAAGACCCCTCCGTGACTCGGACAGCATGTTAAGCCATTGGTCCTGGCTGTCATTCGTGGATCTTTGGCTATCGACTTTGACAACCCGTAAGGTTGTCAAAAGCCTGAAAGTCTGACAACCAGGCTTACAAGGGGTATCTGTCAATGGGTCAGATAGGCAGTCGCTTCATGTAAAATTTGTAGTTAGATTGGTAGATGTCGCATGTCTTCGAATTTTTTGGTTCGAGGACATGACGGTTTCCTCACGATGTTTTCCTTCACAGTTTTGAGTGAAGTGGTGATGAAATAAATTACACAAAGTAAAGTGCCTGGCTGGGTTCGAACCCACGACCTACAACTCGAAAGTCAGGGTCTCTACCACTGGGCCACCACTGCACCATAAAGAAATTGAAAAAGAAAAAAAATGTTATTTAAAAATTTGGTAAAACTTACATTTCTGCACAGTAGGCCAGTCGGCGTCCTTCTTGATGACAACATTCTTGTAGCTAATACCACCATAAGCAAACAAGTACCTAATGGGCTCAGCAACTCCCATAAAATCGAAGAATTTCAGTTGGAATACCGGTGCCATTTTGTTGTTAGCTTCGTTGAACCACAAATACTAATATCGAATAAGAAAAATCACCGTTTATATACTTTTATTTTATCAATTTAACCTTTGCAGAGGTATTGAAAGTTGGATTAACCTTAGTAAATGTGATATGCTGGAGATAAATAACTATTTTGTTTATCTTCTACTGTCACCTTTTTCGTGGACTGAAGGGCTATCTTACCAGGTCATTTAAAATCAGTACGGTCACGAAAAGAGTTAAGTAAACAGGCAAAATCTCTACCTTTTCCAGTATTCATTTTTATTTTGTTATGTTTACACAGCTAGTTAAGTATAATACAGGGTGGCAGGGATAGCGACGCGCCGCCAAGCAACCAAGGATTTAGTACATGATTGTGAAAAACCCGGGGGTCTACTCCGAAGTGCAAAGTGCGAATGTTCGGATCGGACCGACGCATGGCCGAACCGAATATTATTGAATAATGCGAAAAAAGTTCCGATCGGCTCAGTTGGGTCGGGACCATAGTCAATATTCGAAAGAGTGTAGGATTGGGACCGACCGAACCAAATAGTAACTTCGTAGCAGAAAACGGCCGAACATTCGGCCGATACTACTTCGGAGTAGACCCCCTGGTTATTAAAAAATATATCCTCCTCCCTGTCCTGCCAACCTGTAATAAAGAACATGAATATATAATATATTACAAAAGACTTGCCTTCTCGGCACACTCAAAACCATGTTTCAAAGTAGTTGCAACTACCTAAGATGCCTGTATACCGACTTGTCTCTTTGTTTGACTGTACCTACATAGAAACAGTTATCACAAAATAATGTTGTTTTTTCACAACAATGTTATAACTGTAGTAATTAATAAGTTAAGAAATGCAGTAAGTGTTTAACATTTTGCTGATAAAAGTTGATAAAAACGTGGGATCTTTACAAAGAGGTTTCAACGTTCTAGAAATCATACACAATCTGTTTTTAAATAAACATCTTGAATTCGTCCAAACAACGTATAACCTAAAAGCAGCTGGGTCTAGGAGCATAACATTTTTCACAAGAGTTCCTTATATAACGAACTAGCTTTTGCCTCCGACTTCTTTTGCGATGCAGGATGAAATGTAGCTCATTTCCTTACCCAGGTCATGGTCTTTCTGTGCGCCACATTTCATCCAAATTCGTTCCGCCGTTTTAGCGTGAAAGCATAAGAGACTTACTTTCGCATTTATAAATTAGTTAGGATTTTGTGAAGGAAGCTCGTTATTTTTGTCGATTGGAAATTTCAACGGGCACACGGCTTCTTTTCCTCCTTAATAAGTGAAAAGGCTTTTCTAACAAAAATCAGTAAGTTATTTATAAGCCCAGACGGAGATGGCGGGATGAGCTGGACTCCTTCAACAAGAACTGGTCCTTAGCAGCTTTGAACAGAGAGAAGTGGAAAGAGACTGGAGGTATGAGGAACAGGGTGTAAAGTTCACTCAACCTCTATTGAAAACGGAGGATCCTCCGACCAGACGGGTGTTGTGTCTGGCGGACAATAATTGCCCAACGATTGGTGTTAGGAAGTTTGTATATTATATTATGCTAATTGCGCGGTAAACTCTGCTTGCGAGATGCAGGATTTTCGTGACGTCAGTACGACGCGTTGTTCGCATGTGGCGTTGTAGAGACCGCTACAAGACTATGGAGGCCTTTGCCCTGCAGTGGGTCATCACAGGCTGATAATAATAATAAAAAAAAACGGGTTGCACTCCGGAAGTGCTGGCAGAAGCTAAAACTTGAATATTAACGTTGTGATTTTTTTATATTTTGGAATGCGGGCTACTCTCCCTCCATCTTTCGAATTTTCGATCAGGTCACGTGTCCTGATGTGAGTTTAACATTTTTTACCCATCACAACAAAATTGCACAACGCCGCTAAAGAAGTTTTCACTTCAAAAATATTTATGCAGCCAAATGGACAGACGACATTGTTTCCATCGCGGACAAAACATGGATGAGCTTGGCACAGGAGCGTGGTGATTGGCACAAGAAAAGAGATGCCTGGAGGCCCAGCAGTGGCTGAAGATGGGCTGTGGATGATGACGATAAAGCTATTTATGCCATTGCCATAGAGTCCATTATCGTACTGAGAAGGGATTGTCATTACGCATGCAAACTGCATATTGACGACAGCTATCAGACTATTAACTTTAAGAGTCTTCATTATATTCTTCACCATTGTGTGACTATTAATTAGTATTCACATAGGCTAGTTTTATGAATGCGAACAAAATACAAATTAAAAATACGCATGTGTTTATATGCTAGGTCCGGTATGTTATTATAAGTGGGCATGTCTGGCTATCAAGGCCATTTCAATTGTCCGTTAAAACAGATGTTTTATGTTAACGTGAACTATTAGTAGGCACGAGTGAGACATTTGTTCAGTCTTTATAAAAAGAGAATGTAGGTAACATAATAATATTATTGCAATAAGAGTTCAATTGAAGAAGTCTGCATAATATTTATAATTTTAATTCCATTCATCATCATTTGCCTAGCCTTTTCCCAACTATGTTGGGGTTGGTTTCCAGTACCTATAACCGGATGCAGCTGAATACCAGTATTTTACATGGAGTGACTGCCTATCTGACCTCCACAACCCAGTTACTGGGTAATACGATACCCCTTGGTAAGACTGGTTGTCAGACTTTTGGGCTTCTGACTACCCGTAACGACTGTCAAAGATCCAGGAATGACAGCCGGGACCAACGGCTTAACGTGCTTTCCGAGATACGGAGGGGTCTCGGTATGTAAAGATGTTCGCCCATCCACAGACTAACCGCGGCAAGCGTAGCATAATCTGATCGATCGACCAGTGCGGCTACTATTGTTTAGCTGAATACCAGTACTTTACATGAAGTGACTGCCTATCTTACCTCCACAACCCAGTTACTGGGTAATACGATACCCTTTGGTAAGACTGGTTGTCAGATTTCCGGGCTCAAGATGTTTTCCTTCACCGTTTTGAGAGCAGTGGTGATGAAATAATTTACTCAAAGTAAAGTGCCTGTCTGGGTTCAAACTTACGACATACAACGCGTAAGTCGCGGCCTTTACCACTGGCCCACAACTGCTCTCATCCCAGTAGTAATAATAATAAAAAAAATATTGACCTAAAACAGGTATAACATTTTCAATTGAATACCGGGTGGATGAAAATAAATGGGGAGAACTATCCGGCATGCTATGCGACAGCCGAATGCCCGGGCGCATAAAGGGACGAGTGTACAGAGCAGCCATTCGGCTGGCCATGACATACGGAGCCGAATCCTGGCCACTCAAAAAGCAGCATGAAAATCAATTACACTGCGCAGAGATGAAGATGCTCAGGTGGGCAGGTGGTGTAACTAGGCTGGATCATGTCAGAAACACACACATAAGAGGTACCTTCAAAGTGAAACCTATCCCAGATAATCTACAGGAGAGCCGTCTGCGGTGGTACGGACACGTTATGAGGCGACCATCCGACCACATGACCAGAAAGGTGCTGGATATCAAAACCAAACCCCGAGGACGAGGAAGACCCCCAATCACATGGATGTCCGTAGTAAATAAGAACCTCAAAGAAGCCCAAGTCAATAAAGAGACGACCCAGCACCGAGCTACCTGGAGACGCATGACATGGAGGGTCGACCCCAAATAAAATGGGAAAGGGCTAGGCAAAGAAGAACATTTTCAATTGAAGCTCTGACTCCTGAGCCCTGAGTTAGGTGATGCGTCTGTTACAGGAGTCATTGGTAACGTTATAGGCTGATTTTGTTGTAGCTTGTGATTTAAGTGTTTCGTGTTATATAAGTAATCAGCAGAACAATACAATAGTGTGGATGGGTGTGTTATCAGAGCACAAAAAACACTTAAAACAATCAATAATTGTCCTTGTTATTAGTGTTATCTAGTCTTACATTCGTAACAGTGGAATGTTGCGTTAAGTACCTTTAAGTACCCGTTTAGTTCTGATGACAATACAACATTTATTATTGTCTGTGATTCCTTACATTTAAAGCTATAATATACTATAGCCATCCTTGTCTTCCTCTTTCGCGAGCCAACTAACACCATAGAAAAATATTAACTATATATAATAATAATAATATAGCCTTAAATTACTAAACTTAAAAGAAAGCTTGTATATCACCCTACAAAAAGCTGCAATATTAAATACATGTCGCATTGTCAGAAAGTTCATGCAAATAGATGAAAACGAAATAGGTCCTCCTCACAACACATAACACACCACACGCTGCATTTACTTGACTTCGGTCCGTAAATGTTGCAAAAACCAGCCAAAGAGCTGAGAAAAAAGAACACTTCCGATAATAATAATAATAATAAAATATTTATTTCACTAAAAACATAGCACTTTGCACTGTATACATTATCTGCAACTAATATTTACATTAATATGCAATAATAGACTCTATCTTTTAAACTAGGACTAGCCTGTATCTTAAAAGATAGGGTTCAGCCAAAATGGATTCTGTTAATATTCTGAACCAAAAACAGGTGAAAAACAGTGTCAATGATTTGTACTAACAGCTGTTAGAAAAAAGTGAAAATAAAATGATAACAAAAACTAGTCTTATGTCACACAAGGAGTGTGATAAAGCAGACATGCATGTGTGTGTATATGTTAGGGTGTGTGTGAGGTGTGTGGGTGTGTGTGTGGGGTGTGAGTGAGTGTGTGTGTTCAAGGTGATTCTGTGAAACTGCTACAAAGAAATTCAAAACAAGCTCCCTTTTTAGGCAATTTGATGCAGTTCGTGGTACTTATTTAAGTTCAACTTCAGATTTAATGCCACTAACTGCATCAGAATACTTGTAAAGTGAGCTTGTTTTGAACTTTTAGTAGTGGTGGGTTTTTTGTTGTTTCAGCCGTTCAGTTTTACTATCCTACTTCCTACATCCTATCCAACTTCCTACTATAAGATATTATCACTCGAACAACGTAGAAGCACTTCTGATCACTGACGTTGATACAGCTCGTTTAGTCTATTTTAGTTATTTTCACAGCGTTATGTCCTACGGTATTCTGCTGTGGGGCAAAGCCGCTGATATACAAAATATATTTGTCCTTCAAAAGCGAGCTGTTCGAGCAATTTACCAGTTAGGTGCCAGAGTTTCTCTAAGAGATTTCTTTAAAGATATTGGTATTCTCACGGTTGCATCACAATTCATCCTTGCCAACATTTTATATATTAGGCAAAATTTACACTTGTACACTAAAAATAGTGATATTCACAGTGTTAACACTAGAAATAAGGACAAACTACGTGCCCCCTTTCACCGGCTTCATAAGGTTCATAACTCATTTGTTGGGCTCGGTATAACCTTTTATAACAAGATACCCTCTTCTTTTCTAGACTTGCCTTTTAATGCGTTTAAAGCTCAACTAAAATCCAACCTTTGTTCAAAGGCATACTATTCCATCAACGACTACTTAGACGATAAGAATAGTTGGTCACCCTAGTTTAACGCAAGACAATGTTTATGTTCCTTCTCCAGAATTGGCTTACTGCCAGGTCTTAGAACCCAGCAATGCATAAATGTGTAAGCTGTCACGCCCTTTATGCCTGGAGGCTTTTATTTGGCTAGTAAGTTTTTTTTTTTATTTACATTTTAATTAATTATTTTTTAGCTTGAGTACGTATAGTTTTTATTATATTTGTTGGTATATTGGCGTGGCTAGCTGACATATTATGGCAAATAATTAAATTTTATGTTCTGGCTTTGTAATGTTAATTACCGAACATAAGCACCTAGTATTGTATAGAAGCAAGTATTTTTTTTTAAATTGAACAGACAGCTGTGCTGCTGGGGAGTTTGTTGCGCCACTTCTTCTTCCCAGCGATAGCACTAGGAAGTGGTGAAGGGTGGGCGTTTTTGGGGGACTGTCTTTTGTAATTTTGACGTTCAAAAAGTGCTGATTCTCAGCCTAATTTGAATAAATGACTTTTGATTTTGATTTTGATTTTGATCAGCTCTTGTTTTACAACATCATCCATAATCTGGCGGATGTACCTGAGTTATTATCAGAAATCTAAGTTATAAAATGAATCGCTGAATGTGTTGCTAAGCGCAAATCTCGAGAACAGCTGAAATATTCCTTGAAGTACGAGGATGGTTCTTACGGGAAAAAAATGTTGTTAATGTTTCTAGTGAATAGGTCGTTGGTGTATCTATCAAATAAAATAAAATAAAATATTATAAATGCGAAAGTTTTTGAGGATGGACGGATGGATCTTTGTTACTCTTTCACGCAAAAACTACTGAACGGATTTTGATGAAACTTTACAGAATAATACATAGGATACTTTTTATCCCGATATTGTCACGGGATCGACACTGTAAGCGGGTGAATCCGCAAGGTGCTGCTAGTGTGTTATATTTTTGGAATTGTCTCCTTAAACCCTTTATTTTGATACCACTCATGATCACACTACTTCAACTACCACGAGTCACGAGGCGAGTTTTTTCATGCCATTACCAACTTATTTATTTTAAAATCCGCCATTTTGATTTTATTAAAACAAAACCTCGCGTGACCCAGACAAGTCGATAGACACATCATGTGTTAAAATCTATCCAGTCGTTAGATTGCTTCGAGGGTATAAATAATCCCAAATACAAAGATACTCGTACATAGATACAAGTGAAAAACATAACCATGTCTTTGCTGTCGCGCAGTCGGCTAAAATGATAAGCAATCAAAAATGTGTTAGCGGGGCTATCTGCCTTAAATATACACAGATACACGCCCAGTTTGATAAAAACATGAAACCCAAGTTAACTCATTCGTCTGACCGAATATTATTATTTCTCCATAGAACAGCAATTTCAAGGTTAATCAGAAACACATGATTAGCAGTTGACGAGGATAATAAATTAAAAATAATGTAGGTAAATAATTGTATAATTTACTATATAAAAACGTTTACAAAAAGCGTACATTTAGCCAACAGAAACAAACCCATACAATTATAGTACCTAAAAATAAACTAAAATGAAAAAAAAACTGTACAGTAAATTAAATGAATCAATAAACAATCTTTAAACTTCGAAAGACTTGCACTCACAGACCACTTTTCATTTCTAGCACAGGATGAGATAACTAATGAATGATGTATATTCTTCTAAAATTGTGTTACAAAGACAGTCACTGTTGATTTGAGAATATACATATGTACCTAAACAATTATTGAACATGACGGAACATAAACATACAAAAACTGGTTCACAAAGCGCTATGTCATGCTTGTTATGTAGTCATCTATATAATGATGATGTTAGAAGCAGGAATTCAGTTCACAAGTTGTATCCGTGGTAGATAAACGTATAGCCGTCTAACAGATCATAATGCCGAAAAAACTTCAATACTTTAACATCGGAGGCTTGGCTGAGCCAATCAGATACATTCTACACTACACCAAACAGGATTTCGAGGATTTTAGGCATGATATTGATACATGGCCTGACCTAAAAATAAAAGAAAGTGAGTAGAGTGATCTTTTTAAACGGTTTTATTTTTATCTAGTTTTAAAATTCGTTACTGTGGAATGTTGTGTTATTTTTTTTATTGTGTTGAAATTTTGTAGGTATACTCGTGTAGTTTTAATGGAAAAAAGGTACAGTAGGCCTCACAGCCTCAGTATATGTATTTTATTATACGTATTTGTCTGCTCCTTTCTTCTTGTTTGTTTATAGACGGTTAAATACAAAAAAAAAAAAATAAGCTGGCCTCTCTTTCTAATACAACTCCTCCTACTACGCTAGACCAGCTCAAGGTCAAAGTGATAGCACTGACGTTCGGTCGACCGTACAGTATTATTGCACAACTAGCAGCACCCTGCGGTTTCACCCGCATTGGTGTCGATCCCTTGGGAATATCGGGTCAAAAAGTATCCTATATGTTATTCTAATGTATAACCTACTAGCTGCGCCCCGCGGTTTCACCCGCATAAGTTTCGATCCCGTGGGAATGTCGGGATAAAAAGTATCCTATATGTTAATCCTGGTTATAAACTATCTGTGTGCTAAATTTCGTCAAAATCTGTTCAGTAGTTTTTGCGTGAAAGAGTAACAAACATCCATACATCCATACATACAAACTTTCGCATTTATAATATTAGTAGGATATAACTGTAAAGTTTCATTAAAATCCGTTCAGTAGTTTTTGCGTGAAAGAGTAACAAACATCCATACATCCACCATCCGTCCTCACAAACTTTCGCGATTATTATTAGTAGGAAGTAGAGTTGGGTAATTAAGTATTATTAAGTACTAGCAGCGCCCCACGGTTTCACGCGCATAAGTTTCGAACCCGTGGGAATATTGGGATAAAAAGTATCTTATGTGTTAATCCTGGTTATAAACTATCTGTGTGCCACATCTAAATCCGTTCAGTCGTTTTTGCGTGAAAGAGTAACACACATCCATCCATCTTCACAAACGTTTGCGTTTATAATGAGTATTGCACAATACTACGCAAGTATATCGATTTCTTAGGAGTATCGTATAACAATGGATAATTCATTGTGACTCGATAGTCATCGACGCTTGAGTTGTTATTATGGTGTCAAATAGCATAAATGATGGTCATAATGCCAACGGAGACAGAAGGTGGTCCGTTGTGCCACCAGAGGGGCAATTCTCGTAATTTTAAGAACGTTCAGTCTCATCTCAGTCTCAATCTGTCAAATATACCTACCTCTAGTTCCCCTACATTTTGGACAAGTTTTTGACATTGATTGTCGCTGAGATGAGATTGTGAATGATGAGTGATTAGAATTGGCCTTCTGACTTCAACGAAATGTCTTTTAATATATTTAGTTTTGAATTTTAGTACTTATTTCTAATGATCCCAGCATTAGCGGGGTTCATTTATATACGTTGATTTAAAGTTAGATAGATATTTAAACGTCAAAAATGTATGGTTAAGCAGTCGCTAATCATTACTTAACTTTGAGCAACATTTATAAATAAAGGGGACATAGCGGTAGTTATAATTCTATGTACTATTCACTCGATTACATTGCTTTGTATGTATCGTGAAATAACGGAGTTTATTATACTTTTATATCTAAAAAATAACGTAAGGTTGATAACCGTTATTTTTCTAATCCTACTATATAATATTATAAATGCGAAAGTTTGTGAGGAAAGATGGATGGATCCTTGTTACTCTTTCACGCAAAAACTAATGAACGGATTTTGATGGAACTTTAGCCTAAACATCAGAATAACACATAGGATACTTTTTATCCCGATATTCCCACGGGATCGACACTTTAAGTGGGTGAAACCGCGAGGCACTGCTAGTGTTACAATAAATGTATGCCGCTGGAGCTGGAGCCAATTGCTCATGCAATCATTCTATTACCATCATCTTCCTGCCCTTGAACCATGTTGCTTGGGGTCGAGGGAACACGTTTCTTATCCCTCACGATCCAACCATAACATCATATTAGGTTTACGCTTCAAAGTTCAGTTTACGCTACAACTTCAAACATTTTTATAACTTTTTCAATAGTGTTAGTCACTCTGAAATCAACTTAACTACCATTAAAATAACGTTGATATTTGTTTAACTTAAAATAACGTCAACCTGAAACCTAAATAAAATTTGAATATAGGTACTCGTATGTATACATATATTTGGTATTAAGTTATATTTATATATTGCACGATTTACATTATTCTTTATTTTTCATTATTATTATAGACTATAAATATCTGCATATTTCGTATTTATAATTTTATTCTATACTCAAGATATATAACATTATATTTCTTATAAGCGTGTGTTGTTCCACTGAAGGGCGAAGGCCGCCCTTCCCTCTTTCTACTTTTCCCTGTCTACTGCGATTGAGTGCCAATTCTTTAAGGAGTCCAGCTCATCCACTATAAAACTAATTTTGTAAAAGGGGCTAATTCAGGGTTAGTGTTAATAATTTTCACCTAGCAAAAGCGTAAACATACTCGGAGCACGCGCAGCTGACAGTGACATGAACTCAAATGCGCTTGCGTTATTAAAAAGATGAGACTATAATAGTATTATTTTTGTTCCTAGGTCTCCCCTACGGCCAGTTCCCCATCTACGAAGAAGATGGTCGCGTATTGACCCAAACCCTGGCCATTGCGAAGTACGTGGCGAGGGGCACTGACCTGGTACCAGCTGATCCGTGGCAGCAAGCCATTGTGGAGTCTACAGTGTATACTGTATTCGATTACTGGAAAAGTGAGTACCTAGGCAAAGTCAGGGAAATAAGTTGTGTATAAAATTAACTACAAAGTTATATTGTCCGTATATTTAAATCATAACTGCCATTCTGTGCTAGTTGTATGATTATGAAATGGCTATCTATAGCACGGCAAGTATGTCAATTTGATAATCAATTAATTTCTAGTTAGAGTTCCTGGAAAGTTTTTATTTTTGTCACCAATCTTGTTGCGTTTCAATCTAGAAGGAAGATTTTAATGCTAAAATTCTAAGGTTTGGTTTGCAGTTGCAGTCCTTGTGACTGCAACGGAAGGCCAATTCTCGTAATTTAAAACGTTCGAAATCTATAATACTCGCAGTCTCATCTCGGCGACAAAAAAGGCAAAAACTTGTCATAATGTACGTACATTAGAGGTATTTTTTTACAGATTGAGACTGAGTTCAGACTGTGAACGTTTTGAAAATTTCGAGACTTGCCGCTCAGCAGTTTTCTTTGGCCGGGTACAAACTACCAAGACACCTAGTTGATTCCTCGTTTTTTCGATAAAAGTAACCTACAAAAAATGGTCAAACATTTTGTGCATTTAGAAAAATCCTGATCCTCCTCCCAATCCTCAAAAAACCTCAGTTTTTTGCAATGATAGCAAAACACCGAGGTAAAAAACCGCATTTAGGACAAATGGATATTACTGCAGTGATGATTTTTCTTGACTTGCAGATCTAATTGCAGTTTTTTACCTTAATTTTTTCTGGGGTAATGATCAGTTAAAATTGACGTGCAGAACCTTCTATAACGTCATGCTTTTGTTTACAGATGTGACGCCATATTTCCTTGAGAAAGACCCAGTAAAGAAGGAAGAATTGAAAAAAGTATTGTTTAACGAAACCATTGACTACTACTTCTCAAGATTCAGTAAACAACTAAGCGAAAACGGCGGATATTTTAATGGAAAGGTAACTATAATAAAAAAAAATAATAAAACTTTATTGCTCAAAAAATTACACGAGTTTTTACATTGGCCCCAAACTAGGCAAACCATCTTTCTTTCTTTCTTTCAATAAAAGTATAATATGTTTGCTTCAAATCACAACAAAAAACTAAATAAAATCTACTAACTACTAACTATTGTCTAACTATTGTCCCAGATTAGATCAGCACCCCAATTATTGCAATCAGAGGGGCTTGTGGCTAATTAAAAACAACCACAAGGGTCGATCGATCAGGTTAAGCTACGCTTGCCGCGGTTGGTCCGTGGATGGGTGAACAAGACCATCTTTACATACTAAGACACCTCCGTGCCTCGAAAAGCACGTTAAGCCGTTGGCCCCGGCTGTCATTCGTGGATCTTTGACAGTCGTTACGGGTCGTCAGTCGCCCGAAAGTCTGACAACCAGTCTTGCCCAGGGGTATCGTATTACCCAGTTACAGGGTTGTGGAGGTCAGATAGGCAGTCGCTTCATGTAAAATACTGGTATTCAGCTACATCCGGTTAGACTGGAAGCCGACCCCAACATAGTTGGGAAAAAGGCTAGACAGATGATACTTGCAATCTCAATCCTATCCACTGCTGGGGAGTTTGTTGCACAACTTCTTCCCAGCATAAGCACTGGGAACTGGTGAAGGATGGGCGTTTTGGAGGACTATCTTATGTAATTTTGACGTTCGAAAAGTGCCGATTCTCATCCTAACTTGAATAAATGCCTTTTGATTGATTGATTGATTCTGAAGGATTTGAAGGAAATTCATTGGTATGAACAATTCGTCTCCTCGACAAAGTAAATAACGCAATGATTACCTAAGTATTGTTGAACTGTCAAATCGAAAGGCATTGCTATTATAAGTGTGTGTGTGTGTTACAAAATTAGGCTGCCGGGGTTATATTCTGACGTTTTAGAACCATTATTTTTCCATTTCCATAGCTTAACACGATGGAGAGCACTCATTTCTAGAATGGAACAATAATAGCTTTAACACTTTCATAGTTTTGGATCAACAAGATCTGAAATAGAGTCGTACCATAGATACGAAGAAGTAAAACAAAAAAACGGCGTGAGTTCTCGCACAACTCGACTGCTGGAAAGCCATTATGATTGTAACGTTATAAAGATAGTAGACTCCGCGAATATTAATTATCAAAGTAAACAATTATTAATATAAAAAAAATATATAAAAAATAAATATATTTTTGATAACAAATGCTATCTGGTTCGTCCTATCTAAGTTGTAAGTTTCGGAAATACCTACCTACTAGCTAACTACCCACAGCACGAAGTTCGGATGTGTGCTAACCCGTTATGCCCGAAAAGTAATCGATTTGTCCCAATAAGAATGCCATTTCTAACATAAGTAAACGCGTTTAATTATTGTGAATGTGAAGATTATGTGTGTGAAAACTGTCTGAGAAAAAACAAAAAGCAATGACCCCATTGCTTTTTGTTTTTTTTCTCAGTCAATTTTAATCTAAAAAGAGTATCTGGCAGTTTAAGTCATTTATACGGCCTACCTAAATGTCCTTTCTTTGGTATTGTTCGACGAATCGTTGAAACCCTTCAGTTCTGACAAATGCGTCCACTGACTGGACAGGTCCAGCAAATCTGTGTGGTTCTTTCCTCAAAAGACCATTTCAGACACCAATCTACAAGGTCTTCACATGATCTGACCAAGATTATGTCTGGACTTTAAAAGACACTGTGTCCTCTGACTTTCTTTTCAGAGTAGTCAGATAGGAAACGCCGACCTCATCTAGTTTATAGATGAACTTATTTATTTATTTATAGACAAATTAAATCATTTTATGACTGATTTTTCAATCGACCGATAAGTTTTATTCGTGGAATAAAATTGACGTCTGGCAGTTTTTGTATGGAGGAACTGTCAAAAATTCAAAATTATTCCTCCGATAAAGTTATATGGCATTGCGAAAATCAGTCCTTAGTAAAATAATAAAATAATTTAACGAGATGTGTGTTGGGGAATACCAGGCATTTATATTATGTTCATGTTTTGTCAATATTTTTTTGCAGCTATCATGGGGAGAATTTGTGCTGACCGGCATAGTTGAAGCAAGCAATTTGTTCCTGAAAATTGAACTAGAAAAAATGTATCCTGAAGTAGGAGCCACAGTCGAAAAAATCAGAAACCTACCAGGAATCAAAGAATATATTAAAACTAGGGGACCTTACAAACTGCCTGCAAAGTATGATGACAAAAAATAAATTGATTTTCCTTTAAAATTTTGTGTTATTTTTTTTTAACATTGGTATTTTTCAGTTTGGTTAAGGGCGGGTTCTTTCTAACGGTTGATTAACGTAGCATACGTACGTCAAACAATAACTGTTAAACTATTATGTACTCGTTATTATTTGGCATAAAGCAAGGCCATAATATTGTAATTGTAATTTGAAACAACGCTTTTTTTGGTTTGTCGATAGTTAGCGCCATTTTTGACGTATACACGTGCGTCAAGTGGACGTGAAACAATCCGCCCTTGGAGGTAATCTTATCTCAAATCTGTGTGAAGAGTGGCTTTTCAATCGTGAGTCAATGTTAACATGGTCACCGCTGACTAACTGTGACTTTCGCAGCAACCTCATCGATCGATTCTCAGAGCTCTTATTTTAACCATCGCTAATTAGCTCAGGATCACGCAGCCTAAAATTCTAAATTACTAGCTTCTTTTTTCTTCGTGCATGTGAAATTTCTTGTTTTAACAGAAAATCTATGCTATGACAATGGCCATACTGTAGTTCCCTATTAGTGAAAGAATTTTCGGAATCAGTACAGAAGTTCCCAAGAAATAACCCCCTACATACATAATCAATCTGCTCTACATACAAAATCAATCTGCCCTACATACAAAATCAACCTAGTCTGCCTAGTCTTTTTCCAACTATATTGGGGTCGGCTTCCAGTCTAACCGGATGCAGCTGAATACCAGTTATGGCTACAAAATGAACGAAGGTACTTATTTAGCATTTATAGTCAACAAACAAACGGAACTTGTTATATTTTTAAGTGGGTGTATGTGAGTGAGTAAAATCAATAGGAATGTCAGTGTTATCATTGAATGTACCGTATTATCACTGTGATAAGAAAAACATATTATGAGCATAACAATCTGTTACCATAATAAAAATAATGAAATAAATTGTCATCTTTTTTCTTATCTTTGCCCCAAGCTAGTATATCTCCTACACGTCATCATTACATTATATACAGGGATTCGGAACGTTTTAAATAGCTCAATATTAATATATACTCATAATATTACTGGTTTCTGTTAGCCTCCAAGGGCCCCGTGGCTAATTAATAACAGCCAGACAACCAACAGAATGGGAGACAGTGATACCTTATTAGCCAGTCTTCTTAAAAGCAAAAGTTAAATTCGTTTATACTAAAAATAAAAGTAGAGGGCTTGTCGCTATGTAATAACAGCTGCACGGGTCGATCGATCAGGTTAAACTACACTAGCCGCGGTTGGTCCGTGGATGGGTGAACATCTTCACATGCCTAGAACCCTCCGTGCCTCGGAAATCACGTTAAACCGTTGGTCCCGGCTGTCATTCGTGGATCTTTGACAGTACTTACGGGTCGAAAGTCTGACAACCAGTCTTACCAAGGGGTTTCGTATTACCCAGCAACTGGGTTGTGGAGGTCAGATAGACAGTCGCTCCATGTAAAATACTGGTACTCAGCTGCATCCGATTAGACTGGAAGCCGATCCCAACATAATTGGAAAAAGGCTAGGCAGATGATGATGAGTTGCGATATGGCTGCATTGTGATCAGAGTTGACAGACAAATTGTTATGTTTGCGATGAGGCTGGCCGCTAGTGCGCGGTCTCACTGGGGGCTACGATGTGGCCTTGTTGTGGTCGGTATCGCCCACACGGTTGCTTTTAACGGTCAAATGTGGTCCGTGTGAATAAACTATTCATTTTCATACTAAATTAGCGCCCGTCCACGTGCTGTCGTTGTGTTGTGGTGTGACTGTGCGTGTGATCGGACCCTAAACAGCTGTATTTTAGCCTGGTACTCGTTTTAGGTAAATGTCAAATGACGTCACAAGGAACCTAACATGGCGGATGCTAGACAAATGTCATGATGTATTAATTGCATTTTTTTTTAAAGCAATTATTTCATTAATTTCTTGTTGGTAAGTTAAGATTAAACATTTTGCATTTTTTTTTTCTCGCAGGAACATCCGATAGATTGCCCTGTTGCCCTTGATTAATTTATTATCATTAACATGACCAGATATGCACCTACTGATACTTTGGTCAATGTAAAAACATTTACACAGTCGGCGATAGTCATTGCAGGCATACCTACATACACAGTGTCAACTCGCTTACAATGGCAAAGAAACTGCATTATTTCAATTTGAACGCTCTTGGGGAGCCAATAAGATACATTCTTCATTACACCAAACAAGAATTTGAAGACATCAGACATGATCGCGAGAGCTGGCCTAAACCTGAAATTAAAGAGAGTAAGTATTTTTTTAATTTTTTTTTTTTAATAGTCCTGCTTTTGACCATTTGCCTAGAAGGACTTAAAGGCTCCTGGTGTACAGCATAATCAGTCTTCAATGTTCCCGCTGCTGGGGTACAGGCCTCCTCTCGGTGAGAGGGAGTGGGCCGTAATCCACCACGCGGGCCCAGTGCGGGTTGGTAGATGTCACATGTCAGCATGTCGGAACATAGCTATCTTGTAAGTTGTGAATTTGATTGAAATGTTGATTTGTTTAATGATTCTCACTGTTTATTCAACGATTAGATTTCCTTTGAAGGATCAAATAAAAAATGAAGTTATCCGGAAAAGAACATGTAACATAGCTTGCAGAGTAAGCAAGCTGACGTCGCAGTAGGCATGCCATGTTTGTCGAAGGACCGACAGCCGGTGGAGTAGACGAGTCTTGGAGCAGAGACCGCGTATCGGCAAGCGTAGTGTGGACGCCTCCCAGCTAGATGGACCGCTGACCTTAAGGTGGCTGGGACAGACTGGATGCGGAAGGTGGAGGACAGGGTATTGTGGCGCAGCTTGGTAGAGCCCTATGTTCAGCAGTGGACTGGCATAGGCTGAGTTGATTGATTGATTCAACGATTTTGTAATTGTTGTTAATATTTTAGCATTTATATTGTATTCTCATCGAATCCGCTCAAAAACAAGTAGTAGATTGTCGAAAAAACCCGAAATACATTTCTATTTTGGTCTCTGCGACTCTCTTCGTCATTAGAATGAGCTGTGTGAAACTTATCAAAATAAAACCGCACAGAAATGTTTGAAACAACCCAAAACGTGCTCGTACTTCTAATGGTGCCAAATTTAGGAAAGTTCATTTCGTTTTTGTACGTTTTTGTTTTCGCTGCCGCGTATATTTCTATGTTCCTGATTGTGTGTATTGTTCTTCTTGTTGTGATGGTGGAGTATAAACATGAAAGCAATATGCAATAAAGAAACCAGTTTGAATTAGAACTCCAACTTTAATTGAGTTTTTTGGTGAGAAATTTATCATTTATCCACCATACGTTAAACGTTTGTGTATCAAGTATAGAGAAATACATAATTCTGGCGTTAACAAATAGCCAGAACATTTTCCAGTAACGTAAATAAACTTTAAATACTATCATCATCCTCTATACGCGTAGCTATTTATAGTATCTTGAATCTCTTTGTCTATAAGAAACCATTTCTATGTGATGGTCTATTTTCGTACTTACAAATTCCAGTCGCAATCTCATCTCAGCGACAATCCATGTCAAAAATATGTCACAAATTAGAGGTATTTCTGACAGATTCAAATTGAGTCTAGATTGAAAATGTTCTTAGAAATACGGGAACTACCTCTCTGCGGTCTGCCCTCAATGGTTTTTACACAATTCCAAAACTAAAAACTCATTCGGCGTGTCAAAAAAAAAACAAAAGTTATGATAAAAATAATCCATTTCAAATTCCAGAACTTCCATACGGCCAGTTTCCTCTGTACGAAGAAGGTGAACGTGTCCTGCACCAATCCATAGCCATCGCTAAGTATGTGGCAAGGAACACAGACCTAATACCCTTAGATCCTTGGTGGCAAGCCGTTGTGGAAGGTGCTGTTTACACCATCTACGATTTCTGGGCAAGTAAGTTATCCTTTCAAAATAAAATCTCTCTCTTTTGTCATTAATTAGATATCGAAAAATTCTCTTATTAGGTATATTGTATTTCATGATCATGACTCCTAAGATTAACAACATCACACCTGTAGTCCCCGAAGGGTGGGGCAGAGGTCTGTGCCTTTTAGTAAACTCATAATTCTAAACACTTGGCTCGACCAGGGAATCGAAACCGTCATGCTCAGCAATAGCGCACGCGACCAACCAACCTTGAATTATAGTACTCATTATAGGCAAAAAGCCGACTGATAGATTAGTCAGTAAAACGGCCATCTTCCTGTGGAAAAATAACAATATAAATCTTATCTGTTTGTTAGTCAATCAGATAATAGAGGCCCTGAGACTGTAGACAGAAAATACGAAAATAAGTAACAAAAAATACGTCAGATCGGTCAGGCCTGGCGTCGATATGTAATGGCGATCTAAAAAAGTAGGAGTTCATAACAAAATGTGATATTTCTTTTTCAGAGGTTCTGGTTTACATCAAAGAAAAAGATCCTGAAATGAAGAAAAAAATTAAGGAGGAAATCTTTGAGGAAACCATTGACTATTTCTTTTCAAGATTGGAAAAACATCTGAATGAAAATGGCGGATATTTCAGTGGGAAGGTAACTACATAGTTAATGATATTTTAATCTTAATAGTAATAATGTAAGTACTAGCAACGCCCCGCGGTTTCACCCGCATAAGTTTTGATCCCGTGAGAATATCGGGATAAAAAATATTTTACGTGTTAATCCTAGTTATAAACTATCTGTATGCCAAATTTCATTTAAATCCGTTTAGGAGTTTTTGCGTGAAAGAGTAACAAGCATCCATCCATCCATCCATTCTCACAAACTTTCGCGTTTATAATATTAGTAGGATGTTATGAGAGGCCCATAATTAAACCAAATATCAGCACTAGGGGCAAAGAAGCCTAAGTCAATCTATGACCAAGCTAGGCAAAACATAAAACTTCTGTTCTCTGGCAAGCTTGTGTATTCCATTAGTGTTTCTTTTGATGTTTCGTTTGAGTCAGAATCCTTCGCTACTATGAAAAGTAACTCTATGATGTAGAAAAAGCCACATTGTTCAATGCTAACTCCAGAATCTCCGGACCTTCGCTACGTTTTAACTCGAAATTCGAGAGTTAGAAAATTGGAAGTGACAGTTAATCAGGAACTTAACGTCAATCAGATTATTGTTTCGACAGCTCTGTAAACTGATAACGGTTTGGAAACTTTCCGTTTAATTACGTTAAGAAAGTACATCGGATCTTTTAACTCTTCTTTGTTAGCACATTAACACTTGTTGTTTTCTGGCAAAGGGTTGACAGTAGACTTATTTGAAGAGTCGATGACTCTCACTCTTTTCTGAACATTCATCTCTAATTGTGGCACATCATACTGACGTCATGCAAAATCCTGCATCGCGCAAGCAAAATTTACCGCGCAATTAGCATATACACAACGTCCCAACATCAATGGTCAGGCAGTAGCCTACCAGCCACAACACCCATCTGGTCAGAAGATCCTCCCTTTTCTATGGACGATGAGTGAACTTTATACCCTGTTCCTCAACCCTCTGCGGACTGAGTACAGTTACTGAGTTTCCTCTGCTGGTCATAGGCCTTAGGCTTATAATGTTGACTCTAATACGTCACAGCTCAGCGGGGTAGTTGCGTAACAAACTATCAGTAGCAATGGGTTTAATTTGGACAGTTCAACAATTTTCATTGCGTTATTTACGTTGCCGAGCAAACACATTTTACGATCGTATGAAGCAATGAATTAGCAATATCCTTCAAAATGATTCAGGTTCTGATTGATAGTGTGCTACGCAATTAGGGTGCTGTTCTTGGTAGGCATTATCCACAATACAGTATCTGCTTTTATCAACATCGTCTGATCTCCTAATCTCAATCGCTACTTAACCGATCATCGTGACTGTAGATTTTATCAAAATCTGTCGCACGAGTATCATCCCCACTTTCTTATCTAATAAAAATAAGATGACTATGACAATATTTTATCTGTGAATCATGCTCTTCACTAAAAATAGAGTTATTTATGTTATTGAAACTGCAAGTAGGTACTACTGATATGATGATATAATTGAGCATTCGGTGTCTTAATCATATGGTTATGAACTTGACCTCTTTGCTGTTTGAGAAATTCATATCATGTTGTGAACGCTCTTTTAAATGACGAGTCAATGATGTTATTGTAGAAAATAATATCGTGTCATTCTTTGTACTTTTTATCTGCTCTGTTGCTTTCGATTACTGCGTGCAAACAACAGATTATGTTTTTAGTTATGCAATTATTGAGTTAACTTAACTGTTGTGTAATATTTGTTCGTTTTTCTGTCTTTAGGAATTTACCAGAGCAAAATTCCATTCGCCACTATGGGCTATCAATGCAACCTTTAAAAAAAAAAAAAAAATTAAAAAGTGTTATTCACAGAAACAATTTTTTACATATTATATTTACCTCCGCCAAACTGCAAAACAGTTTGTTGGCAGACGTAGCTCCTTTTTTTTATGTAAATATTATCATATTTTTTTTTTTATTGACACTTTTTCACATAAGTAGGTACTACATGTAATTAAAACTAGGTATTCCTTTATTTCTTAAATTTAAAAAACAGACATTTATATTTTATTTATAATATATTCTCTATAGCGAGGCTTCGACAAAAAACATTAAAGAGGTATTATTATTATTATTCATTTTACTTATGTATTTTATTTTTAAAGGCGGTTTTTGTGATACAACTGCCTACCTAACCTATAAACGGTTATTCGTTTGTACGTTTTCATGGACGTAAAAATATCGCGGTAGGATTTTATCACGCACTGGATTTTCAAATCTCGGTGTTAAGCCGAGTGTTGAGAATCCAACAGAGAGTATCCCAGTGCGTCAAAAAAATACACTGTTGGATTTTCAACTCTCGGCGCTAAGCAGAGCGTTGAAAATACAATGCGTGAAAAAAAATCGCCGCGGGAAAAACGTGTCCTGGTGAACCTGGGCTTAAACGATAGTTGAGGTGAAGGTTTTCAAAAGTTACATAACCTCTCGTTTTCACGCCACTATTTCCGAATAACAGTACTGTGTAGTCGAACAACAACGACATTTTCGCCTGATAAATTATTATTTATGTTATACGTCCCAAGCAATAGAGGGCGAGCCTTTAACCTGGCACTATTCCAGGCTCTGGGTTACAACTGAGAATTTCTTAATGAAGAAACTATAACAATAGTCTACCCGCATATATCTAATGTACGAACATCACAGATTCAGAACTGACGCTTGCTACTATTAGATTAACGAAGCATCCAAATATATAATCTCTAGCTGCGCCCCGAGGTTTCACCCGCATAAGTTTCGATTCCATGGGAGTATCGAGATAAAAAGTATTCTATGTGTTAATCCTGGTTATAAACTATGTGTATGCCAAATTTCATCCAAATCAGTTTAGTAGTTTTTGCGTGAAAGAGTAACAAACATCCATCCGTCTATACAAACTTTTGCTTTTCCGAATTATGTCAGCGTCGTCGGCCCTCCGTCACCCTCTACCTACCTGACCTCTACAGCCCAGTTACTGGGTAATACGATGATACCTCTTAGTAAGACTAGTTGTCAGTCTTTTATGCTTCTGACTAACCGTAACGGCTGTAAGATATCTACAAATGACAGCCGAGACCAACGGCTTAACGTGCTTTCATTCTCGATATGTAATTGCAGCTGTAACTACAACGCCACATGCGAACAACGCGTCATACTGACGTCACGCAAATCCTGCATCTCGCAAGCAGAGTTTACCACGCAATTAGCATAGATACAATTTCCCAACATCAATCGTTGGGCAATTGCCCGCCAGACACAACCCCCGTCTGGTCGGAGGATCCTCCCTTTTCAATGGAGGATGAGTGAACTTTACACCCTGTTCCTCATACCTCCAAATAATGAATGGTAGATGGACACATGGTCACCCAGCCATGGACTGACCTCGAAACGCGTAGCTTAACCATGGATCGACCCGTACGGCTGTTATTAGTGAGCCACGAGCCTCTCTAAACAGTCAAATACGTAACACTTAATCGTATCTCATCGTTTGTTAGGCAAGCTTATTACGTTCGGTCACAATAGAAACAGTAATAATAATATCCCTGGACATTTCACACAGCACCATTTGTCCCAAGCTAAGCAACCTAATGCTTGTGTTATGGTAACAAGATGGCTGATAAACTACTTATATACAATTTTTTTTTTTTGTAAGTACATACATATTATAGATAGAAAAACACCCAGACTCGGAACAAATACATGTAGGTCATACAAATATTTGTTCCGTGCGGGAATCGAACCCGCGACACGCAGCGCAGCAGTCAATCGCTTAACCACTGCGCCAACCGTGTCGTCGACAGTGTGTCTTATTTGTGACAGTTGAGCTGATAATCATAATATTAATGAATTTATCTTTTTCAGCTATCCTGGGCAGAGTTTGTGCTATGCGGTATAGTCGAGGCAAGCAATCTCTTGTTGGATACTGAATTGGAGAAAAAATACCCAGCAGTCGAAGCTGTTATAGAAAAGATTAGGAATCTGCCTGGTGTAAAAGAATACATTGCTACTAGAAAACCCTACGTATTACCTAATGTAAACTGAAATTATCTTCTTCTTTATTAAAAGTAACTTTTGGGGTTTCGAATATGGATTTTATTGTAATTTATTCCGTAACAGTAACCAGCAAAGTAATAAAAGGTAAATGTCGAAATAAATGTCGTAAGATTAAATATTTGTGTTTAGTAAGTTAACATATACAGTGCTTCCTTGCCCAGACCATTTGTTCCACCCGCTGAAAACCTCTGGACGTGAGTTACTTTGGGTAACCTAAAAGTCTTTAAACAGACTCCAGACCCAAGTTGGCCGAAGCAAGGAAAACCTGTTCAGGTGGAGATTCATAGACGACCTTGCAGTGTAATTAATGTGTGTTGTTCCACATACGATGGGACACTTAATATCATGTCCTGTGTGTCCTGTTAGCTGCACGTTACAGGAACTGATGGATGCTGGTGATGGCGCCAAACAAGTAGCCGCTGGACCGAGTCCATTTAGATTGCTATCGACACGCTAAGAAAAATATACCTACTAAAGTATGTATTTAGAAACAAAAGAAAAAAGAAAAAAAATATATTCTGCACAAACAGAACGCACATAAAAAAAAGACATAAAATATACACATACAACGTAGTCAAAAGGTAATTTGTGCATCTTGGGAAAATAATATTTAGCTATCCTTCACATAAATGCATCGTCATTTTATACAATATTTTTGTGAACCACGCTGACAACATTGAGCCCCAAGATACAGACTAACTGTCTAGTTTGGGGCTCAAACTCAAACTCAAAACTCAAACTCAAATCATTTATTTCAATTAAACCATTTACAGGCACTTTTGAATTGTCAAAATTAAATATAGTCGGTCTGTTGGTCAGAAACTTGAAGCTAGTCGTCCATTCCAAAACGTAGATCTCTATGGAGAAGAACGGGCAAGAAACTCCACGGACACTTTTAAATCAAGATATTATTACAAAATCCTGGGTACATTATTCGTATTGCTTCTTTATGTGAGAACAATGTAAAAAAAGAAACAATTTAAAATATAACATTAAAAATAAGCCCTGGCAGTTAAGAGATGACCAGTCTCAACCAACGGCGCCCGTTCACGAACATGACGCGTGGATCAGCACCACCCAGCTCAACCATTTTGTAGGGAACCGAATGATCCAACACACGCGCCACCATCAGTGAGACATTTAAGTGAGCATGACATATTCTCAACTGCCATGCTCTTTCAAGTCAACATCAAAATATCATAAACAACGGATCCATGGTTCTTACATTTACAAAATTTAAAAAATGCTTCTAAATTATACAACACTATAGTTTGCAATTTTCTTAATAGATAAGAAAAAAAAAATATATAAAAAGTTACTACCAATCTGGAAGAGGTATTTAATATTGAAGTATTCAAAATTAATCTTGATTGAATAAAATAAACATTAAGTTCGTAATGTCAGAAACACTAAAAAAAACAAAAATAAAAAGGGGAAGCATCTCCTCCAAAATATAGAAATTGTGATCAACTAGTAAGCCCAAGTGCCTGTGGAGCAGGACCAGCATTAAGCCAAGCATTTTTATCTATATATATAAAATTCAAAGTCCTGACTGACTGACTGACTGACTGACTGAGACATCAACGCACAGCCTAAACCGCTGGTCCTAGAGACATGAAATTTGGAGGGTGTATTCTTCGTGAAGAGTAGGTATCCACTAAGAAAGGGTTTTTCGAAATTCCACCCCTAAGAGGGTGAAATGGGGGGATTTTGTTTGTATGAAAAATCTTATTCCTTGAGTTAATAAACTTGAAACTTGGCACGAATACTTATCTAAATAAATTATGAAGTTGGGCATTTTTTGTTTTTATAAACTACCCCCTAAAAGGGGATTGGGGGGTTTCAAAGTTTGTATGGAAGAATTTTAGCGCGCGGTCCGATTTAATCGAAACTCAGTATGTATACCTAAAATTAAAAGGAAAGAATAATGTGTATCAGGGTTTTTCGAAAATCTACCCCTGACGGCCTGAAAAGGGGTAGTCAATTTTACAGGGGAGGATTTTACAGCGTGGCTAGATTAACTCGAAAATTGGTATAAATAATCTTTGAGTCAAGTTATGAACACATCCCAAATGATTTTTCAAAATTCTACCCCTGTGGGGGTGAAAAGTGGAGATACAGTTTATTATGAAAAATCTTATTAATTTAGTTAATAAACTTGAAACTTGGCAACAATACTTGCCTAAGTAAGTAATAAAGTTTATCATTATAAGTTTTTCAAACTACCCCTCAAAGGGGGATACAGGGGTGTTGAAGTTAGTGTGGAAGAAATTGAATGCGCGGTCCGATTAACTCAAAACTCAGTATTGATACTTTTGACAGAAAATAATTAATAATAAGTATGTAAAGTTGTCGAAACTGACCCCTGACGGGGCAAAAAGGGGTAATTCGGTTTTTAGGGGAGTATTTGAACTTGAAACTGTATGTTACATTTTTACGCCTAAACCACAGAACTTCTGATTTGGCAAAGAGATAGATGGCATCCTGGGGAAGCACATACATTTTATCCTGGTAGCACGTTCCCGTGGGATAACTTCCGACATCCACGCGGGCGAAGCCGCGGGCAGAAGCTAGTCTAGTATATACTCATCCAACTTATAATATGCTTGTCTACTTAGTGTGCGTTTAATGCATGTTTTTAACATGGCTCACTAGCAAATACCATATTGTAACCTAGCTGTAGGTAATATTTTAAGCCACTCGTGTCGTTTAAACTAGCGATAGACTGCTGCGCTGCGTGTCGCGGGTTCGATTCCCGTACGGAACAAATATTTGTATGGCCTACAAGTAGTTGTTCCAGGTCTGGCTGTTTGTGTATGTGAGTTTAAATGTGTGTAAACGCACCCACGATACAGGAGAAATTCCAAGTGGGTGGCAACGTTCAAAAAAAAAAAAAACTTGCTGTTAACCTATGAACCTGCTTACTGTATTACCTGGACAATAAAATATTTTCTATTTTTCTATAGCTTTTTATAACAGAGGCCTACATAGGTCTCTGTAATAAAAAGATAGTGCTAGGTTTTAATTAACAGTTTTTCTTTTGTTTTAAAACTTTTCTCTTCTTATGGAAGCTTCATCATTATCATTATTATCTGCCTAGCATTTTCCAACATGTTAAAGTCGGTTTCTAGTCTAACCGGATGTAGCTAAATACTGTGACTGCCTATAAAGACTCTTCATACATTATCAGCCATAATGTTCCCACTGCTGGGACACTGGCCTCCTCTCTTAAGAGAAGGAGTGCGCGGTAATCCACCACGCCGCGCTGGCACAATAAATTACACAAAGTAACGCACCGGGCTGCTCGTTAGTCGGAGCCGTAACCACGGGACCACCACTGATATTATCACTGCCGATTATACTATTAACCATTTCCCCAAAGCTGTGCCAAATATCAAAAGTAATAAAGAGGCAAGGTATTAGACAGACTAGCGGGATCGTCCGAAAGGGTTACCGCTGCCCTGGAACAGAAAGGGCTAAGGAAGGAAGGTTTTAGTCAGTAAGAGTCTGACACTCCCTTGCACTCCACCCAGAGCGGGAGGGGTCATTTGATGATTTCCCATCCACAAAAAAAAAATGTATTAGACAGACGGCGTTCTCAATTATTTCGAGATAAAGTTTACCCAACAAACATTACAACTCTTTGTCAGCGACAACCGTTCAAGACTCCAAAATTAGTTTTGTTCTAATTACTTCTGGAAAGTTCCATTCCTTTGCTTTTCGATTCGCAAAGATTTTACCAGGAATCGGTGGAAAACAATGATGAAGTTAACACTGCGTTGTTTTTCCAAGTAGGTATAAAAGTGCATCTAATTTTCCCATGAGTGTTGTCAATAAAGTTGTGTTTGTCGGCATGGAGTAATTTTATTAATAAAAATAAATCCACTGATCCTTCATGTTTTGTTTTCTCTTAAATAAACAGATTAACTGTTTATTTATGTTTTAAAATTACTTAATAGATTTGTATGCGAATAATTAAAAAATAAAACATTCCAATGTAACTGAATGCGTTCAGCACATCTAAACCGCGTGCAAGAAAGAAATAAAAATGCGTTTATTGACATTACAGTAAAACAAACACCCCCACACCTTAAAAAAAAACAGTGCTTGTAATACCTAAAGGACCTCAGCTCAGCATAATATTAGACGACAACACGAGGTCACCATCTGACGCTGATTTTTAGCTGCAGCCCACGAGTGCTATACGCTGGAATGATAAACACAGGGAAGTGCATGTGTCCGTTTTAATCAATTAACATAATAAATTAGCAGCTGCTGCTACTGCAGTCGGTGTCAAAATTGTCATGGAATATTGACACTGACAGCTCTTGAACGCGGTTTAGAAGTGCTGATCGCGTTCAGCCGGTGTATTCTGTAACAATCTCACCGTGAAAACTTAGGTGAAGTGAGCGTGGAGTGAGCTGTCATTCCAACTAATGCTAGGGATTGACACTATTGACAGCCCACTATAAGCTCACTTCACCTAACTTTTCACGGTGAGGTTTCTACAGAATCGGTCGGCAGTTCCATTGGTGAAATCCGCACTCAATGAGCATACTAAATTGACAGTATAGCCGACTTCATAAAGGCGTTACCGCTTTTGACAAAAATTCCAAGTAAATTGCAACTTCACTTAGATCGAAACTATTAAACTGTCACATAGACAAATGGACCTTCACCCTAATTGCGTAACACACGATCAATCGGAATCGGTTTCATTTTGACAGTTCAACAACATTCATTGCGTTATTTACGTTGTTGAGCAGACACATCATGACACATTTTTTGAACATATGAAGCAATGGATTAGCAATATCCTTCAAAATGATTCAGATTTAGATTGATTGTGTGTTACGCAATTAGGGTGCTGGTCGTTTCATGACATGGAAGTGACATTCAAACCAAGAGTGGTAAAGCAATTACGAGGTCGACTTTACCTACAACAGCATAATAGAATTATATTTTTCAGTATTATCATCATAATCGGCCTATAATGTTCCCACTGCTGGGACACAGGCCTCCTATCTGTGAGAGGGAGTGGGCTGGTAATCCACCACGCGGACCAAGTGCGGGTTGGTAGATGTCACATATCTCCCAATTTTTAGTTCTATGACATGCCGGTTACCTCACGATGTTTTCCTTCACCGTTTTGAGAGCAGTGGTGATGAAATTAAATACACAAAGTAAGTGCCTGCCTGGGTTCGAACTCCTAACTCGTAAGTCACGGATGTTACCACTGGGCCACCACTGCTCCCGCCGGCTGCTGTTATCGCCAGCCAGAATTTAAATTGCTTTCTCCAAGCAACATCTAAGGAACTCCAAGCAAAGAACTACAAACAATATTAAAAAAAAAAAAACCGTAGGTACATAGTAACAACAACTATGTGGATAACAACAGTCCATATATTTTACTTTTAATGCAGCCCGAACTCAATTTAGTACCTCCCTCGGGCTTAAAAAAGCTTTCCACAGGTTTATGGAAACAATTTCTTGGTGAGATGACTGTTTTAATAAGATCCTTTGTTAAGGCATAGCGGTACGGGCGGAGAGTTTTTGTGGTCAAGTTTGTTTGTATATTTTTCTTGTCTGTTGACGAAAGTTGTGTCTTTGGTCCTGACTGCGATGTCTCTTGTCTCTCCAGCAATACGAAGAAGGAGAAGTTGTGTCTTTCAAAATGTATGGAAAAAGTGAATCGTTTAAGCATTGCTTTTCACAATCCATGGTCATCTTTTACACTTCATAGGTACCTTTTTAAACAGTTAATATTGCAAGAGAACATAAAAACTTGACTTGTACAAGTCGAACATGGCCTTTACCAAACTCGAAAATATACATATAGCGTCAGAAATCAAAACGAAAACTGTTTTCCCTGTTGTTTCACTGAATTACCCACTGCTCAATAAGCTGGACTCCATCCCAGCCCCAGCATAGTACGGTTACCAAAAGTGATAGGTAAGTAACCAGGGTCGTCGGATATAGTTCAAGTTTAGTAAGAAATCGATGGATGTTTTCGAATAAAATTTATTTAATTAATAGAAAACAAACAGTTAATTTATCAAATTAAATTTCATTCGAAAGCGTCCATCTCTTTTCGTGACTGTACATCGCGTAAATTTTTTACCACCAAACAACAAGTTCCCCAAACGTCTCCTTAAGCAAGTCCCTTATTAAAATAACAGCATTTTACATAAGGGATGTAATATTTCAACCCCCGCTGAGATTATCAACAGGTGTGTTAACCTCGTGGCGGCTGGTCATCAAGTTCGTAGTTATTTAGAAGAAAAATAAATTTGGTTTATTGACTACTGTGCTCGGCTTGGCAAAGCTGGTAATGGATGGATGAGGTTGGTCGAAGATGGCGTGCCATTGGGGAGGAATAATATGTACGTTGAGTCTTGTTTATTAAAAATGATGATGATGCTTGCCCTTAAAAGGGGCTTTATAAGAGACTGAAGATATAAAAAACATTAAAACACGTTAGTGAGTCATACTTATGTGTCACTGTGTACTTATTAGTCAAGTAGGAACATAAAAGGCACTTTTGAACGTCAACTTTCGCAAAAATAATTGATTCTAGTCGCCCCTTCCAAAAGGTAGTTTCATATGGAGAAGAATGGGCAAGAAAATCCACCTTTACTATTCAACGTGTTTTTTTTTACATCCCATAACTCTAGGGGGTCATTGTACTCATCATTATGAACAACTTTTACTATGGGACCAAACCCGAAATCGCGAAAACGAGTTATACGATCATAAATATAGGGAACAGCTGATTTTTTTTCTCGACCCCCTAGAGTTATGGGATATAAAAAAAGACGTTGTATATGTTTTAAAATATTTTAATGTAAATTACTATACCACAATTAATATGATTAGCCGTTAATATCCCACTGCTGGGCAAAGGCCTCCCTACTCTCTATCCACCTCTCTCTGTCCAAGTAAAAATAATTAAAAATAAAGCAATGACAGGGAAATTCAATATTTGATACATACATGGTGCATGGTGTGAGAAAAAACTGAAAAGCAAAAAATAATAAACCTTTTTTATTTAACCTTAATAATTATGTTCTTAAACTAATGTAAGTATACCTAAATAATTTTGAATCGGCGCCGTTTAAAATATTTTTATTAATTAATATATGTTAATTAATACATTAAAAAAATATATATACGCGTCGACTTGAGAGCCTCCTCTGTTTTTTTTCGTCGGTTAAAAATAGAGTAGTCGGTCTGTTATTAAGTCTGTCGACGATTTATAAAACGAGGTTAAGCACTTTTTGACAACCCTAGAGTTTCCAGGTAAGCCCATATAACTGCGTCATATCGTGCGTTGCGACTAAAGTTTTTTTCATTACTAGGATTCCTTGGTATGATGTCGGCAGCATATTGCTTTCGTAAGTATAGTCCTTGTCTTGCTTAAACTGAGAGATTTAAAATAAAAATATTTAATATAGAAGTGAATGAGCAAAATATGAATAAAAACTTCTAAGTTGCTTGTTATAACGATTTCCTAACAGTGAGACAGTCAACGTCTTTATTCATTCAAGAATCATTTTAAGCACTAGCATTGTTTTTAGTACATACTTGTATATTGGTTTGCCACTAAGACCGACCTTCACTGAGACGGTGGGAGGGGAAAACCGAGAAGACATACGCCTGACCTTATTGGTGATGTTCTTCAGGAAGTTTAGGGCGTATTCCTAATCAACCACGATTCTGAATTATTTTTAAGGATATTGCTAATCCATTGCAATAACGCAATGAATGTGGTTAAGCTGTCAAACTGAAAGTCCTACTGTAAGTGTTACAATCACCCCGTTGATGTATGAACGTGGACGAAGTAAAATAAGTATTAATAAAGATTATAGCAGGTGGTTTCCGTGCCTCGGAAAGCACGTTAAGCCGTTGGTCCCGGCTGTCATTCGTGGATCTTTGACAGTCGTTACGGGTCGTCAGTAGCCCGAAAGTCTGTCAACCAGTCTTACCAAGGGGTATCGTATTACCCAGTAACTGGGTTGTGGAGATCAGATAGGCAGTCGCTTCATGTAAAATACTGGTATTCAGCTGCATCCGGTAAGACTGGAAACCGACCCCAACATAGTTGGGAAAAGGCTAGGCAGATGATGATGAGCAGGTGGCGTTCTGTACTTTCTGTCTACTCCCATAACAAAAATTCGTGAGTTTATGACTACACCACCACCACCACAACTACTATTACACATTATAGTGACACATTGAAACACTTCAAACAAAATTAAAAATGCAGTAGATCCATACCGCGTCACTTAATCATATAAAAATGTTGGAGGAATGTTAACGCTTGCCTCCAGTGGACTAGTTGAGAACTTCTGGAACAGTTCACAGGGAGAGTTCATTAAGAACGTCGTTACTTTGTTGTTTGGCGCGATTTAGGAACGCAAGCGGGTGGAACTAATTAGACGGATTCACAGTTCCATAATATTTGTGGTCTATGACGGTGGATGTAAAGAATTCGGAAAAGACAGTACGGTACAATCATTTTCATGTATAGGTTGCGAAACTGACTGTAAAGCGATAACTCTTTCCCAAAAATTTCTACTGCCTACTCCAAATGCAAGACCAGGTGGTGGCTCAGCGATAACGGGCCTGACTTACGAGTCGTAGGTCGTGGGGACGAACCCAGACAGTCGCTTTACTTTGTGAAAATAATTTCATCACCACTGCTCTAAAAACGGTAAAGAAAAATATCGTGAGGAAACCGGAATGTCCTAGAACCAAAAATTCGAAGACATGTGACATCCACCAACCCGAACTGGGATCGCTTGGTGGATTATTTTTAGCCCATTACCTCTAAAGACAGGAGGCCTAATGTCTCAGCAACGAGAATACTAAAGGCTGATTATGCTAAGCACAATGAAAGTTTCTGACGTGACTTGCTGGCCAGCCATTGCCGCTCTTCTCCTCTATCAGTACCACCGATATCTCAGAAGAAATACTTCACTTTCTATAAGTAAGGAAATGAAGTTTCACCCACTCGGGACTCGTTTAGACTTCGCTGTAATTGGACTTAACTTGGCATTGTTTGATGCCAGTTTTGAAGCACTCCTGTTTAGACTTGGGACAGTTTGTCGCTGATTTATACGACTTTCTAATTGGTTTTGGCCGCGATTGATTTTGTAAAGGATGTAGTGGAATTTGTTTAAAGTTTAAAACAGTTCTTCGTTGATAAAACCATATCAGTATTTCATTGGGTAGGGTTTGGTATTTTCGGTTTTACTTTGAAATGTAAGGAGCCACGATCCAAATCAGTGCAATGCTAAAATTAATCGCTTCAGATATAGGTAAACATTAGGAAATTAAGACTAGGCCAGCAATGTTTGTTTACCTAACCCATTTGTGCACAACACACAAGCTGAAATTACTTAGTTAACGCACACCCCCAACAGTCCATCATTAGTCGGACCAAATTACGATGTTACAAGCGCAGCAAAAATTCTGCGCAGTGATGCCAACTTGGAATATATTATATTTTTCAAAACGCTGCTCTCAAAACGGTGAATGAAAACATTGTGAGGAAATCGGTATGTTCTAGAACCAAAAATTCGAAGACATGAGACATCTACCAACCCGCACTGGGCCCGCGAGGTGGATTATAGTCCAATCCCTCTCGAAAAGAGGAGGTCTGTGTCCCAGCAGTAGAACGTACACACAATAGGCTGATTATTTTATCATATCATCATCACCATGCAAAACTCGATATCACCCACTAATGGGCAAAGCCATGTTTTTGCTTGTGCTACTTACTAGACTACACGTTTGGACCAGTCTCACCCAGGATGGCAATAATATTGCGCATATATCCAATCAAAATATACGATACTTGTGGGCTGATCCCAATATTTTCCTAAATAAGTTCCAAGGGTCGTCTTTTGTTTTGATCTTGTCACGCGCAAGATGACCTTCGAGCTATCGTATGTTGAAGATGGTTTGACCTCGACCGGTGTTGGTTCCATTACGTAACCTGCTCCTGAATATTGTCAGGGATAAACAGTTTGATTAGTTGATAAAGTTGTTTGTCAGTCTATCGGAATATTGTCAGGAATAAGTTTGATCAGAGTTTTTGGCAGTGTATTGGAGTCTTTTGCTGATTATTTCTAGCTCTATGAGTCTTATGTAGTTATAATGTTGGCCTGTGATTGACGATAAAAGTGCTCTTCTTATATAGAGAGAGCAAACATTTAGCAACGTGCTTCTGTGCGGCGCATAGGCGATCAGATTTTCTTAAATTTTTTTCTTCATCTAGTTAACGGAATCCAATATGATCTTAGAAAATACTCCTTTCATTCAATTGAAAGATATGTCAGTAAAGATTTTAAGAAAATTCTCGTGTTTTAGCTCCGTTTTGAAGGACCAAAGGATCACCTAAACCAAAAAATAACTTTCGCAGGTGTTATTTTTTGGAAACCAAGGTTTGTTGTATGGTGTGTTGTTGTAGTACTTATGTCTATAGCGTCCAGTGTCATACTACTTTGTACCTACATGTTCACAGTTACGCTGGATCTATAATCTAGTTAAGATAAGAGGAATTGCAAAACGAATTCTTTTGTAAGTGTCCAATAAGTGTGAAATCAATTACTGATCTTATTTACGCGATCCATCTTAAGATCGCAATGTTATTCTATCTGTCATCTCTATGATGTCTCTTAGCTATGTCAAAAAGTACTTTATAGTGTGCTATTTAGTTTTATTTCTAGTTATTAATGCAGGCAAGTGATTTATTTATCCATTAGTAAGTAGAGTCATGCAGTTCGAGTATACGGAGACGTACGTAAGTCTTCGATATCGGAAAGCGTATTATGGAACTCAGATGGAATTGGCAAGGATATATGGCAAGGCGAGAGATGACAGGTGGAGTAAGGCTGTGACGGAGTGGTGACTCCGTCACAGCCTTACTCCACCTGTCACCTGTCTTCCAGTCCTTGGACACCTCCAAGGACTGGAAGACAATATGTCGGTCGTCCGGCGGCGAGAAGGGTTAGCCGACATTGTTGCCATTGCGGGCAAAACCTGGATGAGGCTTTCACAGGAGCGTGGGAATTGGCATAAGAAACGAGAGGCCTATCGGAACAGTGGGTGAAGTCAGACTGTGGATGATGAAGTGAACTCTTTATTCGTAATATTGGTGGATAGTGGTTTTAATAAATAAATAAATAATAATGGTAACGTTTGGAAATAGTAATGCCAGCCGTTCAGCCAAATGCACTTCTATATAATTATGCTGCTATGCTGAATTTTTATATTTTTTGTACAAAATATTTCACATCTTGTGGAATATGATTCATCCATGAATCGTGACTATTAAATAGAATTTTTAAAATTGGGCCTAGGATATGCAAAGTGTATTTTTTAAATTAGGTCTGATAAGTTTAAAATGAGTGGGAATCTATCTATCAATCTTTACCTTATTATTCTTATACCACTATAATGTCAATATATACTATTATAATTATCTTGACTAACTACTTTAAAGGTAAAATAAATTTTAATGATGACCATTGCATAATTTTGTCATTAATTTGTTGAACATCATCAATATGAAAGAAAGATAAATGAAGGCACGTGAACATATCTGTAAGAAGTTGTCGAAACATCCCAGCGCTGATTTGCGTAATTCGTTTTTTTTTCCACCGATCGTTATTTCTCCTAACAGTTTATTTGGTTTATACAAGATTAAATACATATGTATTAGTATTTATTCTTTTATTATATAGTCATTACCGGGCTGTCTATCCAAATATATTGGAGAATGATGAGGATGATGACCTCCTTAACGGCTACCTTGATTGAATACAACATTTGCATACAATTTAATCATGAAATGGTCATTCGATAGGGTTATTTGAACTGAGAGGGTTGTATTGACGATTTTTATGATTATAATCCTGTCTATACATACTCTTTACGGTCGCGAATCATATTATGTTCAACGTACAACCTGACACTAACCTGAAAATTGCAAAAAATGCCAGGAAGTTTGAATTTCGTGGGTTACCCTAGCACTTGTCCCTTAGCTATAATTGTGTCTACTTTGTGGACAGTGTAGAAAGTGGCCCGAGTGTAAAGAGGGTAAGGACCAAGTTCTCTGGCACGATTGTAGGAGAAGCTCGGGTCGGGTAGTGTGCTAACTGCTGATTATGTTTGGAAGAGAACATCCTCAATCGTCTTGTCCTAACTTTTGATATTGGAACGTGGATCCACGCGAGACAAAATAGTTTTTTCATGTTTCTGTAATTACAGCATTCAACCGATTAAAGAATAACAAAACCTTTTGCCTTCGATTTTAGATGAAGATTTAAAAGAAGTGGAATCAAGTGTAAAAGACACAACAGGGGAAAAATTTTTCGACACAGATGAGGAGGACGCACTAGAACCTCGTAAGGCAGTAGATTTAATATCTTCAGTGGCTTTTTTGAAGTGAAAACTTCTTTAGCGGCGTTGTGCACATTTGTTGTGATGGGTAAAAAATGTTAAACTCACGTCAGGACACGTGACCTGATCGAAAATTCGTAAGATGGAGGGAGAGTAGAAAACATTCCAAAATATCAAAAATGCACAACGTTAATATTCAAGTTTTCACTTCTGCCGGCACTCCCGGAGTGCAACCCGTTTTTTTTTTCTTTTTGGGTGGAAATCATCATCACCAAATGACCTCTCCCGCTCTGGGCTGAGCGGAAGGGCGTGTCAAACTTTTACCGACTAAAACCCACCCGTGTTCCTTCAGTTGCCTGTGCCAGGGGCCACGGTATCTCTTTCGAACAGCCTGCGGCCCTGGCAGGCATCGGCCCTAGCGGACCACGTCAGTTCGTGCTGACATCTCTTTGAGGCGCGCGTGGAACACAACCCGCCGTTGACCCGGGCCTGGTCCTTACCGGGCGGCGAGCTGCCCATTGCTCGCCACCCGCAAGCGCGCGCAGGCGCGGGAGTCAACAGCCGACTCCCGGCCACCGTAGGCTTGACTCCCGTCCAGGGCATCTTCAGTAGCTTGACTTTCGTACTAATTAAATTTTTTTATTTTCCTTCCTGGTGTTTTCTTTTCCTTTTTTTTTTCTTTTCAATAATATTTCTAAGAGGATGCATTGATTGCTTTTTGTATGTATGTAATAAAATTAGTTTATTTTTTCACCTCGGACATATATTTATGCAATGTGTAACGGAAAGGGTATAATTATACATACCAAGGGCGCGGCTTCTTGGGATGATATCAGAGAGGTAATTCTCGTAATTTTAAGAACGGTCACAGTCTGATATCAGTCTTAATCTGTCAAAAATTACTTCTAATTTCCCTACATTTTGACAAGTTTTTGACATTTGTTTGTCGCCGAGATGAGACTTCGACTAGATTTAGAACGTTTTAAATTACGAGAATTGGCCTTCTGACGACATTGGAAGGGTTTTTTAATCCTATCTCTACATGTTCGGAAGTTATGAGAATTTTTAATACATTGATACCAGAAACCAAACTAGGCGCGCAAAATTACGGAAGAGATTTGAGATGAGAGAGAGAAGAGATGACCTACGTAGTGTGGCTACACGTTTGTTATGATTTGAATTTGAGAAACATTTATGAAACCGAAAATTTGGTATCAATTCTTAGTTTTTTTTTTTAGTTGTAACTATGTAAAGTGATTCTATACCAGCTGTTATCTTTAGTGCTTAAGGATAACAATAGGGTTTCTGTTACACATTGTATACAGAAACTGTTACTTGGATTTTCTTCAGTTTGGGTGCAATTTCGGCAATAATTTTAAAATCGTTTAATTTAATTAATCTAACTTCTTGATGCCCTATGATTCTTTCCCATTATTAATTTAAGACTGTCAGTTTTTAAATTCCTTTTAAATATTATATAGTTAATATTTATTAAACCGTAATTAATATATTTCTATATCTTTTATACGAGTCATCATCTGCCTCGCCTTTTCCCAACTACATAATATTGGAGTCGGCTTCCAGTCTAACCGGATGCAGCTGAATACCAGTATTTTACATGAAGCGACTGCCTATCTGACCTCCACAACCCAGTTACTGGGTAATACGACCCCTTGTTAAGACTGTTGTTAGACTTTCGACCTGTAAGTATTGTCAAAGATCCATGAATGACAGCCGGGACCAACGGTTTAACGTGTTTTCTGAGGCACGGAGGAGTCTAGGTATGTGAAGATGTTCATCACCCATCCACGGATCAACCGCGGCTAGCGTAGCTTAATCTGATCGATCGACCCATGCAGCTGTTGTTACATAGCGACAAGCCCCTCTACTTTTATTTTAGTATAAACGAATTTAACTTCTGCTTTTAAGAAGACTGGCTAATAAGGTTTATCTACTGTCTCCCATTCACCAAGAATACCAGCTTCTTTGAAGTCTTGTTTACTATTGCTTCCTGTTGGCTCATGTTTCAGGATGCTCAAATTCCCTATAAATCGATACCTACGTCCGGACTTGATTGAATGAAAACTATCAATTTCAATCAATTAACACGTTAATTAACGGAGTAACGTAATACAGGGGGATCGGGAAGTGCTTTGTGTTACTTCGTATTTTGGTTGCATTGATTGACGTAAAGAAATAATGTTTGATTGGAAAAAGGGTGCTTCCTTCAGGTTATTTTAATGAATATTAATTAATTTTGAAGGGAAAATAAAGTAAAACCAGCCTTTCTCTGTTCGAGTAGTATTATAAAGTATTGTGTGTGTGTGAGTGTGTGAAGGTTGGAACATTTTTTTCAACAAGTTTTGTAATAATCATTCGAATTTTCATGTTGTATCTTTAAGCTCTTTACTACAGCCATAATTATCTCATCTGTGCACTATTAACTGACCGAAATAAGGACAACTCAAAACAAGGCTTCACCTAAATCAAGCATCAAGTTACACTAACTGCCGTTTTTTTTGTTTACCCTAGATTTTCCCACAGCTGGGCAAAGGTCACCGTCAAGTTCTTCCAGGAACCCATTTCTCGCGCCAACTCGAACCAGCCCGCGGGGTACGCGTCCAGGTCATCTCGCCACCTCTTTCTGGTCGACCTCGGCTGGGCCGTCCATCTTCAATTCGCCGTCGATCCATTGTGTGGAGACTTTTGCCCAGCGGTCATCCTGCATGCGGCTGATGTGACTAACAGATTTTATCTATTTTAAAAACATTAATATTTTCTCTGGGGTAGTTAAGCAATAGAAATTCACCTTCACATCAATAATTTTTTTTTTTGCAATTCCATAAACAGCATCCACTGAAGAATCAAACAATAGCGACGAAGAATTAGTAGAACGACCAGCTCTGAGGCACCACATCGCTCATTTTTGCCCCAGCTTGGGCAAAGCCCGGGCATGCATCAGGAAATGTACGAAGCATGGCTTACCAGCATTCTGCGGGAAAGACCACAGTTGCTACTGCGGCCATAAGTACGAAAATATAGGAAAAGAGCCGGAGATAGATCCAGAAATCGTACACAATCAGTTTAAAGACTTGTACGAAAAATATTTTGGACCTAAATCTCCAAAAAAGAAGCCCCAGTTGGACAAAGACAACCAGTAATAGAATTAGGGACCCCGCGCGCTACACAGTTACGATCACAACTAGTATATAATACCAGCCTATTATTTTCCCACTGCTGGGTAAAAGTCTCTTCTCAGATAGAGAAGGTACTTGCATTGATCACCACGCTTGCTTAAGACGGATTGGCGATAATAACTATCAGTCACAGATACCATACGATGTTTTCTTTCACCGATGTCAGTAATGTCCTTAATAAACTCAAAGGTACATAGGTATACATTGTAAAAGTCACATTGGTACTTGCCCTGATGTAAACACACCACCTCATGGATGAGAGGCGAAGCCTTAACCGCACAGCCAAAGCATGCACAGTCGCAGTCGTGGCCGCAGAAACTCCGACCTAGAAGATTTGGCCACAACTTTTTAAAAGACCGGTGTACCGGCTGATAGTGGTCGTGGCCGTGTAGTGCGCGAACGCACAACCGTAGCCATCCCAGTTTTATTCACGAAATATAAACACAATACATTACTTGTACTGGAATTTTGTTAGACCATTTCTTAATTCCAGGAAGATATACGGGATCTCACCGTATGATTTTGAACATTGTGATTATAAACTAACGAAAAATTGTGAGCTGCATCAAACCATTTAGAACTATAGGCATTATTTTTGATAGTTTATAATCTGTATCTTTATACAGTTCACAATTTATCGACAGTTTAATCACACTCTCGCGAGATAGATTATAAACTAACGGTGTTTACAATCATACGGTGACATACTCGTATATTATATGAGGCGATGCGCGTATTTTGCGTACGCATATATATTACACATGTCAAGTAAAGTAAAATTAAAGCTCAATTTGATTCATCCCTTTTTTTTAAATATTTCAATTGTTTCCTGTATTAGATATAAGCTTTAAGAGACAGTTATTAACATTCCCCTTTAAGCAAAACTGGATTAATAATTTTATTGTACCTAAACCAAAAAACAATGTATCGGCAAGCGTAGTGCGGGACGCCCCCCAGATAGATGGACCGACGCGACGGCTTAAAGAAGGTGGCTGGGATAGACTGGATTCGGAAGGCGGAGGACAGGGTATTGTGGCGCAGCCTGGGTGAGTCCAGCAGTGGAATGCGATAGGCTGATCTGTGAAAGGAGAACTCAGTAATTAAAAAGTATCGCGTTTAATACACAGAAAAACACAGGATAAACACATTTACACATCAAGGTCAACTGTTGCACTCGCGTGGCGGACCGTCGGGATCGAAAGGGACGTGCTCTTAAATGATAAATAAATAAATGATAAATGATTTTATTTTGTAAGTAGGTTTGTACAAACACTTTTACACGTCAATCATATTTTAAAACTAGATGAGGTCGGCGTTTCCTATCTGACTACTCTGAGAAGAAAGGCCGAAACAAACTCAGAGGTCACAGTCTCTTTTAAAGTCCAGACATAATCTTGGTCAGATCATATGAAGACCATGCAGGTCGATGTCTGAGATGGTCTTTTGAGGAAAGAACCACACAGATTGAGAGGACCTGTCCAGTCAGTGCACGCATTTGTCAGAAATCAGTGCAGCTCAACTCAAAACTTAAGGAGCTCGACGATTCGACGAACAATACCAAAGAAAGGACATTTGGGTAGGCCGCATTAATTACTCAAACTGCCAGACCATGACAAAACTAAGAGAACAGAGAGAAAAATAAAATATAATAAAAATAAAGTGACCCACATAGTATTCACATTCACAATAATTAAAATAATAGAATACTTTACAAAGTAAGCAAATGTCACAGTACTTATATATAGAATTCATTGATGTCAAAGTGTATATAAAAAAAGAAAAACAACAACAAAACAGAAAAATAAGAACACTACATAGGTAAAAAATTGGAAGCATCTCAATCCCAAGCCTTTTTGTCCTCGATATAATCCTTAACGGTATAAAAGGCTTTCTGGCACAACTTACGTTTAATGAATGATTTGAATTTATTAAGGCTTAGATCTTGAACGGGGCTTGGAACTTTATTGTAAAAGCGTATACATTGGCATCTGAACGAGCCACCTATTTTCTTGAGCCTTGTTATAGGTACAACAAATTTGTGTTTGTTCCTAGTATTTATATCATGGATATCACTGTATTTTTTAAACAATTTTATGTTTCTATGGGCATATAAAAGATTTTCATAAATATATTGAGAAGGCACAGTCATAACATTAATCTCTTTAAATTTGTCTCTGAGCGAGTGTCTCGGACTTAATTTATAAATTGATCGAACAGCTCGCTTCTGCAAAACAAAGATAGTCTGAATATCGGCGGCATTTCCCCACAATAGAATACCGTACGACATTACACTATGAAAATAGCTAAAGTACACTAAGCGGGCTGTCTCTATATCAGTTAAATTACGAATTTTTCTAACAGCGTATGCTGCGGAACTTAGCTTTTTTGACAATTTATCTATATGTGGACCCCACTGAAGCTTAGCATCCAAAGTTATGCCCAAGAATACTGTGCTGTCTTCAGGATTCAATTCTTCGCCCTTTATCAACACATTCGTTTTCACCTGCCTAACGTGAGGTAGCGTAAACTTAATGCATTTAGTTTTTTTCTCGTTTAAAAGTAAATTATTAACATTGAACCAGTGGACTACTTTAGAGATCGCGCTATTTACATCGTCAGTAACCAGCTGCTGACGTTTAAGTTTAAATAAAAGTGAAGTGTCATCGGCAAACAACACTATATCATGATTATCCTTTATGAGGTACGGCAAGTCATTTATATAAATAAGAAACAAGAAAGGACCAAGAATTGAGCCCTGTGGGACTCCCATTGTTACTATAGATCCGGGAGATCTTTTTCCATTAACGACAACGCTCTGAATCCTGTTACTCAAGTATGAAGTAAGAAGATTCAGAGCATTGTTCCGAATTCCGTAGTGGCGGAGTTTCCTGATTAACGTTTCGTGAAGAACGCAACAGTAACAGTGATATCCTTTTTAGCCACTTTTTTGTTTTGGTTTTGAATAGTAATCCTTTGCCCGCAATGATCAGAATCTAGTAAATTTATAATTTCTTTGTGGCTTGGTATAATATCTGTATAAATATTATCTAGGCATGTGGCACTAGTAGGTGTTATTCTTGTGGGCTCCAAAAATAGGTTTACAAGATTGTAGGACTGAAACAGGCTTAAAATTTTACTACAAGAACCTGAGTTTTCTTGACACAGATCGCGTTTCCTGACTAGCGGTAGTGGACCGGAACCAATGCGGCGCGCTCGCAGCGGGCGCCGTCCCTCACCCTTCTCGCCGCGCGCGCCCGCGCAACGGGAGAAATATCCCTTCGCTCTTTCAGTTGATTGTTGATAAGCCAAAAAAGATAGATAGCATACAAAACAACAATGAGAAACATAAATTATGATAAGTTCCAAATAATCCACTAGAGAGAGAATTTCCAAGAGGTGCTACACACTTGACCGGGTCGAAATGATTCGGTGCAGTCGGGTGGCAAAATCGAAAGTACAGGGTGTTAAAAGACCTATTATGAAGCCGCCATCTATGCATTATGTACATCAAACTCCATAAGTAAGTTTGCGCAAAAATTTGCTGGGAAATGACTTTTATTGTTAGTGTGAAAATTCGCTGTTTACGTTAGTGCGCAATGTAACGCACGCAAAAAATGTGCTCATGGGTGCGTCCAACGGTTAAGGAATCTTAAAAGTATTTAAAGTTAAGATATTTTTACTTTTTTTTTTGACCTTAAATATCTCCGTAAGCAGAAGGTTTTCAGGTCAGTAGAAAAAGAAAATTCACAATGACGAGGAGTAGAAGTGACTCTCGGTTACATCCGTTGTATTTTGCCGTCAGGCTGTGAATCTTGCCGACCCGAACGAGTGTGTAGCACGCCTAACCCACACCTACGTTCTATATATCAAACTTTTTATAAATCCAAGGATTCATCGCCCGGGCAGCAGATGCGGTTCCACGTGAGTAATGATGCGGCAGAAGCGGCACGACTTTAATTTATACGAGCTGATGAATAATTTGGGGCTATCAAGTATGGAATGATACGCCAGTGGAAGGTATGAGGATATTCGAGATAAGCGAGGAAGTACGTGAGGGGTTAACGTTGTACTGATATATAGGAATGCTGTACTTTTTGAGGATAATTGGAGGGAAGCAGCGAAGCGTCTTTTAATTTAAAACTACGTACACTGCACTTCTCAGGATGTTAGATTAAACGAGGGACAAACAGCTGTCCCGTACAAAGTGCAATTCCCACGCGAACGGTTGACTTTTTTTTCATATTTCTGGGTTTGTCTCGTAATATTTGAGTTCGGATTTGGGGGAGGCTTTTGCCCAGCAGTAGCAGTAAAAAAAAGATTAGAAGAGATTAGGCGTCAGATTTTGGCTAATAAGCCGAATAAAAAAGATGATTTTTAGGAATAATTATTGAACATACGAGATACACCGTAGTTTAATTGATTCCTCCCGGTCCCTACCTTGAAGAGCTCATCAGCTCGCATTAAGTATGTCCCACGTTTATCCTTACACCATGTATTTTTATTGGATATTGGATTAAGTTTGGTCAGTTTACCTAGAATTATGTTTGGTAAAATTTTGCCTGAGGGTTGCAGTGCACTCTCATAGCAGGCCAATATTTAACAAAATTTAAAGTGGCAGGCGATTGTAACCTGTGCGGTGCAACAATAAACCTGAACTGCCTAGCAAATAATTGTGGTACGGGCCACTTTCGCTTTCCCTTACATTTTTTTATTAAACTTTGTCCACAATAAGGTACAAAGACGGACATAATGCCTTACATTCTCCACTAGTCAATCAACGGTGGAATAAAATGGCAGATGCATTGTTCGTGAGTGGATTTTTTTTTAAATTAAAAAGGCATAATTATACTGGGTGGCGCAAAAGTAAAGACCCTATTTGGTTCAGCTATAACATTTTTTCTAAATTAGAAAACTAGATTTAGATTTTTTTAAATGTATATTTGTGCCATTAAATTTCGTACCATTAGGATTTAAAGATGATGTCTTTTAAATGGTGACCTCCAGAGTTGATACACATTTGAGCCCTATTTATGACATTTTGCATAACTTGCCGTAACACTTCCTGCGATATGTTCGTTATTTCTTGACGAATGTTTTCTTTTAGAGCTGCGAGAGTCTGTGGCTTGTTCACATACACCCGAGATTTCAAAAAACCCCAAAGAAAGAAGTCTGGACTGGTCAGATCGGGTGATCTTGCAGGCCAAGGCAAATCGCCAAAACGAGAGATAACTCGGCCTGGAAAAGCGTCCCTCACTAAGTCCATAGTGTCGCGCGCTGTGTGTGCCGTAGCGCCGTCTTGTTGAAACCAGATGTGCTCCAGCCCCAATTCGTCCAAACTGGGTATCAAAAACTCACGTAACATGGTTCTGTAGCGTTCTCGTTTGCGTGGCACGTCGCCTCGTTGATGTTTCTGGACACTCTTCCACATCTTCGCGCACAGCATCGATATTTTCAGCTGAACGGCCTGTTCTTGGTCTCCCAGACTTAGGTCTATCCAATGTTGAGCCAGTTGCTTCAAGGCGTGTGGCAAAGCGTCGAATTGTGCGACCAATCGGTGCCGGAAGGTGGGGAAATCGTCGACGAAATTCACGTTGTGTTCTTATCACTGATGAATTATTCCGTAAGAACATTGACACAATTATTCCACGTTCTTGGGGAGTAAAACGGTCCATGTTTATTTTCAGTGTATTTTACATTTGTTCACTACACAATTTTCAACAACAGAATGACAGAAAATGTCATATAAAAAAAAAAAAGGTATTTTCTTTAGTGCCACTACTTTTGCGCCACCCAGTATATCTATATTATATTATAATATTAATAATAAAGCTAAAGATTTTGTTTGAACGCGCTAATCTCTTGAACTTTCAGTAGGATTTGATTTTTTTTTTGCATTTGATAGCCAAATTCTTGAAGAAGGCTATAGGCTAACATCACGCCAGCGCCCTTAGGAGCCGAGCAAAACTAAAAAATCTCAGACAGAACGCTAAGCGAAAATTAAGTAATAGTGCGGGCAGATGATGCGATGCGACAGGATTGGTCGGGGGAGAAGAAATTTCACGCGGATGAAGTCGCGGGCAGAAGCTAGTTATAAATACACATCAACACGAATGATGTACCTAATCTAATATTTTGTAACAATTTTATGGTTTAAAAGAGTGTCCGTGGAGTTTCTTGCCCGTTCTTCTCCATAGGTACCTACGCTTTGGAATGGGCAACTAGCTTCATCTTTCTGACTGACCGACCCTTTGACAATTCAAAAGTGCCTGTAATTGGTTTATAGTTGAAATAATTATTTGAGTTTGAGTTTGAATATTAATAATCATTTATTTATCCAGATCATACAATCCAATTTGTTAGTAATAACATGCACATCTTAAACACTTGTGTTAGGTACTTGGGTACATTTGGCAAATTTTGGAAATAACTACTAATAATGTCAATATAACTAACAATAAGGTCAAAATCACAATTAATAATGTCAAAACTACCAACAATTATATCAACATCATTAACAATACAATACCATAATCAAATACAATATACAACATCAATAATCAAAAAACGCCATAGGTACAAGAACAACAATGCTATTTCAAGGCACGATTTGAAGGCCATACTTGTGTCCTGGTCCAGTGCCTGAGTATAAGCAAGAAAAAAAAAAACGATTCGTTTATTTTTGGTGAATTGGCGGTTCATTAATTACCGACTTACCGTTTAGACCACTGTACTTAAGCTCTAAGAAAGACACGGCTCACTAAAGATTAGGACAACCTCAATGTCATGTTGAGCTAAGCTCAATTAAGTTTACCTAAATGCATTCTAACGTCTGAAACTGTAATGGTAGTAGGTACCTACTAAAAGGTAACTTTGGTACGTCTGACTCAAACCTTCATCTAAATGTTAGCTGCAGCGGTCAAATGTACCGTTCTGTCTCTTTGTTGCTCTGATCTGGTAACAACATTAGTGATAGGGATTGCAATCCAGCAAAATGGAATACCGCAATCCTGCATAATTTGAGGAACTGCGGCATCGCGTATCCGCAAGCATCAAATCGCAGCATTTGAAACCTGGAGTGGAAGGGAAGTATTTGGTTTTGTTGCACGACTATTTAGTAGCTATCATTTCAAACCAACAAGTGTGGAGGTAAAGGGAGCCTTTTCAGCCGCTGGCTACATACATAATTATGTAGTTCTATGAGAAGTAGTTTGGGACACTATAGCATATATTTCCGAAAAGAGAAGTGGCTTTTTATTTGATATTTATAAAACTACATTTTTTTAATTGATTCTTTACTTTTGTAAGAAAAATTAAGAATTTTTTTTTTAACGAATACTGTCCCTCTGTTCGGCAAAGGCCTCCCCAAAGTCCTTCCAAGAATTCCTTTCAAGACTGATTATAATTACCTCAGATAAAGATTAGAAATAGGTAATATTTTTAGATCACATCCAAAGACAAACAAAATTGCCAAATATTGATATTTGTTATAGTTTTTGAACTTTTTGTGATTATATAAGTAGTTAAACAGTAAAATAATTATAAGTCAATTAGGTGCAGTAAGATGTTGTTGACTTGTATTTTTTTCAAATTAAAAAACATAGAACAGAACAGCTACCTTATGTCCATTAAAATATATATTATAATCATATTCCAAAACTAATAAGAGGGCTACAATTTAATTTGTACAAAAAAAGTCTAAAAAATTGGCTCCTACAAAATATTTTTTTCACATTAAAATAATTTTTTGATTATAAGTGTTAATAAGTAAATAATATTTCTTTTAATAATAAGGTAGATTTATTTTGTTGTATAATAGAAATGTTGTTATTGTTGTGTTTTTATTTGATTTTTTATTGTATATTAAGGTACAAATGTCCACAGTATAAGTGTTTTGTATTGTTTCTTAGACCACCAGCGTCTTAGAAAACCAGCGTCAGGCACTAGTTGTCTGGCATTTTTGCTGAACTGGGCCTTTTTGGCGCAGCCGTGAGGCACACTTTCCTGCTAATTCCTTACATCGGACTTCACACTTTTATTTAATCTTTATTTTTATTGTTTGTTTTATCTGGTGTATGTATCTGATGTATTGTGTCTTTTAGTTTGTGCCAAATAAATGTATTTTCTTTCTTTCTCTTTCTTTCTTCTTAGAGTATAAGTAGTATATAAGTTAGGTTTATACCCACGTGTACATGTTCACATTGTAAATATTCGTATGCCACTAGTAGCGGCGGATTTGTCGAACTTATCCATATGTACCAACCATCTTTGTACCTACCATATCCGACGAATAAATGTCTTTGTCTTTAGAAATTTATTATGCTATGTAAGTTTAATATTAATTTATTGTACACATAAACCTACCGGAATAATTTCTCTATATGATGGTGACCGCTTCGAAATCCGTTGCGTATGTAGTTTAGAAGAACAAGATGGTCACACCGCCAGATACGAAAAGCAAATTTAATGTATATCTATTATGTATGGATATATAATACTTCATTTTCGCATTTTCTAAGAGATTCTGGAAGGCAAGGTAAAGCAAAGTAAACATTAACTTATAGATTCATTATTATATCACGTTGTAAAATGGCCAGCAATATGTGGAACAATTAATGATCATGAAATTACTAAGCACGATGAATTTGAGTTTGCGCGAACTTTAAGTTAGCAACAAGAACATTAAAATAACCGCTACTTTGATAAGACGACTACTCCAGACAACTTAAATTGTAAAGATCTAGGAATTCGTTACTGCGTATTTAATTCACTTCAACTAGTAAGATGAACTACATAAACTCAGACCCGTTGAGAATATCAACACCTAACGTAATAAGCAGAAGTTCCGACGTTTCCACAGAGCGACACAATACAGCTTGTTATAAACTTATGTCCTAAAGTTCACAAGTAGGTACCTAGGTATCTATTATTTATTTATTTGTTCAAGGTAACAGTCACAGCTGATAGTTCTAAGTCATCACAGCCTAGCCTTTTCCCAACTATGTTGGGGTCGGCTTCCAGTCTAAACGTATGCAGCTGAATAACAGTATTTTACATGGAGCGACTGCCTATCTCACCTCCACAACCTAGTTGCTGGGTAATGCCCCCCTTGGTAAGACTCATTGTCTGATTGGATGATATTGTTTTCTCTTTCTTGTATAAAACAATGGCTATCATTGCCAATTCTCTAATGGACAATTTACTAATAGCCATCGTCATATAGGTAGGTATTGGAAGTAATTTTTCCAACCAAAATATTCACTTGCGCTTCCTGACGCGTTTGCCTCACGCGAAAACACAGGTATGAATTATTACATCCGAGAGCACGGGAACCTTACGAACATGACACGCAGATGCCAGTCACTAAAACTGTTATGCTCGAGTATGATACGTTCTGGTGGGCATAGCAGTCCGGGTCATGTTTTATTCCGTGGTTTAAATGTTCATACCATATCCGTGCTGGCTATGGTACGGAGTACTGGGCAGACTCCTTTAACCCCATAACATTGTTTAATTGAATATGTGTGCGCGTGCGTGGGGTACAGTAGAACGCACGTCAGTGCTAACAAAATCAGTATAAGCTGGGCTCTTATTCTATTTAAACTCCGTACTACACTAGGCCAGCTCAAGGACAAAGTTCTACTGAAGTCTGAAGGCCAATTCTCGTAATTTAAAACGTTCAAAATCTAGTCACAGTCTCATCTCGGCGATAAACAAATGTCAAAAACTTGTCAACAATGTAGGGAAATTAGAGGTATTTTTGACAGATTGAGACTGAGATCCATAGATATCCGTGCTGAGATCAGACTGTGAACGTTTTTAGAATTACTAGAATTGCCCCACTGTACTGAGAATCAGTCTTTCTGACCTTATTTTTTAAATTAAATTATCTAGTACCTGTATCATAGGCGACGTGGGAAGGCTCTAGCTCTGTAAATACCTAAAGGTTTTACTTTTCTAAGCTCTAAACTTGTGTAGGTCGTTCGTTACTAAGGACTCTTATTGTACGGCAAGCTGAACCAATGTGAGGTCAGTTTATACTGGAAATGTATAACTTGATAATGTAGGCGTGTGTACAAAGATATGGACGATGACGATGGATGGATGGGTGGTAAAGAGATAAGATGGCAGATGCTCTGTTTAACAGGAGTTAATAATAATAAAAAAGATTAATACAAAATTAATTTTAAATAATTTTTTTGTTGTTTGTGATTGCTTTTAGAAATCCTTTTGTAGTTATGGCAACAGTTATTTTGTACAAAAAAATAATTGAGTGGAATATGATATTATTTTTTTAAGTATTATGCATTATGTGTGTTTGACGACACGGTTGGCGCAGCGGTTGAGCGATCGACTGCTGCCCTGCGTGTCGCGGGTTCGATTTCCGCGCGGAACAAATATTTGTATTGCCTACATGTAGTTGTTCCGGGCCTGGCTGTTTGTGTATGTGAGTTTAAATGTTTGTAAACGCACCCACGATACAGGAGTAATTCCTAATGTGGGGCAAAGTTAAAAAAAAAAAAAAATGGAATTTAGTTTTTTAGCTAGCAAGCTGTGGTAGATGTAATTTATTTTTCTGTAAAAAGAACCTAAGTCTCTTACTCAAACAAAGAATCTATATACACAGTACCCATTCTAAAGCCGTTTTCTTATATCTAGATTAATTTATCTCGTTATAACAGCGACTTTAATAAAAAAATAAATCACTGTATTCGCGTTAAGGATAAAACGTTGTTACTTATCCGCTATAAGGGTGTATCGCAAATAAATAATCATTCGTCCATTACTTTTGGGTCGAGTAGGTATTTCAGTTTTGTAGTGGAAAACTGATATTTTTTTCGCGATTACTAGGTTGGTCCCATGGAGAAAGTTGTTCAGTTTGATGGTCTGTACCTTTTTTTTTTTTTTTGTGGATGGGAAATCATCAAATGACCCCTCCCGCTCTGGGTGGAGCGGAAGGGAGTGTCAGACTTTTACTGACTAAAACCCACCCGTGTTCCTTCCTTAGCCCTTTCTGTTCCAGGGCAGCAGTTAACCTTTCGGAAAATCCCGCCGCCCCGGCAGGCTTCGGCCCTATGGGGCCCCGTCCTCTGCTGACATCTCTTTGAGGCGCGCGTGGAACACAACGTGCCGTCCGGCACGGGCCTGGTCCTGATCGGACGGTGAGCTACCCATTACTCACGTCTGGATGGTCTGTACCTCACCCTTAATTTTGACCGAACTTTTCTGATACACCTTGTATATGAAATTAGCTAAACGTAAGCTATGTGAGCTATGCTAGATGGATGGACGACCTTAAGAAGGTGACTGGGACAGAGTGGATGCAGAAGGCGGAGGACAGGGTATTGTGGCGCCACCTGGGAGAGGCCTTTGTCCAGCAGTGGACTGCCATATTCTTCTAGCGTGTAGATAGCAATCTAAAAGAACTCGGTCCAGAATTCGGCTGCTTGCTTGGCGCGATCACCAGCATCCGTCAGTTCCTGTAACGTGCAGCTGACAGGACATGCAGGACACGATATTATGAGTCCCATCGTGTGTGGAACAGCGCCACATTTAAACCAAGGCGGAGTCGTCTATGAATCTACACCTAAACAGGTTTTCTTTTCTTGGGCCAACCTGGGTCCGGAGTATGTTAAAGACTTCCAGGTTACCCAAGGTAACTCATGTCCACGTGGGAGATCTTCAGCGGGTGGAACAAATGGTTTGGCTAAGGAAACACAGTCTCGCCACAGCTTCAGTCATGTGCAATAAATAGTGTACACATTTTTTTTCACCACTGCTCTTAAAATGGTGAAGGAAAACATCGTGAGGAAACTGGCATGTCTTAGAACTGAAAAATTCGAAGACGTGCGAAATCTAACAACCCGCACTGGATCCGCGTGGTGGATTATGGCCCACTCAACGAGAGGAGGCCTGTGTCCCAACAGTGGGGACGTTATAGATTATGCTTACGCTACATTTTTTCTAAGTGAATTAAGTAGGAGAAAGAAGTAGCAAGATGCGATTTTTGCAAAAGTTTTCATCCCAAATTCATTTGCACAAATCGAACCCTATTCATTAGAATCCAAACAAAATAGTTAATAAATCCTCTAAATGCACTAACAAAAACCCACATCCTTCATATTAGCATTAACATTGTGTTGAAGCAACTGGAGTGGCCTATTGTTCCACGCTACAAACAAACCAGATTACATTTACAGTTCACGTCAACTTTACACGATAAAGATAGGGTTCATTTTGCATTGTGGACTGGTGTTGCTAAGTTGGTAGTGAGAGACATGGTGCAAAAGTAAGCTGATTTGATTATACATTCGGTTTCCTCCCTGAAATCTATTGTCCTTTTACTTTTGTCCATATCTTTGAGTGGTCACTGTTACCATACATAGTTTCTAATTTCTCGTAAAATTATATTATTTTCTACCTTTTTTAATAATCCAATAAGTGGAAATACCCAATTAGCCGTTAGGTTGCCCATCGAAGGAGGACAATACGTGGGATTAATTATTAATCCCACGTTTAAATATTCATCCATCCGAAGCAAGAAGGAGCTTAGTAAGTAGCATTTAGAACTATGGTCTGTTTCAAAAACATCTGATGAAAATGTAAACAAATGGATCAGAAAACGAACCTATGTACTTACACCCGAAATTCAAATCACATAAAATTTTAATCACCGTAAAGATGGTTTTCATTTGACAATTTTGAGGTTAAATTCATACCCTCAATTTTCGTCGACGATTCTCAGTTACATTCAATAATATTTTTAAGGCAATAATTTTATTGTTAGAAAGAGTGTTGAGATATAAAGTTGAAACCTTCTTAATACTCAGGAATGTGTTACTTACCTGTCCTTTAAGTAGGTGATTACATAAGAATTTAACCTGAACTTAATAAAAGTGTAAGCAAACCCTTTGTTTACACTTTTATCAAATACTTTTGGAACAAACTATACATAAATCACTAGGTAATTCCATTGTGACCAACGGGCCTAATGAAAGCTGTCCTCAGGCGGGATTGCTGTGTCCCCATTTTAAATTTGTTTTTCAGTTTATGCCAGCAATGACGTAAGTACCTATGTCAAACATTCAAACTTCATAGGCAGTGATAACAACATCCCCATCATTATTATCTTCCTAGCATTTTCCCAACTATGTAACATAACAACACAACACAACATGTGTAGGATAACAACTTTTTAACAGGCACTTACTATAATTAATAGTATGTATGAGTGTGACCACCTATAAAACAAAAAGTACGTATGAAAAATTGGTTTGTATTTTCCAAAGACATTAAATTATTACTGGTATTTTCAAACTCAGCTTCTATTTTCGAACACCAAGTATCAAATACTGTAAAATTCTGAACCAAAATATCGGTCCAAACAAGAAATGTTTCAATGCATGCTTCCCAATACAGGAATATAACAACACTTGCTTATACACTGGAACTCCGTTCGATACGTCCAGTTATTGTTTTGTGTCATGTTATGCTTCTGTGTTACATTATCTGTTCTCAAGAATTTCACTTCAAAATATTCGTTCTCTTGTTACTGCAAAAATAAAATGAAAAGATTGAAAAAAAAGAAAATATGCCTGTCAGTTTCGTACAAATGAATAGGTGTTTTGCGAATTTGATCTTTATTAGTTACTAGAAAGAACCCAAGACCTCTTGCTCAGCAGTAGCGCTTGCCACCACTAGATCAACGAGGATACTCTAAGATAAATTATGTTTTTTTTTAAATTTAATTTAATTACTTGCCTTACTGAGGCCTTTATGCCAAGATTATGTTTAATTTTTGTCAGTAGACCTTTTAATACTTACGCTCATGTTATGTTTTGGTGACGATTTTAAAACTAGATGTCACTAGCTGAAGGCTTACCTACTATAATTATACTTACACGTCCATGAAAGTGAAACAGTTTTAAATCAATTAGAAAGAAGACGACGTCTGTGATCGATTTGCGAACTGAGGGGCAATTCTCGTATTTTTAAGAACGTTCAATCTGTCAGAAATACCTCTAATTTCCGTATATTTTTGTCAAGTTTTTGACATTTGTTCGTCAAGATGAAACTGCGACTGGATTTTGAACGTTTTAAATTACGAGAATTGGCCTTCTGTTTTACTTAATTTTGCAAAACATTAAAAAAAAAATAAGTTTATTAACTCAAAAACCTTAGTATACAAAGCTACTACAATACACATAGGAACATTAAACTTTGGGAAAAAGGCTGCATAAATAGAAGCCTTTTTCCCAAAGTTTTTCACAAAACCATGGTAAAGTGCCAACATATCAAAGATGTTATGTTATGAAACTGTGTGTAACACCCTAATCCACCCACCTTGATGGGACAATTCCAATTTCTGACACGAAATTGGGAATACAATTTAATACCTGACAGCTCCATACATCATGAAAGGAACGTAAGAATAATGTCACACTGCTGACAGACCCTCTAATTCTATCCGAAGCTCCGGGGGTCCTTTTGGTCGAGTTGTCAGGAACATTAATAAGTTCAGTCCATTCACCTAGTATAAATTGATCCGTGATGGAAAGGGGAACTGGGTTGAACAGTTCTTAATATTGATGCTTTAATGTAAACGCAACAAATTCTTTTGTAACACGAAAAAAGGCAACGCTCAAAGGGGCAATTCTTGTAATTTTAAGAACGTTAACAGTCAGATCTCAGTCTCAATTTGTCAAAAATACATCTTATTTCCAGATTTGACAAGTTTTACATTGACTGTCGCTGGAATGAGATTGTGACTAGATTTTGAAAGTTTTTAATTACGGGATTTATCTAGCCTTCAGTTAGCTGTCAAATCATACCTTTTTTCATTTCAAGATGATTAATACTTCCTTCATACGCATACTAACTAACTCGCATAAAACTAGATTGTTTTAATCAAAACACTTTTTTTATTGCAATCAAAAATCGTGTAACCAACTTTCGAATTATATTATAGCATAACCATGGAATCAGTAAAATAATACAACGTCATAACAATACACATCAAAATATTTAACAGAGAGAAGTTTGCATTAAAAGTTTTTTAGCTAAAGCAACATCGACAACATGTTTTTAAACTGTGGTTCTAAACTACAACATAATTTTTTTCAACTTCTGCATTCATATAATTATTATTTGTTTTAAACTGCGAGAAAAAGAAAACAATAATTTTAATGACGTTTAGTTTTTGTAGACCAGAATAAGTAGGTACTATTGTTGACATTTTGTCTATGCGAGAAGCTCCGTGATCAAATGTCTAGATATACTGGACACCGTCTAGTTGTGAATGGGAACCCTGTGTCAATATGTTTGTGTCTGTATGAGTTTGTGCGATATTAATGTCATCAAAGAGCATTAGGTAAAAGGGGAACATTGGATTAAGTTGTGCATTCAGACGTGTTGTGTGGGTATCTTATGTACCCTCTTTACTTACTTACTTCTTTTTTGTTTTATGATGTTTAGATATTGAGACCCATCACGCCTACAGAGTTTCGCTAGCTAATTTAATTTGACTATATAGTTGTCGTCTTTTAGCATGGTTATACCGGTCATTAACCCACCTACATTTGCTAGTTTTTTTTTTACTTTTTAATTGTACCTACCCCACACAAATTCATTTCACTACTTGCTATGTAAATATCAGTGACAGGAAGTTATTTAAACATCACCAATATAAAATAAGTGGAAAAAAATCGTATTATTGAAGCTAACTCAAAAATTACCCAAGCAAATTTAATCAAATTTAGGTCCGTGGGTATGGGACCACCACTGCGGTATACCTACCTTATCCTTTAAAAAAAAAATTATTCAAATCCGTCTATATATTATGACGGAGTGATGCCCGAAAATACATAAAAAAAGTATATAAATAAACATCCGAATTGAGAACCTCCTCCTTTTTTGAAGTTGGTTAAACTGTAACTGTTAAGTGTTCGTTAACGTCCCGAATCAATATCTATCGTGATCTTCAACGTGTTCCAATAACAAACAACCATACATAGTTCATTGTTTGAGTTCCTACGGAGAGATATTAGGGAATGGGTTATGACCGCTATTGCCATGCTAAAACGTGACACCTAGCAATAGTTTACGGCTGTTTAGTTTTGTTCAAGCAGCAAAAGTGAGCAGTGAGAACTTGAAAATAAATAGGTACCATTAATCATATTTATTTATTTATTTACAGTTAATTAAAACGGTACAACACCAATTACATTAATAAACATAGAGACAATAATTACGTTGACAATAATATGACTTAAAACTAACATGGCACAGTGGACTCCCTTGCATACATTCTGTCACAGAACACCAGACATAATATACGCATAATTTTAATACATTCGTCCGCAAACACATCACACTCAGGGTTGGCAGCCAGAAGGGCATTCAGATTTATAGTACGACAGATCGGGGATTCGGCTCTGGCAACAGTTTTCGCTAGGAGTCGTGCTAACAGATTGTGCCGGCGGTTCTGACGGTGTCCGATGTATTTGTCGGGCACAAATAGTCGGCAGGAAAGACCATGGAGCTCTGGGCAGTCGATACGTCCCCGTAAGGTCTTGCAGGCTACAGTAAGTTTATCATAATAATCACCATCATCTGCCTAGCCTTTTCCCAACTATGTTAGGGTCGGCTTCCAGTCTAACCGGATGCAGCTGAATACCAGTATTTTACATGGAGCGACTGCCTATCTGCCCCCCAAAACTCAGTTACTGGGTAATACGATTCCCTTGGTAAAACTTTTTGTCAGAATTTCGGGCTTCTGACGACCCGTAACGACTGTTAAAGATTCACGAATGCCAGCCAGGACCAACGGCTTAACGTGCTTTCCGAGGCACGGCCCTACCGCGGCAGACCTTAACCTGATCAATAGACCCGTGCGGCTGGTATTACTTAAAACAAATACCAGCAATATACTTACATTTTGTATACATCATTATCATCATCATTTCAGCCGAAAGACGTCCGCTGCTGGAGATTGGCCTCCAATAAGCACCGCCACTTCAACCGGCTCTGTTCTCGCGTCCAGCGGATTCCTGCGGCCTTCACTAGGTCATCAAAAGTAAGTGTTATATATAAATTTGCTTAAAACATGATTCTTTTTATGAATTATTCGAAGCGCCTTCGCATGTGTACTTTAATTATGAAACTGTTTCAGGGATTATTAAAACACAACTGTGGGTTTATAATCCGAGCTGCAGTTCCATAAACTACTTTGTCCAAACTCATGCTATTTCATAAATAATATCGGAAATATGGCGTCCAATTTCACCGCGGGGGTAAGCACCCCATCAGCAACCGATCAGCTGTTTTGATGACGCGCCGCCATTTTACGCCACAGATAAGGTAGAAACGGTGTTTGGAAAAAAAAGTGTATTTAATTCACATCCCTTTCTGCACATTATTGATAAAGACTATATTGTTTCTCCTCTTCTACCGACATTCGGAAATTTCTTGGAACTGTTAGTATCGGCAAATCACGATATTTACACTTTCCTAATTTAATTGACGATCTCAACCGTCATTTCTGTACTATTTCTCCCATGCCTCGTCTAACCAAGCAACAAACTCTGTCTCTTATCTCTGGTCTAACGTGTCGTCATATTAATCCTGTCAGTTTAATTCCAGTTGAGCTGGGAGAAATCAAAAAGAACATTCTCCTTATAAAATCGTAAGCCTTATAAATAGGCAAAACAAAAAAAAAAACTTCTTGACTTCATTCACTCTTCCTTCTTCGTCAGTCTTTCTCTCTTGCACTCACACAAGAAATCAGAACAGCAACCAACTGATTATCTTTTAGAGTTAAAGTTCGCAAGCACGGAAACTGAAGAAGCTGTGTCGTCACGTTGTTGTTTATTTTATTATTTTTAGTATATTCGTGTATATATTGTGCTAATATTTAATGAGATATATACATATATTAAATTTATAGTTTTTAATATGTGTATGTACGGTCACCAAAGAAGATAAGTAACCAGGGCCGTCTAATATGGTTGAAGTTTAGTAAGAAACCGATGGGTGTTTTCGAATAAAATTTAATTCAATTTATAGAAAACAAACAGTTCCTTTATCAAATCAAATTTCATTCGAAACTATCCATCGGTTTCTTACGAAACTTCAACCATATCCGACGACCCTGGTTACGTATATCTTTTAGTGACTGTACATCATAAACATTTATTCCACAATTTTCGTCAATGCACCTACCACTGTTTCTTTCTGTGTCACCCGAAGGTTGACTGGTAGATAATGTTTATGGCATTAAGTCCGCCTTTGTAGATGTGTATGCTTGAAGTTTTAAATAAATAAATACCGTATATGCAGCCGTGGATAAAGTTAAACGCTTCCCGAAAATCTTAACTCATATTAACAAAGCTTTTGCAAACAAAACAAAAACAATACGAGAAAACATATATTCCGAGCTTTTCCGCACAAACACAACTCCATAAGACAAAATCATCACCGTAACATCTATTTACCTTCCTTCAACGTTGCCGTAAGGACTTAACTTAATTAACATGTCCGAAAACTCAAAACTAATGAATTACCAGGGAAAGTAGCTACCCCTGCCAAGTCAATGAGCAAAATATAACATAATTCATTTAAATAATTCACAGAAGAAACTTTGCCCTTTTTAGATGTCTCTCTCTGTATATCTGTCTCATTCTATCGCATTATAGTGAGTAGATAGCTTTGTCTCGCTCCAATACGCGTGAAGTATCGCCAACTTTAATGTTATCTCGTAAGGATAACGAATTATATTATGCTCTAGTGAGTGGAAAAATATATATTGCTAAGAAATGGCAAGTTAATTTGTTTAATAGAATGATGTTAGTCAAGATTTAAGTTATAATGTTATATTATTGTTATGATCAAGTACATACACGACGACCTATTGACGAGTCAAAAAAATAAATGAACTTTATTAAAGTGTTGGTAATTTATACTATCACGAAAAAGACAAAAAAAAAAGTCGCGATCTGTTTCTGCTGAATATATTATTCAAAAGGGGATTATGTTGTGCCAGAATACTCCGAACACCCGATATAAAATGCTAATAAAAATAAATAAAATAATAAGTCCCCCAAAACCCCTTAATCCTGTGCGTTGTAAAATAATCTCAAAAATCCAAGTCGAGCACACTCCCATTTCGCGCAGCTCCACTTCGATTGGCTACGGATCTCCCCTCGTAGCTCGTAGCAACGTGAGGCTGTCGTACGGGAGACCCGCTACGGAGCGGACGTCTACGCCGTAGCAACCAAAAGGGGGACCTTGACACGATTGTCACACCCCGAATTTCGTTTATCTTCTCGAATAATTCGATTTAAATTATAAATTGTGTGCTATTTTCGTGGAGTACAGTGTACAATGTATCGGTACACTTTCGGCCAAATTGAATGATACCTTTCACTTTCGAGTGTTTGTTTAGTGTGTGTGGACATTGACTATTTGAGGTGTTTGCACGTGGAGTTGGTTGTACGTAAGGTGAGTACCGGGATTCCATTCATCATTTTTCTGTTGGACAAATTTTTGTTTCTTTTCCCACAGCAAAACCTCAAAATTCGCTTATTGAAAAAAAACTTGTCATAATATTTTTGTATACTGTCATGTATTTCTGAAGAAACAATGTATGTGATTAAAATATTATTTAACAAGAAATTAAAAAAGGCACCTTTTCGTCACCAGAATGGTTCATATTTAATGGGATTCCATATAATTTGTGTGAACTGAATGAATGAATATAAAATGCGTTCCCAAAAAGCATCTGTGATGTTTGCCAAAATATATTATGTAAAAGGTACCTACGTCTGCATATTATTTTCTTCGTGTTATTGTAAACACGTATTTAATAAGTGCGTAATTTTGTTCAGTAGGTATATTATGCTAAAAGAAATTCCTACATGTATTTTAGCCAAAAAATTCAAATAAAACTAGTAAGCTTTTCTAAGCAAACGCCTGGAAATGCTCCTGTTTGTTGTGTTACGTCGTTCACCGCATAGTCACTTAACATTAAGTGAGATAGTGGTTACACGTAAGCTTAATTGGAGTAAAAAAGGGACCACTTGGTTTCTGGTCCATCAACAAAATATTTTTCTAGATTCCTATAGAAAAGTCCTTATGATTTCTTGAGAAGAGTATTGTGAGATTTTACATTTTGATAAATTAATATTAATAAAGTTTCACTTCGTTCTAAAGCTCCTTTATTCTCTGTCCACTAGGTAAACCGTTTTTTGACAGATCGAACTAGTGAGCAAGTATTTTTTTTTTTGACAAAACTGATACACGTACAGGTCAGGTAGGTACAGGTATTATAAGGCCTGTAAGAAGTCATAAATATTATAATTCAATAAGATTAGGCAGTTTATATACCTACTTATTTATTTTACTACGCAGTTTAAAGTTAACTTTTACGTAATCTTGAATAGTTACGTTTTATGGCAGCTGTCAAAAAGCAGTTAATCTAGTGGACAGAGTATAATTTCACAGCTTTTCTGTTCAACTTACGATGCATTTCTTAGGATTTTCCTTACCTAATGGATGGTTATACCTGGATCAGCAGAAAAAAAAAAAGTTTTGTCATTTGTTGTTCCCACTCAAATGATTACTACATAGATGAATTCGTTTCGGTTCGGAACAAGTTTCGTCAAATACATATCGGATTTTTAAAGGTGACATGTATGTTACGTAAGTATCAAGGATAGTCTGAAAGCATTTGCGCGGGAATGTGCGATGAATTGAGATGATACATTATCTTTCGAGGAAAAAACCAGTAAGGTATTGATCATTTTTATGGTTCCGTAGAGGGTGCCAATGGAGCCCTATTACTAAGCCTCCGCTGTCAGTCCGTCTGTATGTCAGCGGGCTGTATCTCATAAACCATAATAGGTAGACAGTTGAAATTTTCACAGAGTGTGTATTTATATTGTCGCGATAATAATAAAAATAAAATAAATGTAATAAAATTTAAAGGGGTTTTTCATACAGGAAACGTACAAGAAACGGCATTTTATGCCTTGTGGCACAAAACTTCGGGTGCGAGTCCGACTTGCACTTGGCCGGTTTTATGAACGAAATTGTAGAACCATGTATCGAAAAGTAAATAGTATAATACGGAGTCTACATGTGTATCTTTAGCTTTACCCAACACTGTGTGACAACGGGTTTATAGACAAAGTAGCTAAGTCATACATAACCTAGTGATTTGACATTAATTTATTTTCGATATTATTTTAATTTCCTAATTTTTATTAGAAACTAGCTTTCGCCCGCGACTTCGTCCGCGTGAAGCAACTTTCTTACATTTTTTTTACGTACTTCAAGGAATATTCTAAAAAAAGAATCAGCGAAATCGGTTCAGCTGTTCTCGAGATTTGCGCTTAGCAACACATTCAGCGATTAATTTTATTATAGAAGATTATAATAAGTTTAGTAATTAACCAAGACCATGAAAGCGTAATCAGCCTATAATGTTCCCACTGCTAGGACACATGACTCCTGTCTTCGAGAGGCTGAAATCTACCACGCAGACCCAATCCGGGCTGTTAGATGTCACTTGTCTTAAAATTTTTGGTTCTAAGACATGCCGGTTTCCTCACGATGTTTTTATTCAGCGTTTTGAGAGCAGTGGTGATGAATATTCACACAAAGTAAAGCACCTGGCTGGGTTCGAACCCACGACCTACCACTGTAGTGCGATTTTGTAGCTATTTCATCGTGAAAACTTAGGTGAAGTGAGCGTGGAGTGAGCTCTCATTCCAACTAGTGCTAGGGATTGACACTATTGACAGCTCACTCTAAGCTCACTTAACCTAACTTTTCACGGTGTGATTTTTACAGGATTGATTGGCTGCTCTCCCTGTACTATAAAAGACTAGCTGCGCCCTGCGGTTTTACCCGCATAAGTTTCGATCTCGTGAGAAAATCAGGATAAAAAGTATTATATGTATAATATATCCTGGTTATAAACTATATATGTGCCAAATTTCATCCAAATCCGGTGTGTAGTTTTTGCATGAAAGAGTAACAAACATCCATCCATACAAACTTTCGCTTTTATAATCGTAATATTAGTAGGATTCTCTGTACTATAAAATATTCGACCTAAATAAAGCTAGATTTAGAAGCGATAAACGTAAGCCAGCCTTCTAAGTGTAGGCATCATCTTAGCTTAATGATGGTCTAGACGTCTTAATGGGGTTACTGGCACTCCTGCGTCATTTATCCTTACCTTTTAGGTTCTGACCTACAGGTGAATTAAGCTACCTGCTCGCAACTTTGGGTAATCACTTATCTGTAAATGGATTCATGTTTTTCAGTAGACGTTACTAGGCTGTTATTCAACCTTTCCTCTCTTTGGAAGGAGGTATATACATAGCTCATGCTATTGTAGAAATACCCTTAATAAAGTCGAAAGTCGCTTGTTTTTCCCGTTACTATTATATATTTTTTTGTACTGGACCATACCTCTGGTTACGGAGATATTGAAGCTCAAAGATCAAAATTTTTTTGAAGTTTCAAAAACCAGTTTTAAATGTTATAACTTACCTTTAAATACTCCTACGATGTCTGTACTATTGCATACACTCAAAAGCACAATGTTTTGCGTGCGTTACGTCGCGAACTACCAAAAATAAAAATCGTTTCCCAGCAATTAGTTTTGCACAAAGTTACTAAGTTTGATGTACAAAATGCGTAGATGTCGGCTTCGCGACAGGTCTTGTTACGCCCTGTATGAGTCAGTCAGCAGGATTAATTAATAACTGGGCTAACTGTCCATCCCATAACCAGCGTCTTACATTCCCACTGCTGGGACACAGGCTTTTTCTCTAAGAGGGAGTGGGCCGTAAGCCAGCACGTGGCCCACATGTCCTCGATTTTTTCGTCCAGGGACATGCTGGTTTTCCTTTACCGCCGTTAACACTGGACCACCACTGTTTGTTAGCTGTCCATGTTGCGCAAAAATCGGGGAGGTATGAAAGACAAAGATAGTCATATCGGAAAACGGAACTTGTACAGTCACGAGCACCAATATGTCAACACTTGGCAACTTTCAATATAGATTTTTTCGTGAAATAACGAATGCAACTTTGAAATACGACACATTACATAAACCTATATATTCGAAAATGTTATGTTCGTAACAACATAAAATTTCATTCCAAAATAAAGGAGTAAATCGCTTTTGAATAAAGCCGAGTGTATACATACTTTTGCTCGTGACTCTACCACCAGTTGTATGTCCGGATTGCCTCCACATAGTTCCGACGTTTACTAATCTAGCATAACAGCCAAACCAACTGTGTTATGAGTGGCTAGATTGAGGTCTCTCCATGTTTTAGGTCCCACAGCATTAGCGTTCTAGTTTTCTCCTCCTACATCAACACACACCTATAGTGCAATGCCCGGAGCTCAGACTTATGACCTCTCTCCCGCCAGTCCGACGTCCTAACCAATTTATAACCACTTAAGCCCTAAGGGCAAATAGTTTCGCATCTATCAAACTTCGTCGCTGACGAATCTAAGTTTACATATTGTTTTGTTTTGAAGGTCAGACTGCCGGGCAACATGCTGGGCATGTGCCTAATTTATTAATAAGTTAGCGCACAAACATAGCTTGTTTGGCATACTGGAATGTGGTTGAACTAAGTTAAAAATTTAAAACAGGGTGACAGTGTATGACTGAGTTGTCCATCCGATAGTTCCTTACTTATTCATGTCATTAGAAAGCGAGCCTTTTAAAATAAAAGAACAGCACTTCAAATATGTAGTAGCGTAAAGTTAGTTTGATACTGTGAAAGGCACCTGAGAACAAAACTTACAGTCATCCTTCAGACCACGGGTCCAAATACATAAAATAATAGTGTCGAAAAAAAAATATTTTGGAGAGATTGTTTTAGACTCTCATAATTCAGGACTTAATTTCAAAAGTTTAAAACACAAATCTCAAAACACAGAGTCGTCATCCACAACAATATTTTGACGATGATGGTAAACATTTTATTAATCCGTTAAATATTTCGCCTTCATACATAACCCCAAAGAAACTGTGGCCCAATATTTTTTTCATTTTCCTTCACAAATGACCCTAACAATATTATCACAAGCAGCCTAAGTAAATTCCAAGGGGTATATGACATCTCATACCTTAGTAGAAACGTATAGGGAACCGAAAATATAAGAAGAGAGGTCATATAAGGTCAACGGGGAATTTGTTTTTCTCGCGCAAATGTTGCTGGCATAACTATCGACGAATCAAGGGGTCCAATAGAGATGTTAGTAATCATTTTCTTTGATTTATTTCCTAGGAATAAAAGAGGTTTTCTTGTATTTCTGGTAACGAAGGTTGTTCCTTGATTATAACTATCAATCAGTAGGTTTTTTGATGCCAATTTGTGGGATAATCTATACAAAAAAATAATATTGAAGTGTTTGTTTATTATGTCAAAATAACAGCGTTTTACTAAACGCATATGAAAGTATATACGGTACGTAGAACAACAAAAATATTTTTGTCTGTCTGTATGTTTATTCCGGCTAATCTAAAAATAACTTAGACTCCTTTTATTTAAGAAAAAAGAGTTAAAGTTCTGCGCAAAAACAACAAGAAAACCCATGAAATCCATTTTGTTTTCCTACATGCATGCGAACGAAGTCGCAGGCACAGCTAGTCTGCTTAATAAAAAAGCTTTAATTCATCCATTCACTGACAGACAACGCACAGAACGCAGAGAACATCTAGGAGCAACACATTTTGCACTAAAGTCCCTTATATAGCGAAAGTGAACATTAAGAAAGGATGTTTGAACATTAATTCCCTAGGGGATGGGGGATGAAAGTTTGTATGGAAGATCGTTAATTTGCCGATGGGAAGCCCCATCGGGAACACGGTTTATGTTGTAATAATTTAGATAATGGATTGCTTCTGTAACTTTTCCGTGTACTATGTATCTTGTAGGTATGTTTGCTACTGCAAACATACCTACAAGAGGAGGCTTGTGTCCCAGGAGTAGGAACATAGGCTACTGCCTATGTTCCTACTCCTGGGACACATGCCCCCTCTCGGTGATAGTGAGTGGACCTTAATCCATCACGCAGGCCCAGTAGGGGCTGGTGGATGTCACATGTCTTCGAATTTTTGGTTCTAGGACATGCCGCCGGTTTAAAAAAAGTAAGTAAATAAAAAATAAAAAAACATTATTTTACATCTTCTCAAGGGTATTTCAATCGGGTTTAAACGTCATCTTTTTAGGTCTTCCAACTGGGTTAAAACGGTTGACAAATTGTAAAACCCTACTTAATATTAAAAACGTGAAAGTTTGTATGAATGGATGGATTGATGGATAGATGTTTGTTACTCTTTCACGCAAAAACTACTCAACGGATTTGGAAGAAATTTGGCTCACATTTGGTTTTTAACCAGGATTATTAACATAAACATATATAATACTTTTTATCCCGATATTCGCACGGGATCGAAACTCGATGAAACCGCGGGGCATCGCTAGTGAACTATACCTATGTATATTCGTTAGGTAATCGACATTGTTGACGATAGCCTACGTTAGTGGATCTGCACAGCCACATCACTAGCTGGCCGCAAGAAGCAGCGGCCGTACGTTGCACCGCATAAATAAAGTATCGTTTCGTGATTTTTACATTGCTTGTCTAGTCACTTAGCGACATACTTAAGTAGTGGTTAAGGAGCAATGTATTTACTGCGAAAATAGTACAGTCGCTGCGATATTTGAAAACAAAATTTAGGTACTTGGTAAAAGCTAGAAATATTTTACAATTTGTGGTTTTTCATGATTTTAAAGACACATATAGTAAAATACTTTTTTATATACGAGTATGGTAAGTGATGCCATGATTTACAAAGTTTTGGTTTGGCTTCGGCTTTTTAAAAGAAACCGTATATTTTTTCACGATCACGGTTGAAAGCGCACTAGTTCGCGGAGACGGCCATTTGACTAGAACATGGTCATTTTGAATATAGCGCGACGACACAGACACGCCCCCTTGCCACTTCTTCTGTTTTTACATTTCTATGAGTGTACCTAATGTTTACCGCCTTTTTCAAATTGAATATTAATTAAATGGACACAGGTTGTATCCGTTTATATTTTGAACTAAAAGAGAGAAAGATAGAAGTCACGTAAACATAATATTTACATATAATAGAGGTTTATTAAAATGTTAAATGGGTTGGACATTCTGCCCGTCAAAAGCAATTTCTTGTAAATTACTACGACTAAACGCATACTTTGTAATTAGCAAGACAGGTAATTGAAAATAATAGCAGCAGTAGAGCTTTGTGAACGTAACTATAGTTATTTTGTGTTTTATTTGTAACCTATGTTTTTACTTATATAAAGCGAGAATTATTTTTTCCATCTGCACCCTAATTGCGTAACACACTGTCAATCTCAATCCGAATAATTTTGAAGGATATAACTAATCCATAGCTTCTTATGTTCGAAAAATTTGTCTGCTCAACAAAGTTAATAACGCAATGAATGTTGTTAAACTGTCAATATTAAGGCTATTGCTACTGTTAGTGTGTGTGTGTAATTACCCGCTGATTCGATGTTTGATTGGTGTGGATCAAATACATTAATTTAAAACCGTCAAGTTCGTTCTACCATCTTCGGTCGAACCCATGACAAATGATCAGTTTTAATCTATGGCCTTTGTGGTTGTTAATTTCATTCTGAATATAGGTACACCGTGTTTTTTACATTATCCATAAACTTTGGCAAACGGTTTTATAGCTTTAACAAATAAAATATAACAAAAGAGGTAGTTCTTAAAAAGGCTTCGTTACAAAGATATTTGTAATTTCATTTAACGAAATTTAATTGAGCTATGCAGTAAGAAAGGGTCATAATTTGCCGCTTAGTGCAATTAAAATGATAAATCTATCAAATACTTCGGTAAAAGATAAAAAAGACATGCATATTGGGTGATTTAGGTCAAGGTATTTAGTTCTTATGAAAATTAATTAAGTAATGCGTCCATAATGAAAAATGTTTATTTCCATGGTCTGAAAATCTGGTCGAAGTTTATGTATATCGTTCGGAACACGGTGTGTAAAACCCTGTACATATAAAGCCAGTATCGATCACGGCTGGAAGAGCAGAAACGTGCGGTAACAAATTTCACAATGCCTCATATCAAAAGGCGAAAATAATATACCCACCCTTGCTGCCACTTCATTTTTAATGGCAATTCAAAACCATTTTTACCAGCATTCCATTCAGGTTCTCACTCTTATTACATTACGCATTCATACGGAGTATTACACATGTATGTATATGTAAAGGAACTTGGCGAAAGAAGGAAGAGGAAACGCGATCAATCAAATCTTCCTCCTCATCTTTGGAAGCAAGTTTAAGGCGAAGTGATTGCAAACAATCACGGGATTAATTGATTCCTTCCGTTTTGAGTAACGCCATTTATTATGTCGTTATGATATTATAATTGATGATATTGCTTATTCAAATGTTTTTGGGTATAAAATATTGCCCTGATTTGGTAAATTGTGACCCCATTTAGCTGATCCTTTCACCATTTGGGATAAAAAATAGGACAAGAAAGAGAAAATTGTTAAGAATTTATGTGTGGGAGATTCAAATGTGGGCACTTAAGAAATGTCAGAAGATATGTGCCTGGTTCCAATTGGTGGTTTCCTATGGAGAATACCTGGCAGAACCACTCTAAGGTTACTCTTTTAAAAATAATTGTCTTTTACAATGTTGTCATTTATCAGTGTTAATACTTAAGTACTTGCTTAATAAATTGCGTCTATTATTCAACGAATTACTGTTGTACAGACGCTATCATATCAAGCTACCCGAAACTGTCAAATTTTCCCAATCAACCTTGAACATTAATGCTTTAGCGATAAAGTTGACAATCTATTAAAGACATTTGATAGATTGTAGTAGCTTGATTTGCTGGCGACTGTACCTGCAGTGTGTATAGGCGACCATAGAAATACAAGAGAACGCAAAAAGCATAATCGAAAATATTAGAATACACAATAGATAACAGCCGATCGATTCTGTAAAACTCTCACCGTGAAAAGTTAGGTGAAGTGAGCTTAGAGTGAGCTGTCAATAGTGTCAATCCTTAGCATTAGTTGGAATGACAGCTCACTCCACGCTCACTTCACCTAAGTTTTCACGGTGAGATGGTTACAGAATCGCACTGCTGCTCTTTATTATGTACACTGATGTACAACATTTGAATTACAGATATAAAAGTAAAAATTGTTGGTCCCGGCTGTCATTCGTGGATCTTTGAAAGTAGTTACGTGTCGTCAGAAGCCTGAAAGTCTGACAATCAGTCTTACCAAGGGGTATCGTATTACCCAATAATTGGGTTGTGGAGGTCAGATAGGCAGTCGCTCTATGTAAAATACTGGTATTCAGCTGCATACGGTTAGACTGGAAGCCGACCCCAACATAGTTGGAAAAAGGCTAGGCAGACGATGATAAAAAGTAAAAAAAATACACAAGGTGACACAATGGGCGGTATTACTACTAAGAAAGCTGAAAACTGATTTCCAAATCCACGCTATCACAGAACCAGACCTATTTAGACCTCCCCATTAAGTTAAAAATAAGCTTCACAAATGTTGTAACCGAACACTTATCTAAACAACCAACAAACGCGAACGATTTTGTACCCAATTTGAACACCCACAAGTGTACAAATGTTCAAAGGAAAAAATCTCATGCAAATAAGAATATTTTCTCCACAAACATAATCAAAGTTACAAAATGTGCATCTACTGTTTGGTTTTCTCTCTTTTGAGGGAAAGTAAACTGAGGACGATAAAAAATTCAAGCCGTTTGAATGCCGCGTGTCTCTTGACCTAGTAAATGGTTTCTTTGGGCTAAACAAAGGAGATGGGATTGGAACTCTCTGGGTAGTTGCACGGAGACATAGCTTCAGCATAATTGTTGGAATGTTTCTGTTGCAAGGGGATGTTTGCGAAGTTTGGTATCGAATGGATTGTCTATTTTAACTAAACTTAATCATCATCATCTGCCTAGTTTTTCCCAACTAAGTTAGGGTCGGCTTCCAGTCTAACCAGATGCAGCTGACTACCAGTATTTTACATGAAGCAAATGCCTATCTGACCTCCACAACACAGTTACTGGTTAATACAATACCCCATTTTTTTAAATCGGAATCCTGCGAGTATAAAGCGCATAGTAGGTTACCTAACAGCCAGCTGAAGTTCAGAACGGATGTATGCGGAATGCGGATATCGACTTCGTTACTTTGTCGTGGATACTGTAACAGATTCGAACAAGCAGTCCCTAAAGAGCATCTCGTCTCGTTCTGTTTATGAGGTCCTTTGTCCAACATACTAGGTTCTAGGTTTTGGTCCTTATGTCCGACAATATTGGTAATGTTGAGTGAACAAATATTGAGATTCTCTCCTAGAAATAAATATTACATAACATCACGCCTGTAATCCCCGAAGGTGTAGGCAAAGGTGTGCCTATACCTAGTATACCCACATTTCGCCAGTTCAAAATCAAAATATTTTATTTCATATAAACCTACATGGGCACTTCACTACATCACATACTACATGGGCACTTATGAAAGGTCAGAAGCTAGAGGGGCAATTCTCGTAATTTTAAGAACGTTCACAGTCTGATCTCAGTCTGAATCTGTCAAAAATACCTCTAATTTCCCCACATTTCAGTTTTTAATTACGAGAATAATTTGTTTCTTATATAATATGAGCGTGGTTTTTTTCATTTATTATTTTAATCTCAGAGGTGTTTATGTTCCTAAGTAAGAGGCTTATTATTAGGTTGTATAGCAAGGTGACCCTACGCCTACGTGTGAAATTTTCGGGATTGTGAAGTACCCTTCGTCCCACCCCGACACAAAGCTATCTCTTTGCGAAATTGATCAAAATCGGTTAGGTATATTATAGTTAGTTGTGTTTCACACTTTTGCGTTTTAAGCTTTACTCTGATCATATTTACCTATGACGACACGGAGGTATTGCAGGAATAAAATATAAACCTAAATCTAATGATTGCACCCTTTTTTTTTGGATGGGAAATCATCAAATGACCCCTCCCGCTCTGGGTGGAGCGGAAGGGAGTGTCAGACTCTTACTGACTAAAACCCACCCGTGTTCCTTCCTTAGCCCTTTCTGTTCCACGGCAGCGGTAACCCTTTCGGACGATCCCGCTACCCTGGATGATTGCACCCTTCACACACATTCGCATTAACGTTCTCACTCTCACTAACAAACTCGCATAAATTAAAACTAAACGAACAGCACGTGCTGTTCGTTTAGTTTTAATTTTCTCTTTTTCATATTATTATTTCTATTATTATCTACATTTGTTGTGTTGGTTGTTATTACTTAGCCACAAGCTCCTCTAGCTTGTGGCTAAGTAATAACAGCCGCACGGGTCGAACGATCAGGTTAAGGTACGCTTGCCCCGGTTGATTCGTGGATGGGTGCCTCGAAAAGCACGTTAAGCCGTTGATCCCGGCTGCCATTCTTGGATCTTTGACAGTCGTTAAGAGTCGCCAGAAGACCGAAAGTCTGACAACCAGTCTTACCAAGGGGTTTCGTATTACCCAGTAACTGGTTTGTGCAGGTCAGAAAGGCAGTCACTCCATGTAAAATACTGGTACTCAGCTGCATCCGGTTAGACTGGACCTACTGGAAGCCGACCCCAACATAGTTGGGAAAAGGCTAGGCAGATGATGATAATGAGTGACGCAAATGTAGATGATGATCTCTATTTGTGTAAAACAAGTAAATGTTACATATTTAAGTTATGAAAGAGCGGAGCGTCCTAACACAGGCGTATCAGTTTAAAAAGAGTCTCCAATTACTTGTGTTAAGGTTTACTCGTTAAAAAAATAAACAATTTTTCATAATTTTTTCATTCTCATTTGATAACCCTAAAGGGACGAGATAAACGTCCCAAATGATACATTTGGTACCCAAACCCTAATGAAGTATGTCACCTCTTGGTGCAAAGTAAATATTATGGCAACGTATTATTTTTCGGGTTTTCTAACGTTAAAATTCATACGGCAACATTTGTTATTTTTGTAAACAAGGGCTAATTAAAATTTTCCTGAAAGAAAAAGCTTGTTTGTACAACCGAAAGTAGCCTTTACAACTTTGCTATTTCAAAATTAATTCTATGTCTCAGTGTTATGGTTGTTTTTCCGGTAAAAAGTTATCTAAGTGTTTTTACCTTGGCTCGGCTTACTGTGAATTTTCGGAAACAATCCCCTCTAGACTGCCCCCAATTTAAGTGCGTTTGAGAGTTACCATACAGAAATGGCTGAAATGTATTATGAGATAAAAATAGGGCCAATAAGTATTGACATTTAATCGTAGGTAACATCGTTGTTCAGTGGCCTACAATTTTTTATAAAAAAAACCGGCCAAGTGTGAGTCAGACTCGCGCACCGAGGGTTCCGTACAATTTAAAATTATTATAAATATTTTTATTATAATATGATGTAACTAAAAATTTACGGTTTTCGCAATTTTTCCTTTATCTGTGCTATAAGACGTTGCTTCGTACAAAATTTCAAGATTCTGAGTTCACGGGAAGGTCCTGTAGGTTTTGATTCCTTTGCGAGTGTCGAAAATTTGCGGCATAAACGGCTGTATCTTTTTATTGCGTTGGCTTAGAAGTTTGACTTTTTCACAGCCCCATGGGTCAGTAGACCTGAGTATTTGATATAAATTCCAGTATGATACCTCCACGCGTTCCTGAGAAAAAGGGTCTTGACAGACAGACAGACAGACGGACGGACAACAAAGTGATCCTATAAGGGTTCCGTTTTTTCCTTTCGAGGTACGGAACCCTAAAAAGAGGAAAAAGTGAACAGAGGGAAGGGAGGCCCTTTGCCCTGCAGTGGGACGACACAGGTTTATAATATAGAGGTATGAGGAACAGGGTTTCTCCCTCTATGGAGGATGAGTGAACTTTACACCCTGTTCCTCATACCGCTATACTGGTGACCCCGACGTGATTCATCGGGCAGCTGCCCGCCAGACAACGCCCGACTGGTCGGAAGATCCTCCCTTTCCTATGGAGGATGAGTGAACTTTACACCCTGTTCCTCATTCCTCTATAATAATAATAAATAAAACCGCAAAGAGTTTTCAAAGATATGCCTTAAATGCGAAGTTTTATTTTCAAGCAATTTTTATTTCATGTCTGCTTCTTTAGGCAATAATGTGTTTAATTCTTCACAGTTTAATTTTAAAGATTACGACCATTTAAAAACCCAATAATAGGTACAAAATATTTTTCACACAAAAATAGCTCTTAAGTTCGAAGAATAAACAGACAGATAGAAAAAGTCTAAAAACAACTCTTTTAACCCTCAAATGCGCACGTCATCAAAACAACGGAACGTCGCCATGTAGGGGTTTATTTTACCGACACGTAAAAAATTCAAAACACAGCATGAATATAAACTTGTAGCTCCACTATAAAACTGGTAGTGGTCGGGCCGAAGGGCTTTTATTAATAATGTGGCCCTCGTCAAAGGCGACAGCGAATGACATGGGTACATTGATTCGTGTTTCAATGTGGGACTTTTTTGCTGTGCTCTGTTTTCGGTTTTCGACAGACAATAGTGTTTGTCAATTGATTTATTTGAGTTTGTTTTTACTGGAATCTGTGTGTAGAAGAATGATGCAGTTAATCACAAGCTTTGGCCAACATCGTTAAGAAAGAAGAAGAAGGAGCAAGAAGACTAAGGACCAAGTTAGTTAGTTAGACTAATCTTGAGCAAGCGTGGTAATTAATGCTCGTGCCTTCTCTGTCTGAGAAGAGGCCTTTGACCTATAAAGGGACAGTGATAGGCTGGCATTATCGTTACTATAGTAATTTCTTACCACCCACACCTAACATGAAGTGGAAGATCCTTTAGTAACTAAGAAAGAAAGAAAAATAGGTTTATTTGTCACAGAAACATGTTTATACAAAAAGATGATTAACTCTAATGATAAAGAAAAATAAACACAATGGGGTTTATTCATAAACGATGACTAAAGTTAAGTAACGTTTAAACGTCAAAAATGTATGGTTAAACAGTCGCTAATCACTGCTTAACTTTAAGCAACGTTTATGAATAAAGGGGTAGATAGATACTCGTATAGGTATAGGTAATCACGAACACAAAACAGAAATAGACGATAAAATCACGTCATGACTGAGACAAGAAAGCTTCCTTTCAGTATGATGCTGGGCTATAGGGGGGACTCACAGCCCAGCGCTGATTTTCAGTGGTTACCCAAACAAGAGGGAAATTTTTCGCGGAAAAGAAGACACATACATTAGATAAATACGCAGCAACTTTACCCTTATTTTTCGTCTCCATAAACAAAAATAAGTCAACCAACGTTATTTACTGCTGACGATTGCAGCGTGGGTCGAAAAAGGCTTGGGAGCCCAAAAGACCGGTACCGTAAGATTTTAGAAACCACTCGGGTACGCGAGGGTTAGGTTAGTCGATGTCGTTACTAGATTACGCGTTTTGTAAATAGAGAACGTTGTGTATTTTCCCAGTTTTTCTTTTTCGGATCAGCATCGTATAATTTTACGTTTACTTTGGTTTTAGTAGGTTTTAAAGCTGCTGTGGGCTCGCCTTTGTTTTTTTTTTTGGTGTAAAATCAGCCAGTTAGCGTTAGCCGGTTGCCGACCTGACGGCCAAGGACGGCCTTTAAAAAATGTATAAGTATTTTTTTTTTATATTTTCATCAATTAATCAGGCTTGTTGGTATAAATGACTTAGCAAAAAACATATTATAACAGTGAAAAACTGTAACAATAAGAATCGCCAGATGCCTACAAAACGGCACTCAAAGAGAACAATAGCACTTAATTAATTTTCTTTTAGGATAACATAAAAGAGGATGGAAAAGAATAGGATAGCGGTCTGAACACAGACATTTGGAGAAAAGCGGATTTAAAGCGCTGCAAAATTATCTGGACAGCGAAACACGCGGAAGTAAACCTTATGCTGATAATCTTAAGATCTCTTTGTAAGTATTAGGGTGGAGACCACTATTACACAGAGAACGAATGTAAGGAATGTCTGGAGGATACGTTGGCCGCAATTATGGGTAGGCACGGAGTAGGTAGACGCATATTTTCCTTGTTGATGCCTCGTAATCGCACAGTCTTAAAATAGTTTTGAGCCCACTGAGTTAGTTAAGTGACAATAACGCGAGATGTGTTGGTATTTTGATGGCCTTTGGAACTTTAAGCAATTCTAGAAGTTCGTAGTCATTGCGGTGTCGTGTTAAGTACTGGTTTAATGGTCACGATTGACAGATGACTTGTCTAGGAAAACTATCTTGGTAAGCACAAATTCAATATCAATTGAAATTCAACTTTAGAAACTTTTGCATACGGCTGAAATTTAAACAATGATTGCCCTACTGCAAAAAAATACCTGCCAATACAATAACTGTTATGAACATACCTCCTAACAACTCTAATGCTCGGTTTCTATAAACTAAAACGAATCGTTTTGCTTACCAATGGTAGTATTTTTTTTACCAAATCATCATTTGCCTAGCCTTTTCCCAACTATGCTGGAGTCAGCTTCCAATCTTACCGGATGCAGCTGAGTACCAGTATTTTACATGGAGCGACTGCCTATCTGACCTCCACAACCCAGTCACTGGGTAAAACCATACCCCTTGGTAAGACTGGATGTCAGACTTTCGGGCTTCTGACTACCCGTAACGACTGTCAAAGATCCACGAATGACAGCAGAAAAGTAATTGTGTCTCATCAAGAGTCTTCCTTTTAACCGGTCTTTAACGGTCCGTAAAATTATAGGAATCGGCCATAACTCAGAAAAAAATCTTCAAGCACTCATTTCGTTAGAACCTTTAACAACTTCCTCAAGTTATCATAAAAGAAACTAAGAATATTTGTATACAATTGAAAAACTTTTACCTATATTCAAAACTTCGAAGCTTGGAACGTTATATAAGCCTCCCGTACTGATACAAGTATGTTGTAACTCGAGCGAGACACTAAACGCAACTTGAAGTTTCTCGCACGTGTATTGTAATAGAAAAGCAAGTTATAAGCCCTAACCTGTAATAAAATAAGGAAAATCTCTATGTTCTTTTGGTGCGAATATATGAATTTCGATACATGTCGTAATTTTAGCAATTATTATTACCAGTGAGCATCGTTGACAACTATAAAATAACAGAAAAATAAATACCAATTCATCTACAATATACTCTAGCCCCCACTTGCGTGGTGGATTACAGCCCTCTCGCAAAAAGGAGGCCTGTGTCCCAGCAGTGGGAAAATTGGCTGATTATGCTTGGGTATGCCTGGTAATGGTACCTGACTACTAATGGTGTAATTTTTATCTGAGGAATACATATTGCGGTTTGACAGCTTTTATGTAGAAAATATGTCTAACTGTCAAATTTATTCTTCAGATATAAATTATTTGAGTATTGAAAAACCAGTCCTTAGTCAAACAAAATTATTGTTTCCCAGAAATGCACGATACATTTTTAGTAATAACATTTCCTACTGCAGCCATAGTACCAAAACATTCTCATGAAAATCTAGAGAAAACCCGAACACATCTCTGTGATTTCCTCTCATGTATAGAAAACAAATCAAAGTTTACAATCTCGGCAGCTATTTTGAGGCAGGATGTAACAAACGTTAGAAGTTAGCGTGCGACGTCGACACCGTTTCATTTCAAGTGTCTGTGCTGCGTTTGAACTTGTACCAGTAGTTTTGTGACCTACTTGCCTGTTTACTGGCGGGTGCTTTTCGTTCTTCAGATGTCCCTTCCGGCTTGGTACTCGTTTTTGGTTTGTTGATCGTTTTGGGTGTATGTGTCAGTTAAATTTGAAATGTAGGTAGTGTAAGTTTTGGTAAGATTCAACAATAAGAGAATAGTTTCATATGTAATTTACGCGTTTTACCATGATTTTTCTAATATCAAATCTTCAAAATCTGCAGGTCTATTCAGTAAATATTAAAACTTAGACAAAGTGAGCTTAAAGTGAGCTGACAATTATAGTGCCAATCCCTAGGATCAAGTAGAGTGATATCTCACTTCAAGCGCACTTTACCTAAGTTTTCATGGTGAGATATTTTCAGAAAGACAGGCTGGTCCTTGTGTACGAATTGTGTCCCCTTTACCCAGTGAAGGATGTTTCGGAAGGAAAGTAGGTAAAGCATACTAAACAAACCTCGGGATCAGGAATTTATGTTCAAAATGCACAAGTTTGGATTGCAAACTGCAGTCTCGCTACATTTTTACGTGTTACTCTCAAAATACGAGTGCGACGTAAATTTTACATTTTAATTCCGTTGTAGGTGTAGGTTAATAAACGTTAAATAAACAACTAGCTACATAAACTTTTAAAAATGTTTTGCAGCATTGCGGAAAACTGTGTTTGTTCCGGTTTTTTCTACGGATCAGAACTTCGAGCGGAATTAACAGGAATAGTAATTTAAAGTCTGTGCTAAGGACTGTCTTGTTTTTTTGTTTTTTTTTTTGTTTGGTTGTTCGAACTGTGTTTTTATGGCTAGCTAATCTGGGCATGGCTTAGGTCTGGACAGGCTACGAGCAAAGTAGTTTGTACTTTTTTAATGTTTGAAGATTTTGTGCTCATGGTAATTAAGACATTGATAGTAGGATTTGTTTTTAACACAGTTTTATTAGTTTCACTTGTAACTAACAAACAATTGAATAAAATCGTAGAAGTCAATTTTCACCTACTTCTAATATTGTTGTATCGAAATTTAACTTTGTGTGTATAATGTAGTTCGGATGAAAAAGCTATAATTTGGTATCTTGGAGCTGATTTGATGATGGAGCCAGGAGGAGGATAGTGGAACTCTTCAGTGGCTACTAGTAAGCCCTTAGAGTTTGGGCTCATATGATTTGTTTTGACGAGTCCAATAGATATTGGATAAGCGTGTTTTTTTTAAACACATATTTTTGCATAAAAAGGTCTGTAAGAATGTTTAATTATGTCCTGTTCTCTGCACCCTGGGGAGTCAGCCTCACATCAATCTTTAGACATGATTTTCTGGACCAATTACAGACGAAAATCACTCTCTAAATATAAGCTTTACTGACGTATACATTTTCATTGTGATCATGTTTAAATCCTACATCCAACATTGGAGTTACATGACATACGAGTATTACCATATATTTCCATACGCTATATACATTTAGTTTAGAAGCAAATTCATGTTTCTGAAACTAAATTCCCGTATAATTATTGATTTTCTAAAATGTTCTCAATACGCATTTCTATAAAGTTCCTTTCTATTTTCTGTGTTCACAAAATAAGAGAGAGTAAAGCTTTATACTCTCTCTTATTTACTTTATAAAATTGTATTATGAATGTGAGACGATCATAGGATCGCCTCGCCTCCTTTGACCAATTGATGTCAAAGGAGGTACCTAATTCCATAATCTCCAAGCTCTGTAGTAAAGATTCAAAGTAATGGATTGTCTCTTTTTTACGTTGTGATGACGTTACGTTCTCTTAACCAGAGGATGCTGTTGTTTTAATTTTCCCCGAGTCACTTCTTGACAGTCTGTTGTTTTAAGCAGTCAAGCGGACAATTTTCCTTCACCTTCTATGGTGAAAAGTAGTCATTTACTCCTTCAGGGATTTCCACACACAGTACAAAAATGCTAAAACGAAAAACCTGAGGGATCCGCTCACCACTTCAAGTTTAAAGAGCTTTATAAATCACTGTTTTGTAGTTGAACAAGCTACAATGTACTTTTATATAGCCAAGGTCTCCGACTAAAGAAGTTAGACGCTGTAAATTACTAACTTACACTATAAACAACATTTTTATACAGATTTTAAAGCCGTTTCTTTGGAAAGTTTAGTGAAGTGTCACATTATAGTGGAAATACTGGTTTTGTCTCGCTTTAGAGGTGTATGGGGAACTCCTGCTACGAAAGTTTTACCTAGTTGATATTATATGTTCAAGCCGTTTGGGGTTGAAACACTAGGGCCATGGGGTCCGGGTGCCCACTTGGTTTTTAGAGATATCACCAAGCGGTTAGTCGACTCTTCACGTGACCAGAAGGCTGGCCTATTTCTTGGCCAAAAAATTAGCATCGCCATAAAACGTGGCAATGCTGCAAGCCTTTTGGGCACTGTTCCTATTGACAGCGATGCGGACAAATTTTTTGATGCCCTATGATTCTTTTGCTTATATTTTCATATTTATATGTACGAGTACATATTAAAAATTTAAATGTTAGCTTTTAATTATGTTAATATTATCTTGATTAATTAAATAAATAAACTTGCGTTGATATTATACTTTACTTTTGGACGTGATGATTTTATGGTAATGTCGGCTTGTGGGTATATTATTGCCCTGATAGAGGGCACGAACCTCTTCATCAATCAACTCGGGTTATCACAATCCGTCTCGGCCTATCTTGCCTAATTTGTGGAAGATCTCAGGCTCGATCTTTATAACATACCTACAAGTGATAAATTGAAACCTTGGCAAGTCGGGATTTTTTTTTTTTTAATAAAAACGTTGCCCCACACTAGGAATTTCTCCTGTATCGTGGGTGCGTTCACAAACATTTAAACTCACATACACAAACAGCCAGACCCGGAACAACTACTTGTAGGTCATACAAATATTTGCTCCGTGCGGGAATCGAACCCGCGACACGCAGCGCAGCAGTCAATCGCTTAACCACTGCGCCAACCGTGCCGTCAAAGTTGGGTTTTAGTTGAGTTTTCAGGCTTATTATGATGAAGTTAATTTTGAGTTAATTAGCAACTGCCAACTTACTTTCTTAATCCAGTTAGTTGTTCAGAATCCGATATTCTAAGCAGTTGACCCCATTACCTATTAGATCTACTAACATTATCAGTATTACCTAATTGTACATTGTTACATAATCAGCCTCTAATGATCCCACTGCTGGGAAACAGGCCACCTCTCAGTGAGAGGGAATGCGCCATAATACACCACACAAGCCCAATGCGGGTTGGTAGATGTCAAAATATGTCATCGAGTTTTTTGTTCTAGGACGTCCCTATTTCCTTACGATGTTTTTCTTCACCTATTTGAGAGCAGTGATGATGGAATAATTTACACAAAGTAAAGCGCCTGTCTGGGTTTGAACCTACAACTCGTAAGTAGCGGCAGTTACCATTGGGCCACCTCTGCTCTCGTATATTGTTAGTTGTTACCTAAAACTCCACTTGACTGATAGCTCTATTCGAGGAATAATTTTGAAATTTTGACAGTTATTTCATACAAAAACTGTCAAACGACAATTTTATTCCTCGAATAAAAGTTATGTGGTGATGGAAAAATCAGTCCTAAGTTCACAAAGGAGACTCCAGATAAATATAAGGCTTTGACTTTGTCTATAACAATAAGGCAATCTATCTAGCCGTGCAGCCTTTTGTCGACTACGTTCAGGTCTTTTTTCAGCATAATAGAATGCGATTTATCAGTACTGTAAGGTATGTCATGTAAAAGTAGGAAATAAACGACGCTCTCTTATAATATCAAAAGACTGCCTCAAGGTACATCTTCAGCCCAGTTCGGTTGAAAACAGGGCTCCTTTAAAAATATTATCCCTGGACATTAGAACATATACCTACTACACGTTTCCTACAGTATAAACCCCGACCATTTGTAAAGATAGTCTCGTTTAGCAAGAAACTTGACAAATTGGTTACTGTAGCTTCCTATAAATCGTTCAGACGTCAGCGATGGCGCGATGGCCGACCACTTTGGCACAAAAACCGATTTTCAACGGACTTTGTGTAAGGAAAGCTATATCGAAGCGTGTTACATGTGGTTTAAGTGATGAGGGGAAATAAATTTGGATTTAGGTTAATTTATAAGATGATTAATAAACTTTTTGACTAAACACAAATGTTGTTTTTGACACTCATTGTCGAGGCCAATAAAAGACTACTATAAAAATGACACCAGCAAATAGGTGGATAGTATGCAAGCTTCTTTTGCCATATAAATGTTTTATTTTTTATAGATCAGCGATTAAAATGAAAATCACACAATATCACATCTGTATCACCTCGACGGAATAGGAAGAGTAGGAATACCTATAGTTCCAAAAAAATTACAGGCTTAATGCTTGCTTCTTCACAAAAAAATATAAGAAAACACAACACAAATAATAGCACATAATACCACACGTCTTTTAAACTCCCCATACTTACAAACCCGTAACAAATTCCAACACAACTCAGAACAAAAGCACTAGATAACAAACAATTAGTACGTTTTCGTGCGCGCACCCCTAATCTGAGCGTTCGTTCGTACGGTATTATTCTACTCTGTAACATAACCCTCGAATTTGGGAGGATCAGAGGTTTCGGGAGCTTCTATTGTTTTTGGAGACTAAAGACCGACTAATTGTCTAGTACGTACATCTATTGAATGAGAGGCGGTTACAAAGCAGATAAACGGGGAATTAGATATAGATGTTGGTATGAATGACAAGGTAGAATAATTTGTACGAGTAGTCGGTTGGAATGACAATACAAAGGGAAACTAGTTTAAAGAAGTCCAAGTTAAAAACAAAGAAAACTGAACTGAAGGCTAAGAATTTTGGTCCTGAAAGGCTGTATTGTGAACGATGGTAAAGTCTTGAAGCTCGGTTAAGCATTCTTAACCGTTGCCTTATTTCTCTTGAGATTTTGAATTTTATGGATTATTACGCATTACTTTCGATCCCGTTTGAATGTCGGGATAAAATGTATTCTATGTGTTAATCCAGGGTGTCAGCTACGTCCATACCAATCGTCATCAAAATTGGTCCAGCCCTTTGAGCGTGAAGAAGTAACAAACATACAAACACACACACTCACTCACCAACTTTCGCCTTTAGGTATAATATTAGTGTCATATTCATACCGAATTACACCTGCATGTTATTGTCTCACTGCTAGGTATGGTTTTATTCTCAAAGAAGAAAAAAATAAAAAAGTAGAAAAATTTAAAACTAGTAGAAGAAGCACAATTAGCGTTACTTTAAAAGCGAATCGAAGAAAATAAGTTAGGTATTACGTCGGGTCTAAGTGGCAAGCCAGCATTTTCTAAATACTATCACGTAGCACCGATTGCTCTCAATGCACCTAATGAAGAGACCGCTTAGAACTTTTCCCAGTCTTGTAAAAACATTAAATTCGAAGAAATAATATCCAGAATTCCAAATACTTCGGCCATTTTGCGAACTGACAAAAATAATAAACTGACTGAATGGACAAATATTTAGCCTCCCTACGGCTCTAACGACTGCATTTTTATAAGAAAAAGTCCAATAGCTCATTTAATGGCCAATTGGCATACTCCTGCTTATTGTTCCATTATTAATATTTTCTTTTCTCTCACTAAATTGCCTTGCTTCAGCGAAATGTTTTGGAAAAGGTCCTTGATTAGCCTCGTGATTTTCTTTGTACGTCCTTTGTGAGAAAGTTTTTTCTTCAGTTCATTTGGATTTAAAAATGGCGCAAGTTGTCGTCCTTTTTGTGTTGGGGATTTTTGTGAGGCAGCCTTTGTCAAAGAGTTCTTGTAGCGTTTGACTTGAATGTTGTTGAACATTATACGAAAATAATTCTGGATTTTCGAATATTACTACATTCCGTTTTAATATTACAATCCTTTTACACAGGTTATCCTCAAAGTCCTACTATCATTAAGCCTAACCTAAAATCCCTTGAATTAAAAAAGGATTCAGCCAAAACGTAGGCTTAACTCTAACCAGACACTCATTACCATTGTCCCACCGAAACGCGTGCATTTAATAGATGGTACTCAAACGATTATCGTTCTGTATAACATAAAAACTTTTTCCTCTCCACTCCAATGCACATGTTCATATGTACAACACAAATTGCTCGCCCACCTGTCACGGGTTAATTGGAATCTTTATGCGAAAATATTTGTCCCCTCAGACCCTACAATGCCCAATTAAGCCTGATCTCTCCGGTTTCCTAAATTCTGAACATCTGTAACAAAATCTGGGGTGTTCAGGGATCTTGTTCCACTGGTCAGTGGCCCTTCCGCTTGCCTTGATTAACGTTTCCTTGCTTTTGTGTGCAACGTACCAGTTAATATGAATTAATAAGATTTTCTATTCGTTCCATGCAGGGAAGTGCAGTCATACGGGAATTTTATCTGAACCGTATAATTTATTTTAGCTTTTATTTGAGTGTAGCAATTTTGTGAGGATTCCGCAGGGAGTGAATTTCATCTGCATGATATTTGTGACCGTTAAAGATAATTTATGCTGTCGGTTAAAAACAAAAGAGGTAGAATGTGTGTGTATCTTTTATCCTTAATCAAGAATTGGTGAATATTGTTAAAAGAATTGCATCTGAAAACATATTATGTTTTTTAATCATCCGAATGATTAGATCATTGTTAATAAACGAAGCTATGAACCAACAATTTCGCAGCTACCACAATAATATAATAAAATAAGTAATATCACAAAAGCAGGCCTTGTCTTTATATTCCCAGAAAGACGAATTTCTTATTCAACCTATACGAATTCCCGCCACGAATTTGCCAATGACGTTTCTTCAATACTTCGACCGAGTGTTTTCTTCCCCATTTATTATTTCCCGTTTGTCTTTAGCCACCATTCTTGGCCCAAAGTCGGCACAGGTTCGAAAAGTAATTTCCATTGGCCTCCAAAGCGATATCGTTGTTTTTAGAAAACTCAGTGCCAACAATTCGCGGTGTTTTCTCGTTTTTGCCTTCCGATATAAAATTCTGATTATTCACGTGTTTACTTAGAAAATGAGAGTGTTTCTGGCGCGTTTTTGTTTTGGCTTAGCGCTGTATCGTAAGGAAGTTTGGGTTCAATATCGGAATATTAAAGTAAATAACTGCTATCGTTTCAATACTCCCAATCCTTTTTGTATTGTATGTTTCGAAGTACAAAATATTGTTACTGAAGAAACAAGTTTTATTGCAGTTTTTTGTGTTATTGGGTTTAAAAAATACAGGCGGCTTACGTACCTACTCCGGTAGTAAGTGGTAATACCAGAGGCGTTGCGTTGCATTGCCACCCTATAGCAAAAGCTGTCTGCTGCCTGTAATTACACAACTGCTGGTCTACTGTTACTACATTTATTTTGTAAGTTGACACCAAATTGACACTTAAAACTGTTCTCGTACAAGGCTATTAGAAGGATGGTAGGAGGGTCCGTTGTTTGTTAGCGGAAGTTGTAAGAATCGATTGAGACGGATGAGCTGATATGTGAGTCGTATTCGTTCGACATTTTGCTAAGTGATCCTTCTTATTTGTGTCTCATTTATCTCGGGATTTGTTTTGATCAATTATTGTTTTTGTTTACTCATTTGTTAATGTTGAATTATTTCGTAATCATTTATTTGTTGCAAGTTTCTTTTTTAAAACGTTGTGAATTTCATTAGACTCATCATCCATGGTTCTATTATTTTAATCCTCATGTTTATTAAAATCTCTTTTATTTCGCTTTATGTGGGAAAAATGTTAAAATATAACACACACGTCACAACCATAGCTGTCACCTACAAAAAAGTACGTGGTAGGTGGTAAGGTATACATAGCCTCACGTGGATACAAATGGGATGGGAGGGATGGAACAGGGATCCCTGTGGCTTTATTTTTAATCAAATCCATTCCACGCCTGTCCATATTTATTATACAAGCACTCTCTGCAATAGAATTAAGTCTGCCAATATTTGGAGTGTTTTTTTTTTTCAATTTTTGCAAATGAATCATTTCACGGAATCGTGCTATTGTTTTGGTATTATTGACAAATGGATTGCCGTCGAATCCTATTGGTTAATGTATTGACATTATTTATGGGTATGTTTTGTTTGGCGTTTACAATTTGGGTTACGTCGATAGGTTTGATGAAAGGTGTGTCTTCGTCTTAAATTACATGAATATTAAGGTCGGTTTTTGATTGTTTTCTGACCAATTTTCAGACTTCAAGCTGTTTTATGTTTGTTCATGTTTTGTTTTATTGTGTAGATATATTACTTAATTATTAGTAAGTAAAATTTAAGTAAAATTGTGGTGTCTTACGACTTCCACGCGAACGAGGTTGCGGGTAAAATTCTATCATATTTATTAATCATAGTATAACATCATCAATCTAACATCAGACTGTTGTAAAATAACGAATGGTGAAGTTTAATTTACTTTCAAGAATACGTCAAAACAGGTTTCAACAGCTGTTTTTAATAACAACATCCCAATGAAAAGGCGTTTCTTTTATGCTTTTCTCACTTCATGCGGCATAAAACTGCGATAGAACAAAACCATTCGCATAGTGGAATAATAAATAACATTTTGAATACAGTAATTTATGCGGAGCTCGAAAAGTAGCGGCGCCTAGCACGACCTACTTTTGTTCAGCAAATATTATGAAACAATGTTTGTACAGTGATGTAGATCATTTATTTCTGCGTAGTCGGCAACTTAATCAAGTCGCTCGAAATTACGACAAAAAATATTCGGAATGTTCCAAGATGGCCAATTTATGAATAAGATATTTTTTGGTACATTATGGCTGCTTTTTATGACTCATCTTCATAATAATTAAGTAATCAAGCTAATGCCCGTTTTCACTAACACTAGGCGACACCTAAATAAATGCGCGTTAAAGGAATTTCAACGCTCGGCTCAGCACTGAAAGTTGAAAATCCAACAGCGTGATTTTACTTATGGGTCACCTAGTATTAGAGAAAACGGCATTAGATAAGTTAAAAAAATATACATACCTAGAATATAATACGTAGATCTAGATAAAAAGCTTTTACGCTGAAAGTATTTACAACGAAAATGTGTGAATATAAAAACCCATTACCCTCTTTAATAATATAAACAAACCATTCTTACTTCAGATAGCCATTAAAAAGCAAACCTCAATAATAAAAACAAAACGAGCCACAAAAAGCCGCAGTCTATTCCCGCACATCAGAAATTCAATTATTTTGCACTCCGCAGAAAAAAGATCCTTTCGAAATTATAAACTAACATCACTAAACCGAGATGGGGGATAATCCTAATACTCGTAGCGTCTGACATTTTCATATTTCCATTCCGTTTTTCCTCTGAGAACTAATTTACGTACATCCTTTTGATGGCAACATCTAACGTTCACAGCGTTCGAAATGGGAAACCAAAATATTTTTTTAGCCGAATGCATTACTCGAGCCATTTTAGTCCAACGGTGACTGGATGATATTCTTTTTACTCTTGGAAAAAGCCTACCTTCCCAAAATTTCAACTGTTTACGAGTGTGCGGGGTTAAATCGGAAAGGGCAGCTATTATTGGTTTTTCGTGGGACGTGATTAGTGAGCCTTCATTTGTTTATTTGGATCCTGGTTGAGGGTTTTTGGCAACTGGCGAACGTCTACCGCTAGTAATTGGAGACTCAAAAAGAAGAAAAAAATTCTATTGAAGCGAGACAAAGCAAGAAGAATACGTTAAGAGGACTGTAGACTTTAGTAATTGGATGAAGAAAAGGAAAGACAAGAAGTTATAATAAGGCTTGTGCAGTCAATTTTCAGCCGTGTGCGAAAGTCATTTAAATCTAGTTTGAATTGCTTTCGAATTAGTTTCTACTCCAATGAACTGCAGACCCTTTATTAGCATCTAACACCAAGTTGCAAGACCAATCGCACATAGACTGTAGATAATGAAAAGTACCAGATAGCCACAGTATAATAAACACCAGTACGACAAACAAATGTAATTATAAAATGTCACTTTTTATAATACGAAATTCAGTAAATAGATGCAGGTGAGCCGTGAATAATTGATTTGTTTCTGTTATACCAAATAATCCGGGGAGGGTACAATTGAATTATAAATGACCACCCGAGCCTGTTCACCCTGCTTGCTAAATGTGTTTTGTTTATTGAGTCCACATTTTGTAAAAAAATATGTGTGCTTCAATTTAGTAATAATGGGTGAAAATGGCATAATTCATTTTTCAAATCGGCGATGAAAGGCGATACACATTTTTTTTAATCAAATTACAAAATTGTAAGATGTTTTTCATTTGATAAATGAGTATTTACTTTAACCCCAATTTTCTCCAATAATATTATTCAATTTCAATAAATCTAATGTTACTTATACAAACACTAATTGTTGGAAAAGGTGATTACATAATTATAATGTTAAATACAGATGAATGTGTTACGAATTTCCTTTAGTGAGTGATTGCGTGAGAATTTAACCAGAACAGGTCTGTTTACACTTTCAGCTTTTCAATTGTAAGGTCCGGGGTTCTAACCCAGACAGGCGCTTTCACTTTGTGTAAATTATCTCATCACCCACTGCTCTTAAAATGGTGAAGGAAAACATCGTGAGGAAACCGGCATGTCCTAGAACCAAAAATTCGAAGACATGTGACATCTACCGACCCGCACTGGGCCCGCGTGGTGGATTACGGCCCAGTCCCTCTCACCGAGAGGAGGCCTGTGTCCCAGCAGTGGGAACATTATAGGCTTTGATTGATTATGTGTTATGTGGGTTCTAACTAATAATCTTCACACATAAACCAAATATATTACGAACACATCCAGCGAACAATAAACACAACTTACGCAATCAAGAATTCAAAAAGCGTTTATCCGTTCCCACAATCTCATTCTAATATAAAACAGATAAGACAATGCGATATATTGAAGACAATCGGATATAAACGCAAATGTCGTCTAAATATGCAAACGATCACCAGCGAAACGCGGAGCCGAGCGCCATTTTTCAATCGTACGCGAGTTGGCGTACTTAATCGTTTCAGCCTACAGATTAACTTTTTGCCAGGATGCGTTGAAGGTTTTGAGTTTCAGGATATTTAGATCTGTATGTTTTGGTGTACAATTCAAGGTTTTGTTTTGATGTAATTGTTGACACTTCAGCAAGCTTCACATTATGAGGTAAGGTATTAAAAGTTTTTTTTACATTGTTCTCACATATAAATATAAATGTGACATCATTGGGCCCGCGTGGTGGATTACGGCCCACTCCCGCAGGAGAGTGTCCCAGCAGAATATTATAGGCTGATTATGTAAGGTCAAATAGGCAGTCGCTCCAAGTGAAACACTAGTATTGAGCTGCATCCGGTAAGACTGGAAGCTGACCCCAACATAGGTAGTTGTGGAAAGGTTAGTTAGATGTCATTATCTACGAATCTTTCTTAACATAACACCGTTGTTATGTTATAAATATAAACTCAACAGTAATGATTTACCTAATATTTTTATAACAATATAATTTAAAAGAGTGTCCATGGAGTTACTTGCCCGTTCTTCTCCATAGGTACCTGCTACACTTTGGGCAGCTTCATATTTCTGACTGACCGACTCCTTGACAATTCAAAAGTGCCTGTAAATGGTGAAATAATTTAATTTGAGTTTGAGAAGTCTAGAATCTATCGAGCCTTTGTAAAAGATGATTCCAAAATAATTAATTCAGGCTAAGGAAAAACCAATCGATTCCATTCTACAATCAACCACGAACAAAGAAATATAACCCTAATTTGAATACGCAACTTTCAAACGACTTAACTTTGAACAATAACAGTTCTCAAAAATATCAAAGTTAGGTACTCACCAAAAATATCTCTCTTTTATTTTTCCAACAGTAGAGCAATCAATCGCGGGTGAGGCAGACGTCTGCACAGACAGCGCAAAGAAATGTCAATAAACGACAAGAAAATTTATCTTTTCCTTACGGAAATTGAAATTTCGACCTCCGGCCGTCAAGTGGGGGCTGTCGCCACAAATGTACTGGTTGAATGGGAAGATTAAGCCTTTCATATCGATTATTACAGGCAACTAAATAGCTTTTTGACGAGGGAATTGTAAATGGAAAATAAATCGAGTGGACTACAATTTTTACTATACAACGTGATTTTTTTGATATCCCATAACTCTAGGGGGTCATTGTACTCATCATTATGAACAACTTTTACTATGGGACCAAACCTGAAAGCGCGAAAAAAATCAACTGTTCCCTACATTTATGTTTGTATAACTCGTCAAAATATAGGGAACACCAGATTTTTGTTTCGCGATTTCGGGTTTGGTCTCGTAGTAAAAGTTGTTCATAATGATGAGTGCAATGACCCCCTCGAGTTATGGGATATAAAAAAAAACACGTTGTACATCATGAGGTGATTTAGAAAACCCAACATGAAATAAGTTTGCTGTCTACAACAGAAGCTAAACTAGTTTTTGTGGTACCTAATATAATTATTAGGTATTACTGACACGGCAAAAAAATTGCTTATTGTGACCTTAGTTACCTTCGTGAAAGCGAAATATAATTCAAGAATTTGACATTAATTCTGCCCATTTGTCCTTACATTTTGTACTTTGTGTAAATAATTTCATCACCATTGCGCTCAAAACGGTGAAGGAAAACATCGTGAACCGGCCATGTCCTAGAACCTAAAATTCGAAGAAATATGACATATTATATCAACTGGGTGGATTACAACCCACTCCCTATCTCTATCAAGGCCTGTGTCCAAGCATTGGGAATATTATAGGCCGATTATGCATAAGCGTCCTTCCATTTGCAGTCCTTACCTTGGGTCAACTTACAAGTTCTTTTTAGTTGCAACTTACAAGTTCTTTTTAGTTGCAACTTACAAGTTCTTTTGGTACCTAAGCATGAACCTACCTACTGACAATTTTTCGTTCCCACGATATTCAGAACCACAATTTTCCCTAAGCGCTGCGATTCCATCCAAATCTATTGGTCACAGTTCAATACATTGCCGACCTCGTACGAAGAAATATATTCATAGTTACAGTAACGCCACAATTTATTTGCTCATTCAACGGTATCCGACCGTGGCATTATCATAACTAAAGGCCCAGGCACAAAAATTTCCTATTCGATTTCGGGTCCGTTTTACAGAAGAAAGCGAGACCCGAGTCCCTTTAGCTATAAAAGTTATTTTACATCTATCGTGACTTTCCACAAAATTGAATTTGCACTCAAATTCTTTCTCTGCCTAAGTTTATTTTGAGGTTAACAACGTGTGGGGGTCCATTGAATTTGATGGACCTAACTTTATTCAAATGTTAATAATAATAATAATAATTTATTTGCATCAAGTTTTACATTTTACATTAAATACATGGTAGTACATACAGTTTAGAGTAAATTAACAATAGCGTGGCGACACCAGCACCCTTGCTAAGTTGCCAAGACAACTTGTGTTAAAGATGCTGGGCCCGACCGACCCTTTATTGGATGTTTCTATATCGCATTTAGGTACATACATGCCATTTTGTAATTATACAACTGGTTCATTATATGGCATAGGTAAACGGACAAATAAACTATTTAGGAAAGGAAATTAAACAAAACTAATTTTTTTATGAATGGAGTAGTGTAGTGTGTGTAGGGGTGTGTGAGGGTGTGTGTATGTGTGAAGGTGAGCGTGTGTGAAGGTGTGCATGTGTGAGGGTGTGTGAGTATGAGGGTGTGTGAGTGTGAGGGTGGGGGTGTGTGTGTGGGTGTATGTGTTATTCCTATATTCGTGGGTAATGGTAGCGACCGATGAGCAAATGAGGATAGAATGGGGTTTAACGGGAGCTGTATTGAGTCAACAATAAGCTTTCTGTGTTGTTGTAATTAAGTGTTTGTAGCCAATTATTTAGCTTCTTTTTAAATGACACTATAGGGAGTGAGTAAAAGTTCAGTATTTTGTTAAGACTATTGTAGAGATGAGGACCTTGGAAACAGGGAAATCTTCTTGTAAAAGAGTATTTACAACGGAAGGGTTGACATACCTTGTCTTTGCGTCTTGTGGTGATTATTTTATAGGAGGTTCTTTGATGCTGATGCAGCAGGATGTGTAATATAAATAATTGTCGGACTGTGAGGACTTTACAGTTCCTATATAGTTCTTCAGTTGGGAAAAGGATGGATCGAAAGGTACTAATTTTTAGCACGGCTCTCTGAGCTCGTTCTAGCTTCAAAAGTACCGTTTTGGGTGCACCACCCCAAGCGCATATACAGTACGTTAGGAGAGACTGACAAAGAGCAAAATATGTAGACCTAATAGTTTGAGGTTCTGCGATGTGGCGAAGACTACTAAAGACAAACATTAGCTTTCTGATTCTCTTTGTCAATAACTCTATATGAGGTGCAAAGCTCAGGCCATCATCAAGAGTCACACCGAGATATTTGATGGTTCGACAACGTTCCAATTTTGGACATGTACATGTCGCAGTGCCAGACTGTAAACATGAATGCGCTACTAAAGCATATGAATTTGGAGGTTGATTGGAATTTCGTAAGCTGTAAGTAAGAATTTTAGTTTTGTCGGTATTGATAGTGAGAATGTGTCTTTGGAGCCATTGTAGAACCCTATTTAGTCCTTTTTGTGCGGAATCGAAGGTGTCATCCCAAGTGTCGCCAGAGAAGGTAAGGACGGTGTCATCAGCAAACGCCACGATTCTTCCATTTTCCAAACTCAGATTACATAGTTGGTTTACGTATATTAGAAATAGGGTTGGGCCAATCACACTGCCTTGGGGAACGCCGAACGTCACTGGTTCCTCTCTACTGTGGTAATTTTGTATTTTTACACACTGGGTTCGGTTTTGAAGGTAGTCCCTAAATATATCAAGTGTTTGGTCACGAATCCCGAGTTCCTCCAGCTTTATTAATAAAACAGAAATCGAAACCGTATCGAATGCCTTTTTTAGGTCCAAAAAAATTGACAATACTTTCTTTTCCTTGTCAATATTTTTTGTAACATGGTCGATTAGGTCAATTACAGCATTGTTGGTAGATTTGTTGCGTCTAAAGCCGAATTGTTTGGGAGAAAAAAGCTTTTTATCCTCCATATAAGTCACTAGTCTTTTGTTGATAAGGCGTTCTAGAACTTTAGAGATAGAAGGTAAGACTGCAATAGGACGATAATTATTTAGAAGCTTTTTGCTCCCACTTTTGTGAATTGGGTGTATGATGGCCTTCTTGAAGTATAAGGGGAAAGTGCCGGTATGGAAACAGAGATTAAAGATATGTGTGAGTATGGGGACCAGTGTCAATGAATAGCGTTTTAAAAACTTTGTTGGAATATTGTCCCAGCCTATAGCAGAATCTGATTTAAGCGACATTAGTACCTCCTCAACCTCCACCTCATCGGTGTCTAACATGACGAATGATTGTAAAGGTGAAGATGTGAAGGCAATATCTGGTGGAATTTTATGACTACCAGATGGACATGAAAACTTATCAGCAAGTTCCCTGCCGATGTTGGCAAAAAACTTGTTTACTTTGTCAACCGAGAGCTGAGGTGAAGTAGAAGAAGCCAATAAATCAGTGTTGGGTATGTTTGGTTTGTCTGTATTAGTTACTCTCTTTATCACCTTCCAGATCTTTTTATTGTCTTTTGAAGCCTCACTCAATTCTCTCCTATCATAATCTCTTTTTAGTTTTTTTAATATTTTTGTGCAGTAGTTCCTATATCTTTTATATGTAATACTTAATATAACATTGTTCGGAGATAGCTTGAGTTTTTTATGCATTGCATCTTTATTACGCATACAGCGGAGCATACCAACGGTCATCCACGGTTTGAGTAAGCGTTTTTTATTTGGGATCTTGATTATAGAAGTGTGAGTATTTATGAGTCTAGCTAGAGAGGTAACTAAACTTTTTGTCGCTTCATTAGCGTCGGTATGTTCGTAAACTGCTTTGAAATTAGTAGTCTTCATCTCACTATCAAGGGATTCGTAATTAGTCTTCAAAATGGTGCATGACCGTGGATTTACAGATCGTTTTAGATTAAGGCAAAGCATTACAGGGTTATGGTCGGTGATGGAGGCGTGTAATACTATGGTGAGTGCAGACAAGTTAGATTTGAGCATGATGTGGTCAAGACAGGCATTCTCTCGAGTGGGAAGTGAGTGAGCAGGTAGTAGGCCATGGGAAGCTATGAGATCGAGATAGTCCGAGGTTTGGTTGGAAGATATAGTACATGCGATGTCAAGGTTAATGTCACCAACTATAGCTATGTTTTTATATGTAATCAGGCTTGTTAAAAGAGCGTTTAGGGATTGTAGGAAGTTACATACGTCTCTAAAAGACGGAGATCTATATATACATATTATTGCCTTATCTGTGCCGATTTTTAGCACTAGACAACTGGCATCTGAGAAGTCAGGTTCTTCAACTGTGTAGTTCTCTATATTTTTAGCATAAAGGACTACACCATCGTTCTGGTTTAAGTGTCTTTTTGTCTGATAATAAGAGTAGCTATCGATAGTTGGGATTGAATCATTATAACGTTTCAGCCAGCACTCAGTCAGTACTAGTATTTCGCAGTCAAAGTTTATTCTATGTAGGAGGGTTAAGAAAGAGTCGAAGTTTGCATGAATAGAGCGAATGTTCTGGGTAATTATTTTTAATTGGTTGGATGGGTTAGTGACATAGCTAGTGCATTCTTCGGGGTCAAGATTAAGTGTGGTAGAGACTGAGAGCCCATCTATATGGCTAATAATTTCTGACACATTATCCACTGTTAATTGTTTTTTTTTATGGGTGTAGCAGACTGAGGGGTCATAGGGTATTCTATATATAATTCAACTACGATATCGACAAAGACTTTAAACAAACATAAGGCAAACAAGCACGTATGGTTACAACCCGGAACAACACATAGGCTACCGTTTATGTCGGTTCCCCGCGGGCGGAACCACGGGTAAGAGCTAGTGCTGTATATGTGAATGTGGTGTAGAATATACTGTGAATTAATTGTGAATGTGTCTAGTAAAAACTGATACAATATATTAAATGTATTGTGTTTGTTGATTGTTGTTGTGTGTAGTGATTGCTTGTATAGTGTAAATAGCGCTCTAATGTACTTTGGTTTTAGTGTGTTGGCATACACGTACAAAAATATAAAAAAAAGCAGAAAAAATCTTAAAACTACGTTAAATACAGGAAAGTTAACATGGCATGCAATTTTCAGACGAAGGATCAATGTTTTAGGAAGGTCGCGTTTCAGGGTGTTACTAAGTGTATCTAGTCATGTTTTTTTTTGCTGATTCAGACCTTCAAAGTCGGATTCCTGTGTTATTCTCTTTGCCGGCGCTCCCTCTTCCTTTTTTATGTAGACTTTGCCATGTGATGTCCAGTGGTACGCGTAGGCATTTAGCTAGCTTGATAGAACAGCTTCCTGGCTTTAGTGGTAAGACTCTCAGAGATGAATACGGGACTATTTCCCGGCATTTTAATGTGTGAGCTGTTAAGTCGGTTGGACTTGTGGTCACGATTGTAGTTTTTTATGTTAGTTAGAAGTTTGTCCTTGATTATGGTTGACGTAAATTCGACAGTAATGGGCCCATCACTTTGAGGTTTTCTGTTACTAGTAATACGATAAACATCTCTGAGCTCACCTGTTTGTATTTCGGTGCTCACAGCGGTTCCCAGATTTTTTACAATACCTATAAGGTCATCCTTAGACTCATTAGGTTTTTTAGGTACATTGCGGATTTCTAGACTTGATGATTTTGAATTTCGTTCCATGATCTCGACTTTTTCCTCTAAATATCCAACATACTCCAATGTGCTCCTCTTTTCATTTTCTAAACGAGCCAATTTAGTCATGAGATCGTCATATTTACCACTCAAAAACTCAACCGTTCCTTTCAATTCCGTATTTTGTACCTTTATTTGGTCCAAATTACATTGCATTACACTAAATTTCTCATGTTGCTCCTTTCTCAAGGTATCAAGTGATGCCATAATGTCTTCCCGGAGAGATTTCATCTCAATTAATTGTTCCGAATCATGTTTACGTTTTTGTCGTAAAGTGATTCTGTCCAACGTTTGTTCCAAAACTGGTGATGACAAATCGGGCTCTGAACTGTGGTGAAGAAGAGGTTCACTGCCAGGTTTAGGTGGCGTCCGGACCGTCCGGTTCATCATTTTGAAAAGATAAAATATGCACCTTACGTCTGGAGTTGACAAGCGATCGGGGCGAAGACACACGTTGCTTGGTGTAATTTGTTAGGCGCCTGTAATTGCTAGTAGTCAGTGGTAGAGGGCGGAGTCAGGTGGTAATGACTCACGCGCAGTCGAAAGAGATGGGTAGCGTGGACACCAACTTGCTTTCTCGCCTCACTCGCCGCAGGACTCGATCTCTTGCAACACTTTGCGCGCCTGGTACTTTTCGAGAATTAAACTTGACGATTTATTTTAATTTTTATATTAAAATTTAAATATTGATTTAATTAAATAGACTATTTGGGTAAACACGTCCGTGCGCAATGGCTGTCCGAGGGGAAGGGAACCTGAATCGCGAAACAAAAATCTGGTGTTCCCTACATTTTCCCCTTCATACGAACTTAAATGTAGGGAACAGCTGATTTTTTTTTCGCGCTTTCAGGTTTCGTCCCATAGTAAAAGTTGTTCATAATGATGACTACAATGACCCCCTAGAGTAATGGAATATAAAAAAAACACGTTGTATAGATCACATTTCTGGTTTACCGAACGAAGTCACTATCTGAATTCCTTATTTGTAGGAGAATAAGCCTTTGCCCTGCAATGGGACAGCTATTGGCTGATTATTCATTTGATTTGGATACCTTTATAAGTTTGCTTCCAACAAATGCCTTTGTCAACTAATTTGTCACTTGTTTGTCTCTTTGTCACTAAATATTCCGGTCACCTAGGCTGGCTCTGTCGTCCCACTCAAGTTGTAACGTCCAATATTGGCCACACTTCAGTGTGCTCTACTCCACTCCACATCCTGACAAGAGGCCTATCGAAGTAGTTAGTAATACTCGTACGTCAATTGACATTGAAGTGTGAATATCGACCCTTGAGAGTGCAATATCCATATTAGACAATTTGGAACAAGTAGACTATGAACTACCTTTCCATATACTCAGGGTGGCAGGGACATCGACGCACAAACTTTAACCATGACCCCAGCAAATGATTAGAAGAAATTTGTCGTCGGTTACCAAAAAATAATTCTGCTTTTTTATGGAAAAGAGACCTACCTACGCGGTCAAAATGTATGGACTATTTTTTTTATAACCGTTGAAAAATGTCAACTCCTAGTTCTGAATCATGTCCTGAATACATGATAACAGGCTGTGCGTCGACGTCTTTGCCACCTGTAAATTCAAAAAGTAATCTTTCAAAGGAACGATACTTAAAAGGACCTCTTTGTCCCATATTTATTACTGCCGATCGATTCTGTAAAAATTTCACCGTGAAAAGTTAGGTGAAGTGAGCTTAGAGTGAGCTGTCAACAGTGTCAATCCCTAGCGTTAGTGGGAATGACAGCTCACTCCACGTTCACTTCACCTTAGTTTTCACAGTGATATGGTAGAACCACACTGCTGTTAAAAACATGTTACTGGATAAGTTGTTTAAATTTTTTTGGAATAATTTTTTGTGACTCATGTTGGAGTGTGATTTTAATTCAGGAGAAAATTTTTGTTGACGAAATATTTAAGGCAACCTTAATTTTGTATTTGAAAGAAAATCTGCCAATTGACTCATACATATTAGATATACGCATATTTGTATACGAGTACATACATAGCAAGCCTAAACTCTACAATTTTTTGTCCATAAGGGAAAAAAAAACTGCTTACCCTGCAAATACTTGGAATTCTGCTGACTCCACATAAGATAAGTAAGTACATACGCTTGTGCCTCTCACTTGTACTAAGATTTGTGGCTTCACTGACCTCTTCCAGTATCGAATGAAAGATTTATGGAGGTCGACCATCCACTCTTTACACAATGAAGGGGTCACAAAGTATGTGCCCCGGACTAAACATGCTTCTTATTGATTGGTTTATGTACAATAGTAGCATAAGTAAATGTATTGTGTAGGATGTATTTATTTGAGTAATAATATTGAATGTATGGATGAAGTTGAGTAAGGCATTTTTATGAGTAGCTATTCCATTATGGTAAGCAAAGTTTTAGGGATGGTCCCTGGAAAGAAAAGGGCTTTTTTGTTCCCTTGGTTGTTGTAAAAGGCTATCTATTAAAGCCAAGATAATTGCGTTCTACTCTGTGATCACCAATCTGCATGCCAATCATGGTGATAAGTAGTATTACCGCGGTTTCACTTTTAACCGGGCTCAAAAGTTTCCTATATGCAAATCCTGCTGAGATGTAGGTCTGTCTGGGTCCCAAGGATGTGTATTAACAGGCGTTACACTGAGGGAGTTCCGAGGTGGTATTTTCCTAAATAAAGTAAGGGACACGATGCTCCTTTCCATATGCTGATGGTGCTCACTGAGTTGGTTTTAGTGAATTCCATAGTCCCACGGTCTTATCCCCGAAGTCCGGGAGCCTTTTGAAGGGTTCCCGACGAAAAGAAAATAAAAAGGCCTGCCTGTTCAACGAAATATCTAAAATTTACCCAAGAGGCCTTGAAAAACTAGACTTTAAAATTGGCAACCGTTGATGCATCGAACAGCTTAATAGCCTCTTAACCCTGGCCATCTTTATTGATGAGTCTTCAGAACGGAGTGAAGACTCTCGATTAAAATTTTCTATTTCATTAAAGGTCAATCTTAAAAGACGCCGTTCTTTTGTTTTTAACTAAATAGTTTAATAAGTTTAACTGTGTATCAATATCCAAGGGTTAATTCTCGTAATAAAAAAACAGCCGTATTCTAATCTCAGTCTCAACCTGTCAAAAATATCTCTATTTTTTATCATTTTTGACAAATTTTTGGCTTTCATTGACACTGAGATGATGTTGTGGTTAGTTTTTTTTTTGTAATATAGGCCAGTTCTTGACCTCAATCTCGCATGGTGAGTGATGGATAAGCTGGTCTGGTGGTCTATGATAGAACGCAAGCCCAGAATATGCCTATTCACTGTTGCTTTGAAGGGCTGACGGGTTATAACGGCAAGAACACAGACATTTTGAACGTTTATAAATTCACCTCGAGATCAGCGCAACCAGGGTTCTGCTTGTTTCCAATACTATTCTGCCAAATCGGAAATATTTACGTCGCGTCGGTAAAACATTATTAAGATCCACGTGTAAACAATACGAATTTATCTATTTTAGTTTCCTAGCCCTTCTATTACCTACAACGTAAAAACTCCAGGGAATAAAAACCGCAGACCTAAATACTATGGTCGCGATTTAGTTTCCAAACGTGTAAACAAGTAGGTATTAGTTTTTGGAAAAGCAACTTTAATACCCACATGTAAAGTTCAGTATGTGCTAGAACTTCCATAATTTTTACGACTTTTTAAATAGTAGCAGTCATTCTGAAATCAACATTATTTACACTAACATAAAGTAAATATCCGTTTAAGTGGAAATAACATAAACTGGAAACAAGGACTTGAATAGACTTTAGTTTATTCTCTAGGGTCCCCCATTTTCAACAAGAGTGACACTGGCCCCTCAAGTGCCTTATATTTGAACAAAAGTTTCTAAAGCCCTCAACTAGACTAGGTAGGACTAGGTAATTCATCAGGTGCCTAATGGAAATATGAATTATTCTGACGAAAGTACTGGAGTTGACTCTCGTATGCCCGTTCTCACTAACACTAGGCGACATCTAAATGAATGCCTAAATTAAAACGCGTTGTTAGATTTTCAACTTTCGGTGCTAAACCGAGCGTTGAAAATCCAATAACAGGCTTTGGCATTAATTTAAGTGTCGCTTAGTGGTCGTGAAACCGGCATTAATGGAGTAGTTGAAGGCTGGTTTCAAAGGTGTAGCCGTCAGTCAAATGTTGTGGTTGGCAGCTGGTTAGAAAATCTATTAGGTGTAGTGTCCCGTTTTCTATATTGGTGATTTTGATGAATTTGTGTAATGAAAGCGGTCTCACAAAGGAAAACAGATTGACTAGAAATTAAAAAAAAAGACTCGGTAATTCAGAAATAATTTTCTCTGTAAATTTAAGAAAATAATTCCATTTTTTCTTGAAATTTTAACACATGACTATATTAATTAATACGAGCTGTGGCATGCATTCATAATCAGCCTAAAATGTTCCCACTGCTGCGACACAGGCCCTCTCTGTGAGAGGGAGTCGGCCATAATCCACCACGCAGGTATGTACAGTGCGGTTTGGTGGACGTCATAATTACGTCTTCGATTTTTTTATTCTAGGACTCGATTTCCTCACGATGGCATGCATAAGTACCTCCAATTATTAAGTTCTTTACAAATTCTTAGTTTTTCCGAGAAATAATTCTTTGTAGGCACTTGTTGGATTCAATTGGCTTAAAAAATAAATGATGAATTTTCAAACAAACATCTCATTCCTTTAAAATGAAATGAATAATTCAATTTACAGCCTTCACCTACGTAATTAAGATTACAATTTCATATGGTGGAAAATTGTTACTAAAATCTTACATTTATTTTAATTGTGATTATATCTACGTACTCTAACACCTAAAAGTAAACGAAAATTAATATTGTAACAGTGTAAATTTCAACACAAAGGTCTGTTAATAGGACCTCACCTCATTAAGGGTTAAATTCTAAATATTCATACGCATAACACTGCTGAATTCAGTAGTCTATTAAGTTCTCTTTACATTAATAACAGAGAGTTGTACTTCATTTAGGTGTATATTCAGTGTATTGATGTACTTTAATTATATACGTGTTTGGTGAATGAATGGGGGATTAAAATATTTAATTATGAATGTTACCAATGGTGTTCTGATATATAGTTCCCAGTTCTGCCAAAAACTGGTAGAAACTGTCGTGGTTTCGCATAACATTATTGTATGTCTATGTACCTATAGATCTTAGCATAATAATAATAAGGTATTATGGGGACTACCTACATTAAAATTGCTTTCAAGATCTTTTGAAGTAGCTACCTACCATTTAGGCATTATTAAAAGCATAAAAATATTCCCCTTTATTCATAAACGTTGCTTAAAGTTAAGTAGTGATTAGCGACTGTTTAACCATACATTTTTGACGTTTAAGCGTTACTTAACTTTAGTCATCGTTTATGAATAAACCCCATTATGTATATTTTTTATGCTTTATGTGTGGTACGAGTATGTGGCAAAACCTGCCAAAACATGAATTAAGTAACTTTTTTATTCCAAAGTTCTTGTAACATAATATTAAATTAAAAGAATACATAAAAAAATATCCTACCGTCTTCATTTTCATCATCAAAACATTCAGTAAAAATACTGAACATTATACATATATCTATTATATTCTGAGTAATTATATTGGTTTGTAATATCTGTTCGTTTCCCGAAGGGCTCGATATTAATGTTCCATCTCTTGTAAACACGGGGTGCCTTAATAGGTGTGTACCTATTATTTACGTTAGGCATTTTAACGTGTACTTTATGTAATTATTTCATTTTATATTTCTGAAATTTGGTTTTTGGATAAGGTGAAAAGATTTTGGTTAGATTGAAAAGTTATAAGCGCTACCAAAACATGAAAGCTTTTGGTTTACTCTTGAAATAAAATAAGAATAAATGATAAATTATTTTATTATGTAAGTAGGTTTGTATAAACACTATTCAATCAACAATCATATTATTTTAAAAACTAGATGAGGTTGGCGTTTCCTATCTGACTAGTCTGAGAAGAAAGGCCGAAACAAACTCATAGGTCACAGTCTCTTTTAAAGTCCAGACATAATCTTGGTCAGATCATATGAAGACCATGTAGATCGATGTCTGAGATGGTCTTTTGAGGAAAGAACTACACAGATTGAGAGGACCTATCCAGTGAGTGCACGCATTTGTCAGAAATCGAGCAGCTCAAATCAAAACTTAAGGAGCTCAACGATTAGACGAACTATACCAAAGAAAGGACATTTGGGGAGGCTAATAAATTAACAAAATCAAACTGCCAGACCATGACAAAAACTAACAGAACAGAGAGAAAACGAAAAACAAAAAAAAATACCCACATAGTCTTCACATTCACAATAATTCAAATAATAGAATAATACAAAATAACATTAATATCAATATGTATATAAAAAAAACAACAAAAGAAAAATTTTCCACGTGGTCTTAACTAGGTAATGTTATTTCTTTACTTGGTTGTGGCAATACTGGAACAGTTAGTTTTTAACTGAAACACAAGTCATGTCATAGAAGTTGTATCATTATTTATCAACACTTTACTCCAACCTCCTTTATTTTCTACACTTTCAAACACAACTATTTGCTCACCGACTTCACTCCTACATTAAACAGTATTTACATACGTAGGTACCGCTTCTACATAAGTATGTTATTCACCCTCTTGTAGGTACATACTCACTCATCCGAGTATCTAAACATAAGGAAAACAAGACTAGATCTCTGCAAACATAAGACGGGCTTACAAGGATTGTGGAACTAAGCAAAATGGTATGTTATTTAGATGTACGAAGCTTTAACGATACGAAATATTTTGGATAGGTAACTTACATTATTATTTTTTACTTACTTAGATTACTGTTATTGTTAACCAGCATCATCCCACAGCTGGGCAAAGGCCTCATGACTTCCAGCTCTTTCGATCCAGGGCTAAAGTGAACCACTGGTCGTTTGTTTTGTCCAGGTTGTCCCGCCATCTTCTACGGGCTCTGCCGCGACGCCTTCTAGCTGTGTCAGGGCTCCATTTGGTGGTTATTTTGGCCCACAGCTCATTGCGTATATGCCCAGCCCAGTACTTCAGCTAAGGGGATTTTTGAGCTACGTCAGTAATCTGTGTTTTGGAGCTAGGCAGTGAACAAACATCCATCCATCCATCCATACAAACTTTCATGTTTATAATATTAGTAGGATTGCTTCTTAATTTCTTATGGCATTAAAGTTCGTCCCCACATCACAACACGTTATAACGCAAGTGGCCACTCGAAGCTAGTATTACACTAGCCACTGGAGGAACAAGATTACCTGTCTTACATTTCTTACGCTTGTTTTTTACTCAGCTGCCCGTTCGCAAGCCCGAGAGTCTCTTCAACAGTATTGTATGAAAACTTAAACTTCTCCTTTTTACCGCACTGCGATATTTTTAGGTTGAAGATTTTATTTTTGTTTTTGTCGCAATGTTTGTGTAGGAGATTGGCTCAACAGAGTGTTGGCTGTAAATGATAGGACATAACTTGCATAGTGTTTTGTTATGGTTTAAAATCAGATATTCGTTATTTATATTTATGTATACTTTATTGTTCACTACAAAAATACATAAAACACTACAAAATATAATGGGCAGCATATCGTTAATACCAAGGATAAAATGTATATGGTAGAATAACCAAAGTACTACATATCTTTTCTTGCGATGGAAGATTGCCTGTTGATCAACCAATTTTCGTACCTGTCAAGCTTTGTCGTGATTGCAGGAAAAAATGGGACGTTTCGTTGGATCGTTCGTTAACGATGAAAGAGACCTTCAATATTTATAACTGATCTTGTATGAATAATAATAATATTGACAGTTTGAGTCCACTTTGGTTCTGCTTAGCCCTGAATCCTCTAAGCACACTGCTGGAGGACTCAGGTCTAGGCTACCGGTTGAAGAGAGGTGGTCAGGTCATATCTCACCTCCTCTACATGGATGATTTGAAACTCTTTGCCCCCAGCAAATTGCATCTGATGGAGCTACTGAAGGTAACTGAAACTTTCAGTAGTGCCATCAGGATGGAATTTGGTGTGGACAAATGTGCAGTCATGCATGTAAAGGGGGGGGAGATTATGGAATCTGAGGGAATTCCACTTTCGGATTCCATACACCTTAGATCCCTCTCCTCATCCGAAAGCTATAAGTATTTGGGTATGTCGGAAGCGTTAGGCATCAACGATGCTGACATGAAGCAATCGTTGAAGGAGCGCTTCTTTTGTCGCCTGAAGAAGGTATTAATTAGTCTTCTTTCGGGCGGAAATAAGGTGCGCGCCTTCAATGGTTGGGTCATGCCGGTTTTGATGTACTCTTTCGGCATACTCAAATGGACTCAGACTGAACTCGACGCCCTGGATAGAAGGGTCCGTACACTGCTGACCGCAAACCGGATGCATCACCCACGATCATCGGTAATGAGACTGTATATCCCGCGGAAATGTGGGGGTCGAGGCTTTTTAAATGCGAAGACCCTCCACAACCGCGAGGTGTGCAGTCTCAGGGAATATTTTTTAAAAGCCGAAGTGGGTATGCACCGTGATGTGGTCGCAGTGGACAAGGGGCTCACCCCGCTCTCCATGGCGAAAGAGAACTGGCGCAAACCTGTAGTACTTACTACCGATGACCGCAAGAAGGTATGGCAAAGCAAGGAGCTTCACGGGCGCTTCTATCGGGCTCTTCATGAGCCCGGTGTAGATTTCTTAGCGTCCGTATCCTGGCTACGTTTTGGTGACCTCTTCGGGGAAACTGAAGGTTTTGTCTGTGCAATTATGGACGAAGTTATCTTGACGAATAACTACCGGAGATATATTATGAAGGACGGGACGGTTGACGTGTGTCGGGCATGCCACCATCCGGGTGAGTCCATCAGACATATTATCTCTGGTTGTTCTCGTCTGGCTAACAGCGAGTACTTACACAGGCATAACCAAGTCGCCAGGATTATTCACCAGCAACTTGCTTTGAAATATAAACTTGTCGACTCTGAGGTACCATATTACAAGTATGTGCCCGACCCAGTTCTCGAAAATGACCATGTCACGTTGTACTGGGATCGATCTATCATCACTGACAGGACTGTTGTCGCCAACAAACCTGATATAGTGGTGATAGATCGATTAGTGCGCCGCGCAATGATTGTCGATGTTACCATTCCGCATGACGGGAACCTCGTGAAAGCTGAGAAAGATAAGCAAATCAAATATCTTGACTTAGCACACGAGGTTGTTGACATGTGGAATGTGAGCTCGACTATCATTGTGCCGATTGTCGTATCGGCCAATGGCCTGATGGCCAAAAGCCTCGATCAACATCTATCGAGGCTCTCGTTAGGCGGTTGGATCAAAGGCCTGATTCAGAAGGCAGTACTCCTCGATACGGCTCGCATTGTGAGGAGGTTTCTGTCTCTGGAGCCCTAACCATCGGTAGCTTGGACCCTGCTCCCGACACCGGTGGATCACTATTTTTTTATATTTTTAAATGTTTTTTTTTTTATACTAATATTTAAAAATGTATTGAAATAAGAAAACGAAATAAATAAACGACATAATAATAATATTATTATTAAATCAACATCTATCGAGGCTCTCGTTGGGCTTTTGGATCAAAGGCCTGATTCAGAAGTACTCCTCGATACGGCTCGTATCGAGAAGGTTCCTGTCACGGAAGCCCTAATCACCGGTAGGTTGGACCCTGCTCCCAACACCCCACCGGTGTCCACCAGCATTTTTTATATTTAAAAATGTATAAAATAAGGAACGAAATAAATAAACAAAGTAAATATTATAATAGCTACACGGTATACTGTTGCTGGTTTTTCCACTTGACTTCAAATGAAAAACGAACCAAGTCCTCAAAACGTTTTACAGAAACATCTAATATATTCCATCTTTGACGGATTACTTTGAAAAAAGCAACACAGAGGGCGTTGGAAATAAAATATTCTTTGAAACGACGAATAGAAAAGGCTGTGCCAGTAAAAAATCTTGTTCGCATGCATTTGGTGGGAGTACCGCTGGTATCATCCGAGCTTAGAGCAAGCGCTTTGCAGAAATACATTACGAGGGGCACGGTACATTAGGCGGTAGAAACCTAGATAGCAAGAGATTGTGATGGGAATTAAAGCTTGGAAGGCTACGAAGAATTACTGTAGTTGAAACTAGGATATATTGAAAGTTATTTGAAAGTTGTACATTATTTTCATTAATATCCTGCCGCAGTTATGACCCTATTTTTCATTCGGGCCGAACATCAGGAGATTATTAATAATAATAATAATCTCAAGGCCCTGAGTAAATGCTAATTAACAAACAAGGTAGGTGTTGCAACCAGCACTCTTACTAAGTTATAAAATAACTTGTATTAAGGGCAGTGGTACAAGCCCATACATAATTCAGTTTCACAAAAAAAATTGCAGGAGAACAAGTGTGTGTGTGTGTTGGGGTGAGTTTGCGTGTGTTATGGTGAGTGTGTGTTTGTTTGTTATGGTGATGGTGTGTGTTGTGTCGATGCAGAATGCGTGTATTATTCTCGGTGATATTATCAGAGGGTGGGTTAATATCAGAGAAAAGCAGGCGTTCTGTCCAGGTAGTTATTTGCAAGTAGAAAGTTTGTCACAGATTTCTTGAGGGATATTAAAGACGTACTTACATAAAGAAGCTTGAAAGTAGGACTACCTACTTTGAAGTTTCTTTGTGGTACTTACCAACAGCCATCCAGTGGGCTTAATTATCTTTCAAATATTAGTATTGGCTTGTAACCTTGAGATCTGACAGCAATCACTCAGGGCAAATTATACCAATAAAACTGAACGCGATCAGCGATAAACCGCGTATCAGGAGCTGTCATTGTCATCATTTATTTATTTATAGAGGTCTATCAACAGCTTCAGTATACAATATATTATAAGTATCATCATTATCAAGTATTAGCATTAATAAATAATATTTATTTTAGCGCTAATATTTTACATAATTATTATATCTATTTTATTACTGTGGTTGCCCGTGACATCACAATGGGCCCTATCAGAATACCAGCGCTGCGACATTTATTTTTAAATGTCGAAGCATCATGCTGAGATAGGAGCCTTTTGGCCTCGTATAGGACTTTCTGTTTCATTTTTCCTTTTGTTACTTTTTTGTATAATCTGTTTTATTTTTAATTGTGTTTAGTTTAGTTTATGATCCTGTACGAGTCGCAATAAATACCTTTTCTTTCTTTCATTATCATCATAATCATCATCGTCTACAGCCCGACTTCACCCACAACTGAGCATAGGAATCTCTTTTCTTGTGCCAATCTCCATGCTTCTGTGCCAGCCTCATCTAGGTTCTACCCGCGATGGTTATTCTTATTGATTACTAGCAGCGCCCTGCGGTTTCACCCGCATAGGTTTTGATCCCGTGGGAGTATTGGGATTAAAAATTATTCTATGTGTTAATCCTGGTTATAAACTATCTGTGTGCCAAATTTCATCCAAATCCGTTTAGTAGTTTTTGCGTGAAAAAGTAACAAACATCCATCCATCCACACAAACTTTCGCGTTTATAATATTAGTAGGATAAGTCTATGTAACATTATGTATTATCATTGTTATGGAATATTGACACTGACAGCTCTTGGACGCGGTTCAGTTGCGCTGATTGCGTTTAGTTTCATTAGTGAAATCGGACCTTAAAGTTAAACATTGATAAAATTAAGCGGTACCTATCTTATTCAAATGAAAATTAATAAGCCACATATTTTTTTAAATATTTTCCTTGACTGTCGCATTAGAAGTTATGCACATAATAAAATAAGGGAGCGTGTGGGTGGTGTTATCAAGGCATGAAGAAAAAGGGTTTCAAAACACATTAAAGGAACAGAGAGCCACATTTAAAAGGGTGAAAACACGCATTGATGTAAATGTAAACATTTTGTAGGATTCCGATTTTAAAGTTCCCGAAAACTCTGAAATTGTTCGGAAATAAATGTAGGTAATATTGTAAATGTGTAATTTTGTGAAGATCTTTGCGACTCAATCACACATAAAAGACTGAACGGATTTACGAATGCTCGTAGATATATACATATACACCCGTGGGTCCTGCGTGGTGGATTATAGCCCACTCCTTCTCACAGAGAGGAGGCTGTGTCTCAGCAGTGGTAACATTATAGGCTGATCATGTGGCTCGCAGATAGACCATGTCCTGTAATAAAACCAAAGCATCGGTAACCTAACATTGTATCCGGGTACATGACGTAATTCCCTTAGGATGCAAGCGAAACCTCGGAAAACAGCTATCTTGTACATAAATGTCAAAAAATACGAATAGTTTTACGCTTACCGCATGTTTTTTAAATTCCCGCTACCCACATACAAGTGCCATAATGTACCATTCTCTCTAGCAGAAACACATTAGGCACGATATAACGGTACATTAGGCAAGGTGCAGATGCGCGGTAACTCGGCAGCAGAGCTATTTTCATGTGATAAGGGTACATACATACGGTGTAGTCCGCCCCTTAAATTTATTACAACAGAAGGTGGGTAAAAAGAAATGCTTAAAAAATGAAAAATGAATTATGAACGATGTTTTGTTTTCTTTGTTGGTGCATGCATGCAGTGTGTGGAATGAAAGTAATGTGATGATAAATGTGTTATGTTTGTAACAGCTGATATTATCTGTTTTATGTTGCTAGGTAACGTATTATTGTGCAAATGTTTTAAAAATATCTCTGGAACAGACACGTAGGTCTGGTCTCTTTCCAGACCTACGTGTATAAAGTCATTCATCATCATCATCAGCCTGAAGCAGTTCATTGCTGGACATGGCTTCTCCTATTGCACGACATTTAACTCGATATTCGCTCCTTACGTTTGCTGATTCGCAGTCTCCACACAAGAACACGTCTATTCCAACGGCCATGCTTGTGTGTTTTACGGCTTTGTCGACAACGTAAAAGTAAAGTCATTAATTAACCACAAATATTACAAACGGTAACACTCCATGAAACGGGGATCGAGCCCATGCAGTCACACTTGCGACCAACGTGGCAGTAAAAGTACCAGTACCTAATCTTCAAAAAAGGAAAATTATAGCCGGAGCTGCCTCCCCATATTTCCATACCCCAGAGGTTAGCTTGTCACTTAAACCTGACATTATTCTCGAGAAAGTTCGACTAAAACGTTCAGACATTACCCAGAGACATGACAGACAGACTTACAAATTGAGAAAGACTCACAAAAATGAACGCAAAAAGTTAAAGATAAAGGATTTGTGGCTATGCTGGGACTGCGATGAAACCGTCATACATATTTAAACGGACCACAAGTTCAGACGTTGATTTTCTATATAACGAAGGTGTGTCACGACCAGATACTAGTAATGAATATTGTTTTAGTTCTAGAAGTTTTCGACGTATTTTGGGTTGAAGTTAGTGACGATGTTACTGGTATTTGATGATTGTTTATTGAGTTAAATCGATATTGTATTGATTCTGGGTTTACAAAGCACAACCACATCCCTTGATCAACATCATTGTATTGTACACATTGATAATACAACGTGCGGCTACAATGGTGACATTAATTTAACACAAGGGTAGGTTAGTGCCCAGTAATCATAAAAATTATAACAACATAAAATTATTAGTAATTGGAAAACTACCGCTTGCGCTGCTCGCCGACATGGAGCTCTCTCTCTCTGTCCGTCTATTCACCAATCTTTGCACGTTACTCGTTTTAATTTCATTGATGCGATGTTATAATCCGTGACCCGGGCAAATTACCCCTGCGCTATAGTTCTTTAAGTGCAGGTTCCTCCTACATGCTATTTTAGAAAATAGTAAATCATTATTTAGATAACAATGTTTACCTACTGAAATTAAAATATGTTACTAAAACGAAATGGTGAAACCGTATACGCGTGTTAAATTAATGTCGCCATTAAAGCGGCACGCTGTATACTTACTGCCGTACGTCATCGATTTTGACAGATGGAGATTGGTAATCGCAATGTTTGAAGATGCCGTTCCCCTGTTCTCATTTGTCATTAAATTTATGCGGCGTTCATTCGCGAGAAGAATTTCATCTCACAATCCCATCTCTCTTCAAAACAACTGATTTAAAACACTTTTTATGATATGTCACATGGCCACTTCAGTCTTATTAATTAAAAATAACCCAATGGCGATAAAATTTTTCCTTATAATGACTTTCCCATATTAAGTTTTCACAACACGTCGTTCTAGCATCCAACCTTTTTATTACCTATCTTCTTTCCTTTTTCTCCTGTCTCTTTCTATTTATTCGGGGTAATAAAATACCTCTTACATCTCATGACGTGCGCAGGAATTCAATATCTCAATCTTGATAAAATAGTACGGTATTGGGTGTAGGTGCGGTGTTAGATTTGCGTGTAAGATGTCCCAGGCTTTATCATTGAACATGTTGGGTTAACCCGAGAATATAGGTGGAATATTTTTGAAAAGAGTGTCCAGTTGTTCGGGTATTTGTTGAATGTTTGCGCTGAGTGAAATCATTTAAATGAAATGTTTATTTCTGTAAGTAGACTCAAACTCAAACTCAACACAAACTTTTGAATTGTCAAAATTAAATAGTCGGTCAGTTAGTCAGAAAGTTGAAGCTAGTAGATCTTTGAAGATACATTTACACGTCAATATTTTAAAACTAGATGGCGCCGGCATTTCCTAGCTGACTGATCCCTGAGGAGAATTTCCGAAACAAACTCAGAGGACATGGTATTTTCTCTTCTCTTTTCATTACTGATCTTATTGGTGTTGATTTTTAGAAAGGCCAGGTGCGTATTTCTCGCAACTATTAGTGTGCGTGTATTACCAGTATGAACGTAAACGAAGCAAAAGGAGTAGGTATGTAACGATTGTTGTATGTGACGTTCTGTAGTTTCTGCCTACCATAGCAGAAAGGCGTGAGCTTGAGTATGGAGATAATCTGAAAAGTTATGTAAGTTTATTGAAGTGCAAGGGCTGTAAGAGCACAAACTGAAACCAATGAAAGTCATGATACGAAAAAGTGGTGAAGTGACCAATAAATGATGCTGACCTACATGAAAATCTGAGCAAGATATAACCTTACCTAAACCTAGAAATATTAAAATCTGATTTGAATAACTCATTATAATAATACAGAAAAATAAACGGCCCACCATTTTCACAAAAAATAGCCGTACAAAAATTCAGAACAACAAAATTCTCGAGCGATATCTTTAAAATAACTTTATAACCACGCTAACATTTCTACAATTTGAGGCGTTGGAATATTCTTCACAATCTCAGCATAACTTTGTTTCGTGAACACGACATATTCATAATTCTTTTATATCTTAAATTCACCGCGACTTTTCCCAAAGAGGCATTTACGGAAAACGTTCAATAATTGCAAATGAACTTGTTATCCTTCTCCCGCCTCAATTTTGGGAAGTGAGTGAAAGAGACGGATGTGAGTGATATTGTTTCGTATGAAATCTATTCTGAATCCATGTTGGAATTTTCTTCTTAAACAGTATGAAGGTATTAAATTCCCCTTCTTGATTTGGATTGGAACGGATGTTACTTTGAAAACTGTTACAGTTATCAATGTCGTGATATTAAATCAATCCTCATATACAATTTGTAACTGAATTAATGCACATTATAAGAGTCGTTCAGAATCGTTTACTGAATCGATTTCTGCCATTTATAACATGGGTTTTTTTATCTCAAAAATAATTAAAACTACGTAAATTATAGCCATACTTCCGCTTTACAGTCAAAACAAACCAAAATGACCGAAATACCTAGTACTACTCTAGATACCTACACGTGTGCAACTGTGTGCGTGCGTAGATTTGTAATATGACCACAATTTTCTTCCACAATCAGTATAACTAATTTAATAAATAAACAATGTTTTAAACATAATAGTAACAAAACAGTGTATGTATTATGATTATAACATAATATTCTAATTAGGGTGTTTGGCGGTGTGCGTTAATTCTGAGGCATGTTGTATAGGTCGTCCCTGCAGTAGGTATAGGTAAGGGTGGTGGTCTTGGTCAAGGCTAGAATAACTAATGCATCCCTAAGGGCGCTAGTGTGAGAAGCTATTAAATATTCACATCAGAGTCGACCAATAAACACGTCACAAATTCCTCCAATGAACAGAGAGTGTTATTTCAGTATTGTTTACATTGAAACACCTGCCGATTCGATTCTGTAAAAATCTCACCGTGAAAAGTTGCGTGAAGTGAGCTTAGAGTGAGCTGTCAATAGTGTCAAACCCCAGTATCACTTCACCTTAGTCGTCGTGGTGAGATTTTACAGAACCAGTCAGTCACGTAATCCCGTTTCCTCAGTTACGTTATTATACCTAAAAGGGTAAACAGTGATAAAGATGACATTACCAAAGTACTTATTCTGAGTAAAGTAAATAAAAAAGCTTCGAGATAAGGTACACAATTTTACTAAGGAAAGGTTTACAATTTTACAAAGCAGATGTGAGCCGAAACGCCGCCGCCGGGTAGGGGACGCCCTAGAAGAACATAATAGTGACCTTGTTTGACCTTATTGGTGATTATAGATACTGGTGATTCTTCAGAAAGGTCAGAAGGCCAGTTCCCGTAATTAAAAATGTTCAAAATCTTGTCGCAATCTCATCTCAGCGACAACCAATGTCAGAAACTTGTCAAAAATGTAGGGATTAGAGGTAATTTTGACAGATTGAGACTGAGATCAGACTGTGAACGTTTTTAAAATTACGAAAATTGCCCCTCTGGCGTATAGTACAGACTCGCAACCAGCGTGCGTGTATGACCAGATGTATGAACTTAAACGAAGCAAAAGGAGTATGTAAGGATATTAGTAGAGTTCTGTAATTCCTGCATTCCTGCCCCGAGGGACCTAATCTAGAGACAGGTAGAGTTTTTATCCATACTTCCTTTAACTAAATCTTTATGTCGAATAAGTACTATCGTTTGTTATGAATTCCAACGTTGAAGATATTATTATTATTCGAGAAAGAGCAGAGGAACCACAAGTGTAACACTAAATAAAACACTTTGGAATAGAGTAGGCAAAACTTTCCTAAATGCGTATGATATGGTACCGCGACTGTCTACTATTTCATATGCTTTTAAATGAGAGCTATTTATATTCAGAGAGCGGACGAAAACATTCTCCAAAGCCGTGACACTCCTACCAGTTTTATCACCCCATCGCATCGCAACGCCTGCGCACACTATTACTTCGGTTTCGTTTAGCGTTATTTCTTACTTTTTAGGGTTCCGTACCCAAAGGGTAAAAACGGGACCCTATTGCTAAGACTTCGCTGTCTGTCACTAGGCTGTATCTCGAGAACCGCGATAGCTAGACATTTGAAATTTTCACAAATTATGTATTTCTGTTGCCGCTATAACAACAAATAAAACCAAAATAAAATCAATATTTAAGGGGGGCTCCCATACAACAGACGTGATTTTTATAGATAATGGTACGAAACCTTTCGTGCGCGAGTCCGTTTTGAGTTTTTTTCTTTTTGCTAGGATTCTAAAGGTTTAAAAAAGCCTATAGCATTCCTCAAGAATTGGTATAACAAATCTAAAAAATTGTTTTTTTTTTAATTCGACCGGTGCTTCCAGAGATTAGCGCGTTCAAACAAAATCTTGAGCCTTATTATTAGTATATAATATAGAGAGTTCGTGTGTAACATCACCCACAGAATCTCCAAGGTTACTCAAAGTGTACGCTCCTGATTAAAGTCGAATATGCTTATTGAATTTCGTAGGTGCGTCACTGAAGATTTACTTGGAATTTATTCTAGGGCGTCTCCAGTTCTATGTCAACATTTTCGGCTAAAACGTGGTATGTTTACAGAGTAGGAAGACTGGTATTTTCTACGTATGTTTCATCTTTAGCATTACAAACATATCTAGAAGAAAAGTTCACGAACTTTCTTTATTAAGTTTTCTCAGAATCGTTTATTTGGTTCCGTCGGCTGATAAGAATAATTACAATAGATTTAATATTATTATTATTTTGTTTGCAATGTAGGTATATTATTTTTAATATTTTGACATTTTACGATTTATTTTCACGATTTAGTATTTCACATTTTTATCTTTTTTGACATTTTTTTTTTTTTTTGTAATGTGTTGATGAATATTTTAATTTAATTAGTCACAATTTCATTTTAGGTTTTTATCTGTTTAGAATTATAAATAGTTTATAAATAATTTACATGTATGAGTTTTAAAACTATGGACTAGAGTTATGTCTGAAAAAAATATTATTATTATTTATTTAAAATAAATAAATTATTATTATTGTTTATTTAAAATAAATAAATTATTATTATTATTTATTTAATAAACGTTGCCAAATGTTGAGAAAAACTATGTTATCTGATTCTAATTATAACTATAACAATATGATGAATCACAGCGAATTTACCATCTCCACCGGTCAACATTGTAGGTACCATTATCCAATACCTTTACACATAGTTATGGGTTTTGGAAATCAGTGTTCTCCCATAGGTCAATTAAATGTTGTAATGTAGGTGAGCCTAGCTACTAAATGTATGTCCAAAAATATAATGTAAGGAAGGAAATACGAATAATATACGAATACGAATCTTATACGAATAAAATGAGCAATTATTCCCTGCTGTATTACGAGTATCATTCCTACATAAATCCTTCTGACCCCAACAGATTTTTTAATTATGTACCCTTAACACCTAAATGTAAAACATTTATGTTTTTCGGTCAAGAATTTGCAGCAGCCCGGACTCTGGATTTGTGCCCGTTTGAGGCAATCGGCTCGCCTCCTATCACTTTACTGGCGCGTTATAGGGTTATTTATTTATCCTCACACTGGAACGCCATACAGCAATTACACCAATAGAGCAAAAAATCACTTCATGTGCTGCTTTCCATCCATCCTGTGCGCGGTGGACATCGAACGAGTGAGGATGGATCACGCACGCTCACGCAGCACTTACCACTCTTTCTATATTGCGCACATCTATAGCGAATTTTTGAAACTCAATGATTTTTCAAAGTAAATACATTAAAATTGAAAAAACGTTATGTAGCTATAACTACCGGGGATACTACTACTACTTCGGGGATTACAGGCGTAATGAAATATTATATTTGTGTTATGTTACATCGACGAAGTTGGTTTAGCTCTTTCCATCCCTTCTCATTACTAAATTCGAATCAGTTAGACCTAAGTAAACTAATCAACAATGCATTTAGTAAAAACATAACTAATTTATTACGTTGATAAACATTCAAACCCTAATTACAAAACTTAGCTCCACAATAATTCAGAAACTTAAACTCCAAGCTGAATTTAATATAACTAAATAACTTAGTGTCTAAACAGTTTGTGTGCTTGAAGTTCTTGTTTGTCTAATTTAGGGTTGCAGATGAAAATTGGCTGAAACTACACGCCGTCTGGCTGTCTTCCCAAATGCAGAGCCTACTAACTAGGATATGCTCGTGTGGTGTTTGCAATACATGAGCTTAAGGACTTAGCTGTAAGTAGATTCGTCGTTAGCGTGTTTATGGAAACTGTTTTCATCTTTGAGCCTTTTGTAGGTAGTTTTAGGGTCTGTTTTGTAAAGTCTATGCTACATTTTGCTATAATTTATGTCTATCTATATACTAATAGTCAAGATGAGGAGTTTGTTTGTTAGTTTGAACGCGCTAAACTCTGGAACTACCAGTCGGATTAAAAAAAAACGTTTTGCAATTGATCGCTCAATTCTTCAGGAAGGCTAAAGGCTATTTAACATCACACTCGGAAGAGCCAAGCAAAAAAACCGAAGTCGGAAAGAACGCTTATTAAAAATGAAGTAATAACGCAGGCGATGCGACGGGGTGGTTCGGGAAAACAAGAAATTTCACGTGGACTAGTTCGCTGACAGAAGCTAGTATGAGATAAAATTATCCTTAAAATATGTATGTATGATTGTATGAACGTAAACGAAGCAAACAGAGTATGTAAGGGTCAGCTGGTGGCTTTCTGTACTTTATGCCTTGGGAGGCAGCCGTGAGTATACGTATGTATGTACGAGTATGTGACCTAAAAATATGACAGGGGTAATAAATTACTATACATGTCACGTTGGTGCAGACGACCGCACGTCTGTGGTAGCACTTTGACCTTTAAGCGGGCCTAGCTGACGGAGTTTCAATAGAATAAGGCGCCAGCTTATGCCTAGGTACTTTAACCCATTATTCATAACACCTGACCTAAGTTTTCACTGAGAGATTTTTATAGAATTGATCGACAGTTGTTACCACAGATGCGGTTGGCGGCCTACGACTGTACTTACAAATAATCTTTGAGTAAGAATTGTAACGATGAGTTCAATAATCTCAGGAGCAATTCTCGTAAGTATAAGAACGTGCACAGTCAGAGGGCCAATTCTCGTAATTTAAAGAACGTTCACAGTCTGATCTCAGTCTCAATCTGTCAAAAATACCTCAAATTTCCCTACATTTTGACAAGTTTTTGACATTTGTTTGTCGCCGAGATGAGACGTTTGAACGTTTTAAATTACGAGAATTTGCCTTATGTTCTACTCAATGTTATGAGGCAAAGCCTAAACCAAAATTCTTGAACAGAACACAGTGAAGAATACTTAATACATCAATATCGAGATTAGTTTGATTAATGCTCATCTCTCAAAGATCTTCCTCTTCCAATTCCGGACAATAATTTTATTGGCAATTGAGGCGTAACAAGCAAATCTATCGGAAGAAGCCCTCGCATACACGGACTGACCCAAATTCTCCTTTTGCTTAGGCTTTTTCGATGGTCCAAGTGAAAAGCTTCCTGCTGTTAAATGAAGGAACAAAGCATAAACAAACTAATAAACAATCTATCAGTAATAATAAATATAGTCTGGTCATTGAAATGAACATAATATGATTTGTTGGTTTTTGTGAAGACTGTTGCGACTAGACATTACCTATGTATACATATAAACCCCCCCCCCTTTTTTTTTTTTTTTTTTTTTTTTTTTTGTGGATGGGAAATCATCAAATGACCCCTCCCGCTCTGGGTGGAGCGGAAGGGAGTGTCAGACTTTTACTGACTAAAACCCACCCGTGTTCCGTCCTTAGCCCTTTCTGTTCCAGGGCAGCGGTTAACCTTTCGGAAAATCCCGCCGCCCCGGCAGGCTTCGGCCCTATGGGGCCCCGTCCTCTGCTGACATTTTCTCTTTGAGGCGCGCGTGGAACACAACGCGCCGTCCGGCACGGGCCTGGTCCTGATCGGACGGTGAGCTACCCATTACTCACCGCCCGCAGGCCCGCGCCTACGGTGGCCGGGAGTCGTCACGCGGCTCCCGACGCCCGGAGCGTCTCCCGCGGCGGCTGAGGCGTGAGGTGTTCTCCCTCAGCCTCCCCGCCACCTCCTTCGCTAGCATGACTGCTTCGCAGAAGGAGGTGACTGCCTCCCATTCTCTCTCGCCCCGGACCATGGCTTGCACCAGGGCCGGGCGCGAGAGGTCGCCGCCGTTGCCGATCGCCTCTACGAGGACACGGCGGGGCTCCGCCCAAGCAGGGCAGACCTCCACCGTGTGCTCCACCGTGTCCTCTGGGCGATCCTGGCAGTGGTGACACCCGGGCGTCTCCTCCCGCCTGATGATGTGCAGGAACCTCCCGAAACATCCGTGTCCGGAGAGGACCTGCGTCAGGCGGTACGTGAGAACGCCGTGACGCCTCTCTAGCCACTCCTCAAAGAGGGGTCTTATCGCCACTATCGTGGCGTGCCCTGCGCTGGGTTGCGATAGTCGCGCCTTCCATTCCGCCATGAGATCGCGCCGGAGGTCCGTCCGCTCCGCAGCGATTTGCCGCGGGTGCAGAGTTTCCCCCCGGCATAGTGCCTCCGCGCGCCAGTCATGCAGGCGCGCGAGGACAATGGCCTCCAGATCCCATGGCGGCAGTCCGGCAAGGAGGCTTGCCGCCTCGCGCGAGATCGTGCGGTAGCCCCGGATTAGCCTTGTGGCTACCACCTTCTGGGGCGCGTTCAGGTAGTGTGCGGCTCGAAGCCGCAGTGAACGCGCCCACACCGGGGCCCCAACCCCCCCCCCTTACCTATGTAATGGTGCTGTGTGAAATGTCCAGGGATATTTATTTATTTTTTATTTATTTATTTATTTATATAATAATATCTTTTTGTGGTGTTTGATCCAAATTGGTCTACACCCTTGGTTGACTGGTAGAGAATGCCTAAGGCATTAAGTCCGCATTTGTACCTATTAGTGCGAAAAGTATAAATAAACAAAATATGGCTTACTATGTTTTACCCTTTAGGTATATATTTATTGGTGAAATGACCAAGAGGCGTACCGCAGGGGCTGGCTCGAGGTGGCACGGGGAATGAGTTCCTGGTTGGATTTGGGGGAGGCCTTTGCCCAGCAGTGGGATAGTATAAGCTAACAAAAAAAAGGCTGACATTCCAAAAAAGTAGATCTCTATGGAGAAGAACGGCAAGAAACTTCACGGACACTCTTTTAAATCAAGATATTATTACAAAATCCTGGGTATATTATTGCTTCTATATGTGAGAACAATGTAAAAAAAGAAACAATTTAAAATATAACATTAGAAATAAGCCCTGGCAGTTAAGAGATGACCAGTCTCAACCAACGGGGCCCGTTCACGAACATGGCGCGTTACATTATAATTTTCCGCTCTTCCCTTGCGACCAGCTTAACGCGTGTATTGTTTGGTACGATACAAATCCCTATAGGGACTACTCTCACAGGCAGTGCATTGTGCACTATTCGAGATGTGTGACTGAGTGTGCGAGCAAATCTATCGGAACTGAATGAGAAGATCCATGCTCGGGGTGAATAAAATAGGTGTAGGTAGGTTTTATGTTTATAACTTTTTTTTTCGTGAATCATTTTTAGTTAGGTCTGTGTGTGAAATGAAACATCATCTGCCTAGCCTTTTCCCAACTATGTTGGGGTCGGCTTCCAGTCTAACCGGATGCAGCTGAATACCAGTGTGTCTGTGTGAAATGAAACGAATTACTTAAATAAATAAAGGTTCAGACAGATACTTTCTGGAGTTCATCATGTTTGTTCTAAGATGTGTACCTAATATCGTGTCTCTTGCGCGTGTTTTTTAGAAACATTACACAAAAACGTCAAAAGTCGGTGTCTTTGGTTTTTGTATTTCGGTTTTCGCCACCGACTTCAGAAATTAAAGTTATTTTTCACTTTGTCGTGTTTTTATGGAAGTCGGTTGTTTTTTTTTTTTGTAAAAACGTATTTATTTTTCACTATTTTGTTGTGATATTTTTTTTAATTTTTCAAAAACCGCTGTTCCGATTTTGATACAATTTTTATGGGACTACTTCAGAAGTATCCCCTTTCGAACAAAAAAATAATTTTGAAAATCGGTCCACAAACTTTTTTAGAAAAAAAAAAACAACTGACTTTCATAAAAACACTACAAAGTGAAAAATAACTTTAATTTGGGAAGTCGGTGGCGAAAAACGAAATACAAAAACCAAAGAAAACGACTTTTGACGTTTTTGTGTAATGTTTCTAAAAAACACGCGCAATAGACACGGCCTAAATGATACAAATGTTCTTTTTGACATACATAATTATTTCCGGTCTTAATTTTGTTGAAGGTCGGAAATATATTTATTTCAAACACCCGTTTCTTTCCCTTTTCTTGAAATGGCTTTTAACGTTCAATTACCATTCAAGACATTTTGATCACCATATAGAGGAGAAGAGGAGGCTCAGTAAAATATTGTTATTTCATGGAATAAATTAAATGAACAAGGTCACACTTTCCTATAGAAAACTAGAACAAATACTAAGAAAAAAAAATAGTTTTCTTTTTAAATTAGATTTGTGCAAAAGCTCAGTCTCAGTTCATTATGAACTGTACAAGTTCAAAACTTATTTCTCTAGAATCAATAAATAAATAATATTCAAAAATAATAAATAATATAATAAATAATATTTATGTTATTTTTATTTTTATATATTTTTTTTTAAAAAAAAAGAAGAGAAGAAACAAAGAACCTTTTTCCTCTATCTAAATGGGTGTATGGAATGAAAAGAATTAGTTAAATAAATAAACTTTTGTAAAAATATTTTCTAGAGGTTTTCCCTGTTTGTTCCTGAAATATGAACCTTCCAAACTAAATGAAAAAGTTTTTAATTTTTCCGAAAAATGAAATATAAAAAAAAAAATGAACAATGAGTATGATACCTATTGAACGAGTTATGAAAAATTTTAAACATACATCGTTTCTAAGTTTTATTTTTAATGGAAATGGCTATTGTAAGAGCCATTCAAGTCATTTTGATAACTGTATGACATAAACAAACAAATGTTATTTTTAAAGCCCCTGGTTTACTGACAAAAAATCACAAATCCTAATTCTCCATTTAGTTCCACCCATTAAAGCCCAAAGAAAAAAATAAATTCAATGTAAAATTAGAAGCTAATACGGTTTAAGGGGACAACGGTGCGCGAGGAAGAGCCCTTTCCTATATTTTTATATTAGCACTTGAATATTGGAAGAACAGAATTATGAGATAACTCCAATCTTCGTAAACTGAGGGATATAGAAGATCAAATTGAAATTTGTAAGGAATTGGACCATCTAAGACTTACTTTGAGGCATACTTAGCTCAATATTACCAATATCGCAAAATAAAATATTAAATACTTAAGTATCATCATCTGCCTATCCTTTTCCCTACTATGTTGCGAGTGACTGCCTATCTGACCTCTTTTTTTTTTTTTTTTTGGATGGGAAATCATCAAATGACCCCTCCCGCTCTGGGTGGAGCGGAAGGGAGTGTCAGACTTTTACTGACTAAAACCCATCCGTGTTCCTTCCTTAGCCCTTTCTGTTCCAGGGCAGCGGTTAACCTTTCGGAAAATCCCGCCGCCCCGAAAATCCCGCCGCCCCGAAAATCCCGCCGCCCCGCCTATCTGACCTCTACAACCCAGTTACTGGGTATTAAATACGATACTCCTTAGTAAGACTGATTGTCAGATTTTCGGGTTTCTGACGACCCGTAACGACTGTCAAAGATCCACAAATGACAGTCGAAATACTTAAGTATATTGTCACTTAAAGGATCTTCTTAGATAAAAGTGTAAAACTTTAAACTTTTTAGTTCATCTCGTTTTTTATGTTTCTTCTTTAACGAATACTAACTAGGCTCATGGCTACTTTGTATTTGTGAGTATTTTATATTTATTTTTTAATGTGCGTCTTATCCGCGCAGAATAAATAATTTTTCTTTCTCCTTTCGTGATTATTTTGCACGTAGCAAGACTTTAAAAGTGAGTAGGCACGCCAGGCGCGGTTGTGCCTTTCTTATATACTTTTCCCCTGCCATTTTATCCGTGTATTTGTATATATAAAACATTGGTCATGCCATAGTCTTTCCCAATTTTAAGTTACCAATCCACTTTAGCCACCCTAATCCATAGTCCAATATCTTTGTTTCCATATCCTACAAAAGTTCTACACCAATCGGGGGTTGTCTTTGGGTGCACTTGCATAGTGCGTACAGGGAAAATCGTCTGTTGGCGCCTCATTTCGTTGAAAGCGTCTAATGGACCTCTGCGAGTTGGTTTCGGCCTTCCAAATGTCCGGGGCCCTAGGATCCCGAGATAATTATGTCAAAAACACAATAAAAATATAAAAAAATACGCCCCACTATAGCGTAACATTATTGTAATACTCGTATATTCAATAAGCAAGCAAGTTTTATCAGCTTTAATAATAAAATACTTATCGTACAACATTTGACAATAAATCTATATACGCAATAACCCCTTGTAATATTTTCATTTCGTTCCTACATATCAGTTTTTATTACAATGACTGAAACAATAATTTCCCGGCGCGATATTTTCATACCATTTCCAAACAACTAATTTCTCATAATTTATTTCTCATCTGATATAAACCTTTACGCGAATTTCGACCTTAACGCTTTAGTATAAGGTGGAAATAACGTATGAGGGGTAATAACGTTTGTTAACATAAGAACCACCGATAGAGAAGATTTACTGGGGTCGAATGTGGACCCTTTAAACAAGGGGTTGTAAAAGAACAACCGTTCGGCGTTTGGGAGTGTTAGTCCGCATAAATCGCCTCCATAAAACACTATGTGTAGTGTGGCTCAACTGAAATAAAAACACCATACTTTTTATAGGCGTGAAGAAGAAAATGACGTCTTAGGAAAGGTCTTAGGAAAGGAAAATAATTATTTTACTGGTCCTCTAAAAACTTTTTGCGCTTCTAATGGTGGATACTTTTTTTAAATGAATGCACCTCTAATATTCTTTCACGCTTATAATGACGCACAGTTTTTAAAATAATTGAGCCTCTTTTACACTTTCTGGACTTTCCTCACAGTTGTTCGCAGTTTTTGTGTTTGTTTGATTCGTTTTTTCTTTTGGTTTTTGAATATATTATTTACCTTTGTTTTCATTTTCGACATTATCTACTATTTGATACAGATATGACCGAACGGGTTAGGTTATGTTAGACATGTGACCAACCACGTGCGAGCTGAATTGGTCGCAGAAACTATGCTAAGCTAAGCTAAGCTAGAGCACCCTGACAAAGTGGGTAAGGTTAGGTTGGAACTGTAACCAACCGCGTTAAGCCTACATCCAAGTTGATTGCAGTTACTTAGCTATTTAGTATTTTAAGGACCCGAAAATGGGAATTAATTGAGGTTCACAAAAAGAGGCGCAATCATTATATTAGACTGTTCAATAATAGTTTTAGGCGCGCAAAATTATTAGAGATTAGATTACGTTCGACATGCCGCTAGAAATGTTTGAAAGAAAAAACAAAAAAAAATTGCATAAAGTTGAACAAAAACTGTGTACAGATTACACGTCAAGTTGGGAATGAGGAATTATAGGTAGGTACTGGTAGATATGCCGCAAGCTATTGTCTTGTTTATCTTAGCATCTTCATTAGACACAATAATTATAGGGTTTCACTTTAGTAATGATCTGTTTGTGTTCTAATTAGCTAGTGATAGATGATTCATTAAATATAAAAGTAAAATTGTTAGAAATTTGTTAGATAAAATGACGTGTTATAGCTCTGTTTTGTTTTTTATCCGAATTAACTTGGTTTTCGTTTTAATGTGCATGTGTTCCTGTGACAAATAAACCTACTTTTCTTTGATCAGACGAGGTACACCATTGTTCTGTTAATAAAAACTGAAATAATGTTAATAATACTAGCCTATTATTGTCCCACTGCAGGGCAAAGCTTTCTTCTCATACAGAGAAAGCACGAGCATCGATCAGCACGCTTGCTCAAGACGGGATGTCGATTTAAGACTTATAGTCAAACTATAAGTCCAAGTTTCCTCACAATATTTCCTTCACCGATGTTCAAGATATACTTAGAAAGTACATCTGAATTGAAAAAGTCACATTAGTACTTGGACGGATTTTAACCCACAACCTCTTTCATGAGAGGCGAGACCTTGGCCATTGGGCCATCACGACTTCTATATAATAACAACTGCAATGCGAAAATTATATAGAAGATGGACCAGAGATAAAGAACTAATAAACGTTGCGGAATTATTGATTACAACGTCACAAAAAATAAAAGAATCTGGCATGAAAATTTTAAACTCGTAATGAAATCTGAATTCACAAGGATCCGTCGAATTCCAATCGAAATGTTCAACAAAAAGAAAATTGCCTTTGCCGAATCGGAAACGACTTTTTCTGATCATTAAACCTTAAGGCCGGCCTCCCAATATTATATCTCATTGTGCAAATAACAATTTCAATTATAATGGTGTTTGTTCAGAAAGAGAAATGTAATAGGCTATTATTAGTTCATTTATTCCCTGGACGGTGGCATCCACTTTAAGCCCATTTGAATTGTTTAGTAAATGGAAATATAAATTACTTATTCAATGAAAATGTTGGCAGAAAAAACTTGTGTCTTTTGTAATAGAATTAGGCTTCGCTTAAGTCAACGTAAGACAGATATAAGACATTCTTCAAGAATGATGTCAGTTCGTGCGGTTGCTCAATTTAATATGTATTTTATTTTAATCTATAATCTATATTTTTGTTGAAACAAGCATACTATATTGTTATGAATCATTTATCATTCATATATATTATTATGTAAATGCTAAAACGTTAAAGTTATCCATTCAGCTGACTTTTATACTCGTAATCAGTAAAAGTGTCCATTTTAAGAATTCTTGATAATAAATACAGTACCCACACAGCTAAAGGAGTAAAATAATCAATACGTCTTCATGAATAATTCAAAACGTTCTAAAAGGGATCAGTTCGCAAAGTTTCTCTGAAGAAAAACAAAATTTATACTGCGAACACAAAGTTTGCATATACAAAAGTACATAAAACATGATAAGGTGTAAATGAAGACGACGAACAAGAGAAGATTAATACATTAAAAAAGATTATAAATTGTTAAACGAACTTTACCTTAATTAATTCCGCTCTTAATTAAGTGAACGTAAATAAATTAGCAGGTAGTCTTACTGAAATTAATATTTGATTACTTTTAATCTTCATTTAAGATATAACAAAGACAATGGTTATCCGCAATACTTTATGGGTAAACTATCTACGTAGCTATATTAACTTTGTCTTGTGAATTATATATATATTTGTGTAATTTATATGGTGTCCACAATAAAGAGTACCGATTCTATTCTATTTTTCTATTCTATTTGCGCTAAGATCAGTGTTATGGGGTTATTATTTCTCACTACAAGTCAATTGATAACAATCTTCCATGAATTGGTTCATCTCTTTGAGGTCGCTTTTAAACCTCTCTCCGACTCTTTTATTTTGCTCGGCAATCTATCGAGCTTGAACATTTCTCGATCTTTATAGATTTTATTTTTCAAGTTTCTGCTTCATTTAGTTTACTATTTTGTGGTTTATAGAAAATCTTGTTAGGTAAAATGTTTACGAGAATAATTTCTTTTAAGGTGATTCCCATTAAGCCGAATTCTTTCGCATCATTCCCTATTATCATCAGTCTATAACGTTCCCACTGCTGGGACACAGGCCTCCTCTCCATGAGCGGGATGGGCCGTGATCCACCACCCCGTTACTTTAATTCCCTATTACTTTGACCTTTATGATTCTTGCCTTTTTATAGCTCTGACGTCGACTGCGGAAAGTAGTGCTGTTTATTAGAGAGATATTTTGTCAGGTTTAAAGTGTTCATTCTAAAGTAAGTCTCAGTCTCCAAGCAATCACAATTTTAAACCATCTCAAGTTTCTTCAAGCGTTTGCTCAGCATTTCGAGAATGCTGATAGAGAGAATCTTCGCACGCCATCAAGGCACCTCGCAATCAAAACATTCCGGTCACGTGTACTACAAAGCGTCAACTTCAGACCATGAGCGGTCCCCTCAATTCGAACTGCTTAATGAAGTTACACCGGGATCGACGGAACGCCTTCGAAATATCTAACACGGAACTTGCATGGATTTGCGTCGTCAATTGTTTTACTTAGAATATTCTCTGGGTTCTATGTTTTGATTAGGTAGCGAGGTTGATTCGTGAATATTGCGTCAGAGAATAATTTGAGTACGTGTTATTTCACATGCCATGTATACTAATGTATCTATAGACATTGAAATAACTAAAGCCAAATTGGCGTTTGTAAGTTTACCCGAACGAAAATACGAGACAGGTTTCTGACATTACGTTGTCTGAAAAAAGAACTTGTTTGCAGAAATTGTTTGCAGAAATAAAGTATAAGAAGTATGTACGCACTTTCATAACATCATGCCTGTTATCCCCGAAGGGTTTAGATATTTCGTTAGTGTAGGGTATGTACGGATGAATAAGAATCAAAATTCAATGTTAAACTTACTGCACGTGTATAATGTCCGTGCACAGCACGATATATGTGTATACACATATTATAGACACAGAAGGAGTTTAGACAGTAGAAACACAATAGATACAACACGAACACAAATCCACAATAACAATATGAATCGAAATTACTATAATATCTCAGCCATGACAGATAGTTGATGACTCGAGAGCGCTACTAGTGGCGTTTTTCTGTACTATGTGGTAGGGGTGAGCCTTACCAGTTATAAGAATAACCTATTTCAAATGACTGGCTATTAACGAGCAATCACAGCAGTAAACCTCTTTGAATAGCATTATTTGCACAACTAATTGCTGAACGATCCTTCCATAACATTATAGCGAACGCCCGTACAGAGAAAAAGAAACAATCCATAATTATTTTCGTAACAGGGTTTTTCCAGGCTTACATATACCTATAAATAATTTTAGAAGAAATGTGTTCTCAGCTGATCCAACGCATATAATCTGAATGTTAGGAAAAAAGTTGAAAGAATCGGTAAAGCTTATTCTGATTTCTTTGCAAGCTCTGAATCGGGAGTTTGTGTAAATGTCAGGACAAAGAAATATATTCCGTGAATTAATTTTTCCATTATTTTCTTTAGACAGTGAGGAAGAATTTAGTAAGATTGTTTTTCAGTTAGAATTTTTGATAGATCCTACTAATATTATAAACGTGAAAGTTTGTATGGATGGATGGATGGAAGGATGGACGTTTGTTACTCTTTCACGCAATAACTTCAGAACGAATTTGGATGAAATTTGGTACACAAATAGTTTATAGGATACTTTTTATCCCGATATCCCCACGGGATCGAACATTATGCAGATGAAACCTCGTTGCGCCGCTAGTACTAGATAATACTAAGCTCAGTAATATACAGGGCTTCTACAAAAACTTATTTTAATCCAACCTATTTCAATGTAAAGAACAAAAATATCGTAATATATTTTTATGCCATCCAAAATGTGCAAAGTTCCTTCCCGTATTCGCCATTTTTTCCTCACTGTTTTTATCGTTTTCCGCCTGTCGGACTAGAATCGTAAACTGCAAATGTTTTTGTAGCTGAACACCTCTCTCAAATGTTTTTTCCATGGAAACGCTAGAAGAAGGAAATCTTCGTCAGCTGAATAAACCCCAACTTCTTTTGTTGTTCCAGTTTCTTGTAACTCAAGTACTGCTAATTTAGAAACTGTTTCTCTTTTGTTTATTGCTCTGTTCGCTTCGCCTAATTCAGCCTTTGTAGTAATAAAAACAATAGTAGTTGTTTCAAGTAGTTCTAATTTAATTTGAGTATACAATGTAAGTAAGTACTACTGAGAAATTCTCCGAGATAAGGTGGTTTCTGAGTTACGGTTTCGTCTTGTATCAGAGTACTAAGTTACGGGCTGTTAGCTTGTCCAACCACTATAAAATAAATTACAAATATTTTGTAAAATTACTTGTAATACACAAGTAATTTTACAAAATATTAGAAATTTATTTTTTTAAGGTTACGAGTAATCCTGGAATTTGTCATTAATGAAGTCGGGAAGTCTAATAATATTTTCTTTAACATGTTTCATTGTCCGTTATCATCATCTGCCCAGCCTTTTCCCAACTATGTTGGAGTTGGCTTCCAGTCTAACCGGATGCAGCTGAATGACAGTATTTTACATGAAACTACTACCTATCAGAACTTCACAAGTCAGTTACGATATTCCTTGGTAAGACTGGTTGTCAGACTTTCGGGCTTCTGACGACCCGTAACGACTATCAAATATTCACGAATGACAACCAGGACAACGGCTTCACGTGCTTTTCGAAGCACGGAGGGGTCTTGGTATGTAAAGAATGTCACCCATCCATGAACCAATCGCTGCAAGCGTGCGGGTATTATTACAGCCACAAGCCCCACTTCTTTTATGTCCATCATTTTAGTGTACATTATCAAGTGTACTGAATGGGTACTAACATGGAAATGGCAATATGTTTCTCCATGATCAATGTTACCTACTACACTTCAAAATTTCTTACTCAAGTTTATATCCAACCCAACACTTCTATGGAGCAATCAGTGCGATATGGACCTTGTAAATATAATAAAGTAAAAAGTTTTTTCGGTAGCAAACTTAGATGAGGGAATGGTGGTAACAAAATGTAATCAGGATCGACTTACAGACCTTCAAGGGTTGATAAGGTTTTATGGATACCTACCTACTGTTATAAAGTTTTTAGCCTCAAATATTGGGTGTAGTATAAAAGTTCTATCAGTTATTTTGACGGGCGTTTCAATTTGATTTGAATCCGGGGTATATTTTATTAAGCCTACCGTTCGGTTAGTAAAATAACTTGCTGTTATCGCCAATTAAAATCTGCTTAACCATTTTCTAACTACATATGAATGTTGTGGTCCCACCATTATTTTATATGACTGCCTATTTGACCTCCACAACCCAGTTACTGAGTATCACAATACTCCTTGGTAGGACGTAACGACTGTCAAAGATCTAGGATGACAGAAGGGAACAACGGCTTAACGTGTTTTCCGAGAGACGGAGGGGTCTCAACATGCAATGGATGGTCACCCATCCGCGAACTGACCGTGGCAACCGTAGTTTAACTTTCGATCGACCCGTGCTGCTGTAATTATTTAGCCACGAGCCACATACTTGCCAGCATACTAACGTGAAAGCTAGTTATAAGATTATTTTATTAAAAAATCTGAAAATTCCGGAATAAGATTATATTGTCTACAATTTGCCTTAGTCAGAGAAAACACGAATATAAAAAAAAATTGCTTCGTTTTATCTTACCTAGTAAAATCTCAAATGTGTAAAGATCCAAATCTTGCCAACTTTGTAACCATACAATTACTTTTTTTGCCAAAAGGTATTTTGGTATAAGTCACGTGTGGAATACCAAGTCCCATATACTTCCATATATCATAGTTCTTTCGGAAAAGAACTATGAAATTGAAGTATCAAATGTGAGTATGTGTGCCTTTCGGGAATGACAAACCAATATTCTTCGGTCCAGCGATCATGATATAAAAACAATCGTGTTCAATCCTTCCATGAATAAAGTATAACTGCTTTACTTATCATTCTGCTTCGATGGTCTGAGAACTAAAGTGGTAAGATCGTATTTTCCACTGATTGAAGCTAAAATGTTGAAAGGTTACTTCCCTATATAAGGACGAATTTCAATAGTTAAACTGAATGCGTTTAAACATATAAACCGCGTTCAAAAGCTGTCAGCGTCATCGTTCTTGTCTAAGTATAGGTAATGTAGTTAAAAAGTTTGAATTATCAACTAACTTAAACTACTATCTCCAGAACGTTGAACAATATAACTTAGTTCCACAAAATCCCTTGTTGTATTCTCACAAGTTCCATCTCTACAAACAGTGCCAAGATTATCACTTCACCGTGAATAGCGATAATATATAGTACGTTGTATTATGAATTATGCATCCGCCCGAAGACGGCAAGCCTTATTAAACCACCAGTAACCCCGGGCTTACAACCCCGGCGTACCCTATAACGTTGAAATTTATCGGCTAATTTCCCTAGCACCAAAAATCGTAATTACACGTCCATAAAACGTGATAAAAACTGACAGATTTATTAGTACTTTAATTAGACTGTGAGTTATTAGAGAAGGTGGCACGCAGAGATGGCCCTTATAACATTTTGATGCTGTTCAACTTAATGAGGCGTATTTATAGGTGTAAGAAAATACTTGCCGAGTTCGGTCCGTGGATGGGTGATCATTCATAACAATATATCAAAACCCTTCCGTGCCTCAGTCCCGGTTTTCTGCAAACCAGTCTTACCAAGGGAAATTGTGTTACATAGAAAGGGTTGTGGAGTTCAGATAGGCAGTCGCTAACATACTGGCAGCATCAGGTTAGACTACAGCCGAAAACCGGTTGGGAAAAGGCTAGGCAAAATAAATATGAAGTAACAGATATGAAACTCTCTTTATCAACTTATCAAGAAACTATCATATTATTATTTTTTTTATATATTTTTTTTTGTATTTTTATTTATTGATACGTGTAGCATACTTATAACTCATAATCAGCCACTTCCACTGCTGTGACACAGGCCTCCTCTCTGTGAGAGGGAGTGGGCCGTAATCCACCACGTGGGCCCAGTGCGGGTTGGCAGATGTCGCATGTTTTCGATTTTTTGCAATCTCGCATATTTTTTATAAATAATACGGAAAATCAAACTCCGAAAAAGTTTACGTGTGTTGTGTGATCGGCACTAAAATAAAACCAATGTTTTTTCAATCGATTCGATCCATCCACCTCCAACTGAAGACAACTCGAATGCAAATCCAGAAAACATTACGATGCAGATTTATAAACTTACATTCGACGAAAACAACGTGTTTCGAATTTCTTCAACCTTATAACCGAAAGACAAAGCGTAATTTGGGTTATCTCGACAAAGTTACTCTGCACTTTGATAGAACACTGGAGACTAACAATTAGAATGAAAATGGGACCTCAGGAACCGCAAAACAGAAGTTTGCTAGCGTTCAATGAAATCCGGATATTCTTTTTTTTTTGTTTTCTCTTCAATGCTGGAGCAATATCGGGGGTGAATTTAAATTTTTCACTCGATGAACAAATCTTTATTGACACGACTAAGCTGATATCGCCCGAGGCAATGTTTGGCGCAAAACTAGAACTTTACCGTTGTTGTATGAATCCAATATTTTTAAAGAGAAATGCTACGTTTATTTTTCTTGCGGATTCAGAATTTTCATCTGGTACTTTAATTTAGTGCAGTGGCTATCTCTGCGTTTATTTTTCTGATTAAAGCTACAGTTATATTAGTATTGGTTTTTTTATTAGACATAATATTGATGATAATAGCAGAACCTTTCTATTGTAATCAGGACCATAATTGAAAGCCTATTTAAATTACAAATAGACGGACCGTCAAGGAATAGAATGAGCTTTAATTATACTAATTCAATTTTAATATCAATATCAAAGTTAGCCCCAAAATTGTATGTTCGCTGAGGAAAAGGGCCTCAAGGGCTTGTAATAAGCCCGTCACTCGAGTTATACTTGCTTATTTAATTTTGTACTTTAAGCTCATAGTTTTTAAGCCGAATATTCTTTGTACATGATTTTTTAACAATCCAATTAGGCATTGATGAATGCGCATGCATTAAAACAAGTAACTACGAAACGTTTATTTATTGGAACTGATAAGTTTATATGATAATATTGTAATATTCTGTGATATACCGTTTTTAATTAATAAATAAAGAGTACCTACCTATATGAATATTGAAATGGACAACATTTTTAACAGAGAGGATTTAATATTGATATTTAAAAGTTTAATGAATGAGTGTTATTAATTCGTCACAGTAAATTCATTGGATTAAATCTATATATATAAAATTCAAAGTCCTGACTGACTGATTGACTGACTGACTGACTGACTGACTGAGACATCAACGCACAGCCTAAACCACTGGTCCTAGAGACATGAAATTTGGAGGGTGTATTCTTCGTGAAGAGTAGGTATCCACTAAGAAAGGGTTTTTCGAAATTCCACCCCTAAGAGGGTGAAATGGGGGGATTTTGTTTGTATGAAAAATCTTATTCCTTGAGTTAAGAAACTTGAAACTTGGCACGAACACTTATCTAAGTAAATTATGAAGTTGGGCATTTTTTGTTTTTATAATCTACCCCCTAAAAGGGGATTAGGGGGTTTCAAAGTTTGTATGGAAGAATTTTAGCGCGCGGTCCGATTTAATTGAAACTCAGTATTTATAGCTAAAATTGAAAGGAAAGAATAATGTGTATCAGGGTTTTTCGAAAATCTACCCCTGACGGCCTGAAAAGGGGTATTGAATTTTACAGGGGAGGATTTTACAGCGTGACTTGATTAACTCGAAAATTGGTATAAATAATCTTTGAGTCAAGTTATGAACACATCCCAAATTATTTTTCAAAATTCCACCCCTGTGGGGGTGAAAAGCGGGGATACAGTTTATATGAAAAATCTTATTCGTTAGGTTAATAATCTTGAAAATTGGCATGAATACTCGCCAAAGTAAGCAATAAAGTTTATCATAATAAAGTTTATCATTATTAGTTTTTCAAAACTACCCCTCATAGGGATATAGGGTGTTAAAGTTTACGTGGAAGAATTGAACGCGCGGTCCGATTAACTCGAAACTCAGTTACTGTGTGTGTACTTAAGACTAAAAATAAATAATAACACGTATGAGGGTTTTTCGAAAATCTACCCGTAACGGGGTAAAAAGGGGTAGTTAATTTTACAGGGGAGGATTATAATAAGTGGCTTGATTAATTATAAAATTGGTATAAATAATCTTTGATTCAAGTTATGGACACATCCCAAATGATTTTTTTAAATTCCACCCCTGTGGGGGTGAAAAGCGGAGATACAGTTTATGTGAAAAATCTTATTAATTTAGTTAATAAACTTGAAACTTAGCAACAATACTTGCCTAAGTAAGTAATAAAGTTTATCATTATAAGTTTTTCAAACTACCCCTCAAAGGAGGATATAGGGGTGTTGAAGTTTGTGTGGTAGAAATTGAATGCGCGGTCCGATTAACTCGAAACTCAGTATTGATACTTTCGACAGAAAATAATTAATAATAAGTATGTAAAGTTGTCGAAAATTGACCTCTGACTGGGCAAAAAGGGGTAATTCGGTTTTTAGGGGACGATTTGAACTTGAAACTGTATGTTACATTTTCACGCTGAACTTCTGATTTGGCAAAGAGATAGATGGCATCCTGGGGAAGCACATACTTTTTATCCTGGTACCACCACACGTTCCCATGTGATAACTTCCGACATCCACGCGGGTGAAGCCGCGGGCAGAAGCTAGTTATGTATAAGTATTGTACATTAAGGGGAGGCCTATGTCGAGCAGTAAACGTCTTTCGGTTGAATGAATGAAAAAAATAAATTAATGAAAAGGTACTGTTGATGTAATTTATGTTATTGCTAACTTTATAAACGTAACTCATCGGAAAATGCCTAATGAATACGCTTGTATTAGGTCGACCTGTATGTAACTAACTATGTAATGGAATCTAAGGTAACTAATTTAACCATCTTCCAAGGGTCGTAGCGTAATAAAAATTGGCAGCAGTATGTAGTTCTGATGACAATACAATAATATGGTACTCTTGAACTGATCTGATGATGGAGCCCGAAGATATGAACTGGAACTTCATGATGGAAAATCGTATCATAGCTGTTTTGGATTTCTTAGAAAAGTCTTGTCCACGATTAGGTTTCAAGGTCTGATGATGAAGCCGGATGATAGGCACTGGAATCGTGCATTTATAAAAGCGTGTTTTTCTAGTGTTTTTTAAACTATTATTTTATAGTCCAAGATCCCAGAGCAATCAGACATAACTTATTTTCACACGGATGAAACCTGAAGTTTTCAGTAGCGTCTCGTGTGCCTTGAATACCTACGCGCTTTGTGGAACTTGCCGAGTGACACCTGGGCAGGTACCAGGTGAGAAAGGTAACTAAAAATAAGAATTATTTAACTTAAATTCACATGGCTGATTTTTATAATATGTCATGTAGAATATTATTTTAAAGTAATATCATAAGTGTCAGACACTTTTGATGGACCGGAGCTTTTGTCAGACGCTTATAAGCTACCCAAAAAATAAATGAACTTTACTTATTTTTACATGTCTGATTTTTTAATATGTTATTGAAGTATTTATTTAAAAGTTATATTCAATCAGTCAGACAAATTAGAGTGACCAAACATCCCCTAAGACAAAAATTATTCAGCCAGAAGTATGAGGGCGAGAGCACTATGCATGCGCTTCAGAGTAAGACGTCCATAATAACTCGGTTCCCCTTCTTAAACTCACCATCTGTTTCAATCTACTGTTGTTGACGACCAGCAACCAACCTTTTTTATATTTATTTTTCTATAAAATTATTTTGTTCTTATGCTGTCACTCTTTGTAAAATGGTTCAAATATACGTTTTGATAAGCTGTGATCGTATTTCTCTTTGCCATCTTCAACATGTGGGTGCCGTCCCACTGGTGACCGAAGAACTGAAAAGAGACTCGGATTCGGTGGGACTGATAGTTGCTTCACCGCGACACCTAACTTTACCGGTAGTTGCGGATCATCAACGCTTTAGCAGCTGGACCCGGTTGCTTCGCGCCACAGCGCGAACTCATCAGTGTTTAGACAAGTTTCGATCAGTTTTGCACCCAAATTCCAAATTTTCTCAACACGCACTTCGTGATGCTCGCAACCTCTTTGCCCTTTCCGTTGCAGATCTCAACGTTGCGGAGGTCCATTTGTTTCGCAAAGTTCAACTAGATTCCTTTCCCGAGGATTTGACACGCGTTCTAATAGCACGATCCGTTTCGAGTGATAGTAGGCTTCGGAACCTTTCGCTTTTGCTCGGTGAAGACGGGCTCCTTCGTCTATCTGGTCGCACTCCCGCCGTCGCAGAGCATGTAGAGTCTCGCCCAATCATCCTAGATGGCCGACATCCTATCGTCAAGCTACTGATATGCTCCTATCACGTCAGGTACGTCCACGGACATAACGAGCTAGTGGTGAGAAAATTTGGAATTTGAGTGCAAAACTGATCGAAACTTGTCTAAACACTGATGAGTTCGCGCTGTGGCGCGAAGCAACCGGGTCCAGCTGCTAAAGCGTTGATGATCCGCAACTACCGGTAAAGTTAGGTGTCGCGGTGAAGCAACTATCAGTCCCACCGAATCCGAGTCTCTTTTCAGTTCTTCGGTCACCAGTGGGACGGCACCCACATGTTGAGGATGGCAAAGAGAAATACGATTACAGCTTATCAAAACGTATATTTGAACCATTTTACAAAGTGTGACAGCATAAGAACAAAATAATTTTATAGAAAAATAAATATAAAAAAGGTTGGTTGCTGGTCGTCAACAACAGTAGATTGAAACAGATGGTGAGTTTAAGAAGGGGAACCGAGTTATTATGGACGTCTTACTCACTCTGAAGCGCATGCATAGTGCTCTCGCCCTCATACTTCTGGCTGAATAATTTTTGTCTTAGGGGATGTTTGGTCACTCTAATTTGTCTGACTGATTGAATATAACTTTTAAATAAATACTTCAATAACATATTAAAAAATCAGACATGTATAAATAAGTAAAGTTCATTTATTTTTTGGGTAGCTTATAAGCGTCTGACAAAAGCTCCGGTCCATCAAAAGTGTCTGACACTTATGATATTACTTTAAAATAATATTCTACATGACATATATAAAAATCAGCCATGTGAATTTAAGTTAAATAATTCTTATTTTTAGTTACCTTTCTCACCTGGTACCTGCCCAGGTGTCACTCGGCAAGTTCCACAAAGCGCGTAGGTATTCAAGGCACACGAGACGCTACTGAAAACTTCAGGTTTCATCCGTGTGAAAATAAGTTATGTCTGATTGCTCTGGGATCTTACTCTATTAGATTAGAATCAGATATATACCAAGTAAAAAAATCATTCAAGACTTTTATTTTCAATAATCTTTTAACACATTCTGGAATTAAATAACAACGTACAAAACCAAAGGAATTTCAAAACAATTTCTTAAGCAGCACTTAATAAATATCTCTGTAAAGTTCTCAACTTACTGTTCACTGTTTGATATCTATTAATTTATATTTCAGGTAAGATCCAGCGAGTTTCCAGAGAGTTCTTCTCAGACTATTCAAACTTCTGTGAGTCCGATTTTACTTTCATATCATTATTAAATTGCATGCATTCATATTCATATACTGTCCAAAGTACTTACTGTTATTACTCTACTTTAGCATATTACTTCGCGTTATTTGAAAATACTGCCGGCCATTGAAAAGTATACGTTTGAATATTTCATTCCATTTCAAATGTTTTCACGTGTCACGTCAGCAGATGGAGTTTAGGTATTACGCTTCGAGAATACGTTTTTATTTGAAAAACAATCTCACTGGAACCGATGCAGCCTTGTATTTGAAAGTTTTCGTGTTCAATATTCTAAAATTCTACGAATATTTCTTCGTATATATTCTTCATATTTGTTCGATAGTTTTAAACAAAAACCTGACCTTGCTCAAAGGTCATCTCTGTCGTAGATTTGAATTTTATAGAAAGGAAAATCTTTGACTTATTTCTTTCAAAATCATAATCAATGACAGCGACTGCCTGTCTGACCTCCACAACCCAGTGACTAATACGATACCCCTTGGTAAGACTGATTGTCAGACTTTCGTGCTTCTGATGACCCGTACGACTGTCAAAGGTGTAAAATACTGGTATTCAGCTAAAACCAGTTAGACTGGAAGCCGACCCCAAAATAGTGGGGAAAAGAGGCAGATGATGATTATCAGTGACAGCAATTGCTGATCATCATAGACCTTCTTCTTTTCGAATGATGCTTCCTGGTCGGTGAGTACGTGCCATTTCCAAGTGTTATATTTAGAAAAAGTTTTAATTATTATTTTGTATGCTTCTCCTACTAATGGCATCATAAAATAACTTCAGCATAATCTAAATACCAAATCCGAAACGGAATTTTCCCCTATACAAAACAAAATTAACCAGCAAACTCGTTTCGGCTAACTTTATTAGTCCATTCTCTCACAAATATTAATGACCAAGTCCGGAGTCAAAATGCATACATTTTCTCGGCCTCCACAGTACCATTACATACGCAGCGGGCAGTTAGCCAAAATAGATATAAAGTTAGTAATTGCTTAGAAAGCCGAATACGGGAAATTTGCTCATAGAAATTATGGTTGGATATTATAGTAAACAAGATTTTTATGTTATATCTAAGGTAACATAATTGTTAAAGAAACTAGCTTAAGCGCGCGACTTTGTCTGCGTGAAATTTCTTGTTCCCCGATCTGGCGATGCGACGGGGTGCGTCGCATCGCATTACCAGCCCGTGTTATTACTTCGTTTTCGCTTAGCTTTCATTTTTACTTTTCCTCCGGCTCCTAAGAGTCTTAGCATAATGTTAAATATTTTGTAGCCTTCCTCAGAAATTGGGCTATCAAAGCAAAAATATTTTTTTTATATCCGACGGGTAGTTCCAGAGATTGGCGCGTTCAAACAAACAAACTCTTCAGCTTTATTATTAGTATTAGTATATAGATGGCTTAATCTATCTGCATCAAAGACTATAAAACTATAAAAATCAAAGACTATACCTATTCTCTATGATCGGCATGTTTCAGACGTGTATTAGAAAACTTGGAGTGGATATACTTCAAGTTAATCTGGGGTCTTAGTGTAAAAGCACTCGGGTTGTACTGACCACATAAATGCCAGCGTAATTTAAAACTGTAGGAAAAACTTGACACCAATTTATTTATAAGCATCGATTCCTAATGTATTTACATTTTAGTAGTAAGGTGCCATTGTTATCTACTTTAGTATCAGCACTATCAGTGTCAAAACTTTGTTGTAACTGCGAATAGAGTGGAGCTTTGATAGTCAGTTTCCTATAGAATGGGCCCGCGGATGATATTACAGCTTTAAAGGGAACGTTACTAGTTGTAGTTGAACAAGAAATTATTGGATCATCTTATAAATAATTTTATAACCATGATGCAATGTGGAGACAATCATACGACGATAAATGAAAACACTGGTAATGTTGATACGATAGAAATTCTTATAGAGAAATAAGCAAAAGTGAGTTATTCAAACAAACTAAATAATTGCCGACTATGGGCTTTACTGATCTTTGACTACATATAGGGACTAAACCATTAGATATATTTGACAAATTTTTTGTGAGCAGACTGGGAACGTCATAATATATATTAAGTTAAAATTGACGTATTGTCGTCTTCACCATATACCTTGTATATCTCTGCCGCCAAGCAACGTTGCTGCATTTCGGTTTATAGAACTTGGGTACAGGGATTAACAACATGCTTCAGAGTTGCAACATCAGCCTCTGGAATATACAGATGTACACAGACTACTTTAGCTTTTCCACCCGTTTGGCGACCTACTTGTTTCCCATCCACTATTAACCTGTTGTATGTCGTAATTACAGACACAATTAAAAAGCTATTGTGTCTCGCGTAGATCTACGTTCCGACAGATGAAGGGTTAAACAACAAAACAACTTTCAAAAATAAAGAATTCAGTACTGCTAACCAACACTTTGCACAATATTATAAATCAAACTGAAACCTAAACAGATTGTAACGTCAATAACAAAATATCAGATCTCCACGAGTCGAGTTTATTGTGTTTGTAGTCTGCTGACCTTAAAATAATTGAGAGAAGGCAATTTTCAAGACAAATAATGATATTGAACCGAAATTGAGTTTTGCGAGTGCTGAAATGTTACTTACTGTGAAATACACGTGGTAGTTTCAAGAGTTGCGTACTTGAAATTGAATATTCGTGCCTTATCCATGTTTAACCTTTGTATAGATAGTAATTAGACAAAATCAGGCGTCGGGTGTGAATAAACATAATTAGCCTATAATGTTCCCATTGCTGGGACACAGGCCTCTTCTTCGTGAGAGGGAGTGGGCCGTAATCTACCACGCAGACTCAGTGCAGGTTTGTATACCTATATATCACTGTGTTCAAGCGTCTGTCTGAGTTCGAACCTGTGATGTACAACTCGTAAGTCGCGTCCGTTACCACTGGGCTACACTACTCCGCTGAGATTGGGAATAACTGTGTTTAAATTTGAACTATGCAAACTTTTTCATAGCTTAGTACTAGGTAGGTACTAGTAGCATGAAATGACGGCAGCCCAGTGCAGCACTACTAAAACGGTGGTTGTTTAAATATTCCCCTCCAGTTGAGTATATTGAGCCTGCAGAAAAGCTTCCAGCGGGTCACCAACTCCCATTGGCTTACCTGGAAATCACTTAACCGAATAAGAAGCCAGGGGGTTTACTCCGACGTGCAAAGTGCGAATGTTCAGATCGGACCGACACATGGCCGAACCGAATATGATTGAAAAATGCGAAAAAAGTTCGGATCGGCTCAGTTAGGTCGGGACCATAGTCAATATTCGAAAGAGTGTAGGAGTATAGGATTGGAACCGACCGAAAAAATAGTAACTTCGTAGCAGGAAACGGCCGAACATTCGGCCGATACTACTTCGGAGTAGACTTCCTGCACTATGAAAGACCTTTGCCGTCGAAGTGGCCGAATTCTCAATTCAATTCAATTCAATTCAATCTCTTTATTCTGGTCGAAGCTTATATAAAAAATAAAAGGAAATCATTGATACGACGAAGAAGGAGACGTAATATCCCTACAAGTTTATAACTAACAATTTAAGACTTAATCTACATATTACATCTTACTAATCGATTATATTGTTAGCACTCTTCAGCAAATCATAATGATATTTTGTATGGTAGTACCAGTAAAGTGAATGACATGTCATCCATGAGATATGAACATAGCACTCTTTACAATGTTAGGTATACTTCGTAAATTCTTCAGTATCTAATAATCTTCAACATATAAACAGTCCGAAAATCCCTGAGAAGCTTTCAAAAGCAATATTGAATATGCAATTCTTGTATCATTCCACACCACTCGAATAAACTGATACCAAGAAATCTAGATTCTTTTTATAGAATTCACAAACTTTATAGCAGAGATACGTATGAGCGTGGCTCTTTAGGCTTCGGCTAGATTAAGGAGAGTGCGCGGGCGGTTAGGCGGGCGAGAAATATCAAACTAAAATAATAAATAAACCATCGCTTTCAGAAACGAGGTGATCCGGCAGAGAACCAAAATTGTCGACATAGCTTACAGAATAAGCAAGCTAAACCGAGTAAGATGATGCATAACCGCGGTTTATGTACAATAGGAATCAACCAGATTGCATGTAATTTTCGAAGGTTCCTATCCGCTCATTGCAGCCATAGCCAAAAGCCTATCAAGAATTCAGAATCACAGAGAATTAGGAAGTTTTGGATACACAATCTGATACAGTCATAACAAAGTTCAAATTTCATCGAAATCGAAATTATATAAATCGGCTACCTTATGGGAGGCCTTTCAATGCTACGTCTTCCGGTACGCGGTCGCCACTCCAGAACCTTTCAGCCCCATCGGCCATCTGTTCTGCGAGCAATTATGCCCTGCCCCCTGCCACTTAAGTCTGGTAATTCTTCGGGCTGTGTCTGTTACCTTGATCCTCCTGCGGATCTCTTCATTTCTAAGTGGTAATACTTGTAAATTATCTATAATTGTGTATTCCAGTACAGGCACCGAGTGACCATATATGCACTTTACCCTGTGAAATCTCGTCTACCCTGTACTGCCCGCTACAACAACTCGCGATGCACTGTGGTCATCTTATCGCCCGCTGCTGCGACCGCTACCGCCCTCATCACCGCTCTTGCACTCTGAACGAAGCCCAAAAAGATTCAAGCGTGTGAAGAAGTATAAACTCTTCAGCGCTGTATAACCTTTGGACCACTTAAGTATATTGCTCTTATTAAATATTGATACGTTAAGCGTAAGAGCTTTTAGGCATGTTGTATGAATGATGTGCGTTTACATATTTTAAGGACGTGTCTGTGATGTTAAGGAATTAATCTTGAATGAAAATGTGTTTAAAAAGATTAAAATCTCATCAGCTGAGTGTGTGGCGTTATATATGCGGTTTATTGAGTTAAATGGTGGCGATATACGGAGAAACATTGGTGTGTAGTGGTCTTCTTATTATAAAATTGTAAGATGTATTGTTTGTTTTCTAATAGTTTTTTTTTTAACTTTTGTAAATTATGGTAACATACACGCCAGGAAGTATTTGTAGGTCGTAGGTTCGAACCCGGACAGGCGCATTACTTTGTGAAATTATTTCATCCCCACAAAAACATCGTGAGGAAATCGGCATGTCCTAGAACATGAGGACAATTCAAAGACGTGTGACGTCTACCAACCAGCACTGGGCCCACGTGGTGGATTACGACCCACTCCCTCTCACTGAGAGGAGGCCTGTGTCCCAGTATTGGGTATATTACAGGCTGATCATGCCTACACGTCATGTTCCAAAATAGAGTGAGAGATTTTTTTTTGTCTATAAAACCATGCTAATTATTTCCTGAAACAAACTCCAACCGAAAAATATTTCATAACTCAATCCGAGATACAGAACCATATTCAACCAAGCATATAATATATAGCACAGGAGAACTCAGCCTTATACGTAAACCTTTCTTCAAATACGGATCCCAAACTTCTGCCCTTATTTAACTTTGTATTTCCTTACTCAAAACGTACGTGAGAATATTCCTTATTTCAAACATTCTTCTCCAATTCTCCAATCTCACGGGTGCGCTCTGAATTTTCGTTGTTCGAAATGTACAAAGCAAATCGTTTGCGTTTTAAATTTGTTATCAGTACGTGATTGAACGCTTAGGCGAATTCCCGATAGAGTCCTCGGGAGTTTGATTTTACACGTAGATGATCAAACGAGGTAACAAGAATGACGTTCATGAATACACAGAATATTACAGAAGGCCACCCACACATGGACGTAACGTGTCGCGATCTCAACCGCAATCAAATCTCGGTCGCAATCGAGGCGTCCATTGAGCATGTCATAAAGCACACACAAACCATAGCTTTGCGCCTTTTATCAAGTGTTAGTAGACCATGTGTTTGACGACTATTTTCATAGGTCATCGGACGTTCACGGAGGCGATATTAATTAAGGTGGTTAAAAAAAATTATTTGAACCCGTTCTAGTTGGTTCTTATAACTAATGTATTGGGGGGACCGGATAGGGCACGCATATTCTAAGACGCTGCGCACAACTTCAAATTACACCGACTTAGAGCCTCGATCTTTTTAAATTCCTGACACGAACTAATAACAAAGCCTAAGTTCTTATAAACTTTTGTGCTAACACGGTCTATGTATCATAGAATGGAAACATTATTCCTGAATCCCGAACTATCTTGGCTCTGTTAATGACGATTCAATTAAAGTTATATGAGTACATAAACAAAAGGATCTTTTAACGTGTATAACTAATGTTACCTACCTTTACTATTAAACAAGCATATTATTTATAAACTATACCTAAATATCGTTGTTGAGACACTGGCGAACTTCATGAAATAGGCACAGAATAGAATACTCTTTTTTATATGTACACCATGTAAATAACAGAACATAACTATGTAAACACACACAGAGACAGAGACAACACACTGAGACAGAAAAACAGAGTTAACTTTGTTTTAATTGTATCAATCGTCGATGTAATTGGAGTTGGAGTGCTAAAACTGAGATAAAATTAGTAGTTTAGTTAATAAATATCACAGCAAGTTAAAAATAAATAGGGATCAGACTTAATCTTCACGATTTTATGCTTTTGTGCCGTTCAAAGAAAACGTTTACTTTTCTTGGGATTTAGAAATAGTAAAAGCTACAAAACATAATCATATGTACGTATTAGGATTCAGGAGGAGGAATCCGATGTTTAATTCTACCCACGAACCACATACATATGCCTATTATTCCCTTTAGCAACAGAATCAGACGGCCAGTCTATTCAGGAGCACTCGGCCCGAATATCCGATTTGATAGGCTTTATGCTGGCCCGCCCTCACCAATTATGCGTCCATATACCCTGCCGAGAAGCTTATAGAATCCACCGTCTGGACCGTACCTCTTGGGTAGATGTGACTACGCAATATAGGTTCCAAAGAGTTTGGTGATCTCGGTATTGTGAGAGAAAGAAGAGGGCTTCATTACGGTCTGTTAACGTATAGGTAGATCCTGCATGACGAATAATGTTGTTGTCTTAATTATTATTATTTACATGGTGACGGCATTCGTTACGGTTACGTTAAGATCGCCAGGGTAGCCCGTGAAATTTAAAATTGCTTACGTTTTTTGCAAATTGCAGGTCAGTGGCTGGTAGTAGGTATGTTGAACAAAATATTATTCGCGACCGTAACGAGTATGTATTTACAGAATAATAATTGTTAAAATCATCAATATAATTTCATATAACCCTATTGAATGACTATTTCATGCAATATCAATTAATAGGGTTCTAGGAACTGCCACTGAACTGGAAATTGAACCGGAAGAAAATATGAATTTTGTGGGCTACCCTTAATGTACCATTTTATAAAGTCATACAGGGGGTTGTTGATTTAATTTTTGAGTTTGTATAGCCAGTCCACACCCTGCTACGTGTGGCGGTGAGTATCACTGCAGTTTATGTATCAAACTAAAAAGCGCAGGCAATTGTTTTCTTGTGGCTGGTCACGGTTTGGCAGGTAAAGCCCTAGAAGTGCGGTCACATAACGGCCACAGTGAAGGCTGTCATGAAAATAATGGCAGTGGGATTTAACTTTACGGTGTCAGAAAACACACTAACTTACTTTCATAAATAACATTTTATTCGGCGGTAAATTGCGGACGCTATGTGGCGGCCATCCCCGTCTTAGGAAACCAAAGCTTTACTCCAACCCCGTGAATACGACGGGATGTGAATACACGGAAATTGTATGAACAATATTGTCCGCAACACATGCCTGCCCAAGAGTGGCCATTAGGGACACACATGGTCGACTTGTAGGGATCAAGAAGCGCCTGCGGACGGTTAAAATAAGATGGCCAAGAGAGCTATGTCCGCAGCCGCCGCACGTTTCGGCCCGTATAACGTATGTTGGAAGGGCCATGGGAAGGTTTGGAGGGAGTGTCCGCAACACATGTCAACCACTAGACGCCCAACTGTGTCAGCGAGTCGCCATCCGTGCGGCCGCTCTTATTAAAATAATAATGAGGTTCTTATTTTCCACGGATGAACTTATAATGAGTTTGGAAGTAAACAAATTCAACTGTATAATGTTTTTCTCAAAAATGCAACTTCGCAAAATAATGTTTACGTAGAATTTTTTCTTCTTAGCGTGTCGATAGCAATCTAATGGACACTGCCCAGAATTCGGCCACTTGTTTGGCGCCATCACCAGCGTCCATCAGTTCCTGTAACGTGCAGCTGACAGGACACGCAGGACACGATATTAAGTGCGGAACAGCACTACATCTACACTCCAAGGCGGAGTCGTCTATGAATTTCCAGCTGAACAGGTTTTCCTTGCTTCGGCCGACCTAGGTCTGGAGTTTATTTAATACCCCTGAGGTATATTTATTAGAGCTAAAGCTGCAAATGAATACAAAATTATTTCGAAGAAAACTGTTTGCTTTTTCTCGAGTTCCGTAACACATAATAGAATTTATGATAGAAAGTAAGCAAAGGTTTTTGGAACATTTAATTGGTTACATTAAGAGGCATTTGCCTCGTTCCTCCTACCGTTGAAAACTTCAAAGAATACAAAAGGTGGTTCGTTAACTTTTGGATTTTATTCCGTTGAGGATGGAGCCAGGAATTGCGTTTTTAATAGCTCTTGTTTTGCTTTGATTTTTAAATAGAACAAATTGAAATTCTGTTTTGTTTTAATGTCTTTTTTTTTTAATTTTGTTACTGAGCATCTATAAATGTTGACGTTGTTTGTTGTTGATGTTGTTGTACGTTGTTGTTATGTTGTGTTGGTATGTTGTTTGTTGTTGTCTATTATGTGTTGTTGTTGTGTAGCTTCTGCCCGGAAATTTCTAGCTCCCCCAACCCACCCCATCGCATCGCATTGCCTGCCCGAGCTTTTACTTCGTTTTCGCTTAGCCTTCTTACTTACTTTTACTGCTCGGCTTCTAAGGGTCTTAGCGTCAAGATATGGGATAGAAATTCAAGAATAATTTTTCAAATCCGACTGGTAGTTCCCGAGATTAGCGCGTTCAAACAAGCAAACTCTTCAGCTTTATTATCAGTATAGATTAAACTCGCTTATCATGTCTGTCTGTGTGACCGCGATGTATTTTTAAACTATGAAACGGATTTTGATGCGGTTTTCATAATTTATATTAAACTTACATTTTTAATAAACAAATGTCGATGTTTTGTGTAGTCGAAACAACCGTGCCAAGCGCTAATATTCTATAAAACACAACAACGAAGAGAGATTTAATGGAAGCTAGTAGGTAAAAAATGTTGTACGCAATATTGTTAACTTTGATAGAGGATAGCTTAACTCAGCTTGTCATTTAATTTAAAAAAAAAAACTAAATTGTAATTTCGTACCTACATAATAGTGGTACGCCGTTAGCGGCAAAACATAGAGATCTCTGTACCTATTTCAAACACCTATATTTACACCTATGTTTAACAAATAACAAACTTTGACTTTAAAACCCACCCAATACATTTTTGTATTAAAAAAATATTATTATTATAAGCCTATGTTGTTCAACTGTAAGTAGGCCAAATGCCTCCGTTCCCTCTTTTCACTTTGGCCAGTCTATTGTGATTGTGGATCAATCTTTTAAGAAGCAGTCCAGCTAATCCCACCATCTCTTTCTGGGCCTGCCGAGTTTGCTTCTTATAAATGATAAATATAGAATAAATTTATAATCATTTGACATAATAATATTTACAATCATTTATATAATACCTATTTGCAATTAATTGACAGAATATTTATCATTTATGTTATTGATTATTGTAGTGAAAACTGTTTGAAGTTCATAATTTATTATTTTTAGCTGTAATAAATTAATTAATGTACTACTTATTTCAAACACAATGCAAATTGTTATATGAATAAATTATTTATTTATTTATTCATATAACAATTTGCATTGTGTTTGAAATAAGTAGTACATTAATAGTCATTTAAAAAGTAGTCATTTAAAAAAATATTCATCGATTTTTTTGCATATCAAAATATTAAACAATGAAACATAATCGCCAAAAAATCGTGCAAAAATAATGAATAATACAATTATTATTATTAATTAAAAGGGACCAAAAAATAGTAATATTCAGGGCGCGGCCTCCGAAATTTAATTGAAATGCGTAGAGACATGGGGGTTGCTTAAGGGACCCTCCTTTACTTTCATTAAAACCATTTGTCACTCCCGCAATCTCTTTTCTGATGGCTTCTGTGTTTTGATTTTGTTACGTGTATACTGTCTTTGTAGTACAGTCATCAAACGTTTTTGGATTCTTTTGGAACAATTTGATTATAGACCCCACAGAACCCACCTCTGTAATACAATAGCTGCTGAAGTTTAAATTTTACTTTTATGAATTAGTCATGTTTCGGTTGATGCATCTTCTTTGATGGTGTCTGTCAGCAATTTCCCTGTTATGGTTAATTATTATTGACACTGTCTATTAACTGCTCCCAAATTACGATGTCTATTTTTTATTTTTACATACTTCTTTGACAGTTTTTCTATTATTTGACATTATATACAGATAATTCTAATTTCAACTCTATGTACTAACATAGTTGTAATGGCAATCATATCACTTGGTTTTTATATTTTATTTATCCTTTTGATAGATTATTTTATATAATTTGTAACTGTGAGGACTTTGTGGGTCTTGTAGACTTTAGATCTGTACACCATTTTTTATTTGATTAAATACCTGGTGCTTGTTGACAGGCCTACACTGTCCTCCCATACCTACTGTAATTTGAAAACATTGTAAAAGCCAATTATTTTTAAAAGAGTAACCGTGGCAATTGGCTGTTTCCTATCGAGAAGAGCCGGCAAGATGTTTCTTGCCGGCTCTTCTCGATAGGAAACAGCCAATGTCAAACAATGTGCCAAGCAGCATGTGCATGTGTGGTCAGCCAATGTGTTTCATGTTTTTTACTGTTTTGTGTTCAGAAGGCCAATTCTCGTAATTTAAAACGTTCAAAATCTAGTCGCAGTCTCATCTGACGGCACGGTTGGCGCAGTGGTTAAGCGATTGACTGCTGCGCTGCGTGTCGTGGGTTCGATTCCCGCACGGAACAAATATTTGTATGACCTACATGTATTTGTTCCGAGTCTGGGTGTTTTTCTATCTATAATATGTATGTATTTACAAAAAAAAAATTGTATATAAGTAGTTTATCAGCGATCTTGTTACCATAACACAAGCATTAGGTTGCTTAGCTTGGGACAATAATGGTGCTGTGTGAAATGTCCAGGGATATTTATTTATTATCTCGGCGACAAACAAATGTCAAAAACTTGTCAAAATGTAGGGAAATTAGAAGCATTCTTTGACAGATTGAGACTGAGATCAGACTGTGAACGTTCTTAAAATTACGAGAATTGCCCTTATGTTGTCTGCATTCCAGAACCATTTTGTGTCTGTTCACTTCAAGTAATGTTTTTAAAACAATAATCTTTTTCACCAAACCCTCACACAATACTCAGCTTAGAACATAGGTACATACATACTGTATGTATGTTCTAAGCTGAGTATTGTGTTGTCGTACATACTGTACATACACACACTACATACATACTGTACGTTACATACTGTATGTATGTAATCCGAAATGATCATTCATCAACCCCGCCATCCTGTTGCTATTGATTCATAGCCTCAACAAAAAACATGAAATCCCCAATTCCATCAAAAAATTTCGTCTATTTTGAACCGCGAGTCAATATTCCGTTGGAGCAACCAAAAGCTTTGTTCACGAATTCACTGGTCGTATCGGTATGCGTATAATGTACTAGTGACATCCTGCGGGACTGTCTATAAATATGTATGTATTGAAATAGACATCCCGCCACCTGGGGTTGCCATAATTGCGTTTCTGTCCCAAATTACACATATTTATTTTTGATTGAATCCTTTTGTTTTATTTGCATAAGATACATGACAAGTCAAATGTTGATTCCGGTTTCGCAGTAAATACCTATGATTTAAAATTGAGTGACAGAATTTTGGGATATTTGTTTTTGTGTCAAAGGGATTTAACTTTATAATAAAAAAAAATATTTAAAAAAAACTTTATAAAAGGTTTGTAGCTTTCATAGTTATTTTCGTCGGACGCTAGTTATAAACGATGTCACTGTGAAAATAAATCTGCGTTCGTATGATACTCATTTCTGAATTTATATGAATCAGCACCTGGGACATTGTTATTGGGCCACGAGTAGGTATCTACATCATGTTTTAATAGTCTTTAGTTGGTGCAAATCATAAAGGATTCGTTTGTAGCAAAAGCAATACATTTCAATCCATGTTATTTATTACTTCAAACTTTCCAACAGTTAATGGAGATTAAAAACGAATTAAATTAATGGAGGTCATTCACGTGAAGGTTTAAATTGAAATAATTCCAGCTTCGTATAAATCAGAAATCGTTTGTTATTACAAAGTAAATTATATTTCTGAAGGCTGATTTTCATCTGCAAAGTTGAATTTCTACTTAGTAAATGGATGTTTTTCTAAAAATACAAAACGTCAAAGCCCGGATAAGCCTAAAGGGGCCGGGACTAAACTTAAATAAAAGAGAAAATGTCTTAGCTTTGTGATAGAGGTATATTGATAAATTCGTGAGGGATCGGATTCAACTGTTCGGATCCATATTTTGGTTCTAGTATTACTTTACTTAGTTTTATTCGAACCAAAATCTTGTATTATGTAAAGTTCTTATTCTTTTTTGCGTTTAGTTCTTTCTTAGGAATTTTTATATCTTTTTTTCTATATATAGGTACCTATTTACTTGTTATCGTCCATTGCGTTTGGTCTATTATATCGTTAAAACAAGGGTATGTGTGTAGATTTTTGTAAAATGTGCTTTGTTGTTTAAATCTTTTGGTTTCTTTTTTGTTTGAGATTCTTTAAGTGTTTCGTAATTTTAACACACGCCATTGACATATTAACATTTCTTAATATGATTTAGATACTTAAACATTTAAGGGGTTTGTTGATTTATTTGATTTACTGATTTACAAAAATCAATCTTTAGTTGAACATTCAATAAAGTCTCTATGGTTGGTATTACCTTCCTCTATGGTTTTGTATTTTTCAAATTGACTGACATTTAACCTTTCATAGTTTATTTTAAATTGGCTACTAATAATATATTTATATACAATTATAAAAAGCCCATAACTTGTTTTATTAATGTTAGAACCTAGATTTCCAATAGGTTATGAATATTTTTTTATCGAGCCTGGCATACTTACTGTCGCGCCATTTTGAAAATTTTGAAAAACGAGACCTATATAAATAAATCGATAGCTGCATCAATGCAAACAGAAAACATAATAAAACCAAACTCCGTAAAGTGTCACGTTTCCGAGATATTAACGTTCAAAGTCAACTCAATCATCAATATTTTGAACATTCATATTATGAACGTTCAAAGTTGATGATTGAGTCACGTGATCAACTTTGAACGTTAATATCTCGGAAACGTGACACAATAAGGGGTTGTCTTTTTCAAAATGGCGCGACAGTGGGTATGCCACGGATTTTCAAAGTCCTTTACATGGCATAACTTGCGCTTGTAATCCCCGAAGGGTAAGGCAGAAGTGACCTATACACCTATACCTGTACACCCATATTTCGTCAGTTATGTTTATCCATTGCTTCATATGTTCGAAAAATGTATCTGTTCTACCACGTAAATAACGCAATGAATGTTGTTGAACTGTCAAAATAAAAACCATTGCTTCTGTCAGTGTGTTACGCACAGATGCTAACACTTCGTACTATAATTCCACCACTTAAATGTTTAATTACTAACATAATTATTTATTCATGAATTTATTACCCGTCTACAAAATTAATTTCCATCGTGAAACATAATTGTACGGGTATTGTAATCAGGGATGTAAAGCTTGTGCTTACGTGGGCTTATTATTTTAATACGAGATACAGGGCTTTTATCTCTGCTGATATAATTGGTCGGTGAATTGTTACTGCGCGTGTTTTATGATCCGGAATTATTGTCTCGCCATTCACTGGTATGATGTGAGGTAATGGGGTTTATTTTTATAACGGAGTAGTAATTTGTAATTTCTGAGATGTTCTGGGAACACTCTTATTCACACCGATTTGGAATTGTTATTTGTCTGATAGAACATTTTTCTTAATACTTTATATACAGGTTATCAAAGGGGGAGGGGGATGGTATCATGAGTCTAGACCGCGTAGCAAAATTCGTCGGTTATAATAAAAATAAAACTGTTGTTTCATACAAAAGTGGTCGAAACCTACATGGTCAAAATGTATGGAACAGCAGATTTTTTTTATTAATAACCGAAGAATGGGAGGCCTAGAACCATGTGCAAAATTCATGACAAAAGTTTGCGCGTCGATGTCCCTGCCAATCTGTATACTTCTTAGTTTAGACTTAGTTATAATTAGAATGAAACATCTCAGAAATATATAAGGTAAAAATTAACTAAAACTATTTACAAACTAAAATATAGCGTCGAAACCTTCATCCGCATCGCTGTCGACTGGTACTGTACTCAAGACATAGGCGGCATTGCCACGTTGTATGGCAATACTTAGCCTCCGGCCAAGGTAAAAGCCAGCCCTTAGGTCATGGGAAGTGTCAACCAGTCGTTTTGAAATTTCCTTAAAAAGACCATGAGCACTTGAACCCCACTGCCCGAGTGCTGATGGTAATTGGTGGTAATTTAGAATATAATTTTGTTATTTTAGTGTTAGCGTGTAAATTGTAATTGGTACCATATTAATAAATAAATAAATGCAATATAATTATATAGTTTTAGGTATAATTATAACCAACATGCTAGGTTTTATCTCAGCAATTAATGTGAACAAGACGCTCACATCCACTCAGCTGACACTAGCTTTACACCCTGTTTAATAAATAGTTATTCAAATATTAAACTACACACTCAATAATCATTTGAAGATTTCTAGTGTCTAGACATAAACACTTGAAGTCGATATTTCCAACAAATCAAATTGGTAATCTCTTCGTATACTTACTGAAATCCACTCAAACCACAACATTTATTTCTCTCTCACCAATATCCGATAGCAAAATTCGCAGACACGAAACCTTTCATCATAACTAGTCCGTCTATACGCCAGTAATAGGTACAGTCGGGCTCCCAATAACTACACTCTCTCGTTCTCCGAACGGATGCGGAATAAGCAGAAATTCTGTCCAATTTCCCGGTCTGTCATATTTATTGGCCCTACGACCCGTTCGACGGAAACGCTGAGTGTATGTCCGATCGTAAACCAGTGCAGAATTAATGAACTCACTGTCCACCAAATTACAGGACGTGAGTGTTCTTTTGATGTTTGATTAAGTTTGAGGTTTATTTGATGAACATTGTATTTTCATTGTCACAAATTTAGAAATAGAATGTGCAAGAGAACAATCTACGATCTCCTGCACATTCCATTTCTAAATTCGTAATTACCGAGCCTTAACCGAGGTAGGTATTCGTAATAAATATTTTAGAGACAAAGTACGCCTTAAATCAAACTTTGAGACAAACCTTTAAGCTTAGTTATAATTAAAATGAAATCCACAGAAATAGGTATAATTATAACCAACGTAGTATCTCAGAAATAAATGTGAACAAGAAGCTCAACACCACTCAGCTGACAACATTCTCAGAATCAGCAATCAAATATTAATTATACCAAACAAGCGGTGTGAAGACAATCATTAACAACAATAACAGAAGCATTTCCTGTTAACAAAACAGCGTCTTTGTTCTTTGGAGGAAACAAAGGACTCGATTAAAAGTCACCAACTAAACAGAGTTATTAAGATAAGAGGCAGTGCTGTTAAAAATAGCCCCCGTAAGATAGCAGCGGGCACAAACTGGGCCTTTGTGGGTCGAGCCAACTTGAACTACGGTCTAAGTTGCAGACTTATAACAGAAACTTACAAACGAGAAGAGCTAGATATTCTGTAGACCTCAAGGATATGTGAGAAGTTTTTATGGTTACATGTGTGAGACATAGTTCTTTGTTGTTCGTATTCGGAGGAATAAAGAAAAATATACGACCATACGAGCAGTGTTGGCCTAGTTTAAACTACAACTCGTAAGGCGGTGGGACTTACGAGTTGTAGGTCGTGGGTTTGAACCAATGCACTTTACTTTGTGTAATTTATTTCATTACCACTGCTCTCAAAATGGTGAAGGAAAACATTGTGAGGAAACCGGCAGTTCCTTGAATCAAAAATTCGAATACATGAAGGAGTGGGCTATTATATAATCCACCACGCGGGCCCAGAGCGGGTTGGTAGATGTCATACCAACCCGCACTGGGCCCGCGTGGTGGTGTCCCCGCAGTCAGCAGACATTATAAGCTGATTATGCGACCATACGGGAGAATTTTGAGGTTCAACAATTTTGTATGCTTCTTTTATATGTACACATATTGATCTCTCTTTGCTGCATTCGTTAAGTCACTCTGTATACGTCACTCCACGTTATCCATCGTGAATTGACTACTAGCCTTGCTTTGCTCTAGTTTGCAAATCCACAGAGCTAGCTACGTTGGCAACTGTCAATGTTTGTAAGGCTGGTTTTCCAGTAACATCTAACATGTCCTAGTGAATTTGGGACGCTAGAAACTTTATTTTAAATTCTGAATTCCAAAAGACAATCTTTATAGCCAACGATATAAAGTCGGAATTTATTGCAAAACCCGCATCTCCCATCATATTATCTTCAACCGTTAAAAGTGGTAATAAATTTAAATTTATAACCACTTCTATTGAAACACGTTATCGCTTGTGTATTACGTCATGCTGTACTGAGGAGTTGCCTGCAGCTATTGGCAATTATAGCAGCCTATCGCACTTCAAAGAGATGGGAAGATGGTGAAACGTGAAGCTTTTCACACGTTGGAGGCATTAGCTCGATAAACAGATGCTGATAATGGTCCTTTCCAGGACGACGAAATATAAAGGGATGATAGAAATGTTATAGAAAATCATAAGAAAATTTAGGTTATAATTGTTTGGTAAACATAGTAATGGTTTTAAATAATACCTGGGTGGGTAAAGAAGGATTCATTTGATGTTTTTGCCTGCAGCTATTGGCAATTATAGCAGCCTATCGCACTTCAAAGAGATGGGATGATGGTGAAACGTGAAACTTTTCACACGTTGGAGGCATTAGCTCGATAAACAGATGTTGATAATGGTCCTTTCCAGGACGACGAAATTTAAAGGGATGATAGAAATGTTATAGAAAATCATAAGAAAATCATAAGAAAATTTAGGTTTTATTTGTTTGGTAAACATAGTAATGGTTTTAAATAATACCTGGGTGGGTAAAGAAGGATTCATTTGATGTTTTTGATATTGTAAATAAAAAAAGATTATATTATTTACTTGATGTTACCTACTAACTTATTTGTTAAGGAGATTAAAATTCATGTAAGGATTTTTGAACTTAGGTGTTTTTTTTTTATTTATTTTGGACCAAACACTTATATACACACATGTACAGATTTCATAAGTTAAGTTAAGTTCCATTTGTTAGGTTCTGTACTTCTGTCTATTGAACTGGAAATATCAGAAAGTCAGACATTCAAGATGGTTATTCCATATACCTAATAGATATTGACAAAATAATGGATAGAATTTAAATGACTACTGAATATCAAATTAATTGGCAATTACTGGGAAATAATGTTAGGAATATTAAATCAAATAAAAAAATAGCCTTTTTGCCTTTTATTAGTTACTAGCTGCGCCCCACGGTTTCGACCGCATTAATTTCGATCGAATATCAGGATAAAAAGTATCCTATGTGTTGATCCTGGTTATAAACTATCTGTGTGCCATTTCATCCAAATCCGTTCAGTAGTTTTGGCACACACACTCACTCACAAACTTTCGCCTTTATAATAAAACTAGCTGCGCCCCGCGGTTTCACCCGCATAAGTTTCGATCCCGTGGGAATATCGGGATAAAAAGTATCCTATATGTTAATCCTGGTTATAAACCATATGTGTGCCAAATTTCATCCAAATCCGTTCAGTAGTTTTTGCGTGAAAGAGTAACAAACATCCATACATCCATACAAACTTTCACGTTTATAATATTAGTAGGATGTGCTTTGTGTTTGATTGAATAAAATGTGCTTAAAAATTACTAGAATTTTATTATTAGTAAATTTCTTTTTGCACAAAAATAATCGAATATTCGCTGGCATGCTTTGCAATACAAATACATGTTTAAAGAACCAGCATTTGCTTAAGAAATATTAAAAAAACTATCGGTGAAAATAAAGTCAGACGTAGGGCGCAGACAGGCACCTCTACTGATGTCAGTGTAATGCATATATAGGTACGTACTCGCACCTTACTGTACGTTATCACCTAGTGGTACGTCACCCTTCGTGTGTGAGTCCAACTCGCACTTGTTTGTGTAGGTACTTTTGAAACTCGAATGAATGAGTGGGATACGGTTTCTGTTCGACTTTTTATTTTTAGTTGTAAAGAGGCCTTTGCTTATTTGAAAAAGATTACATTACAGAATTTCGCGAGAATTTTGAGGCTCTTGTTACATGTTAGTAACTTAGTTAATTTAGAGTTAAATTGTTCGTAGATGTGTTTATGAATAAGAGATGTCATTGTTGGTGATTTTCATTTGAATTAACTTGAGTTGTTTCATTTTCAAAACTATTATAATTAACTTTATCTTTAGTATTACTTTCTGTATTCATATGTATAGGAGGAGCTAGTGGCTAAGTAATAACAGCCGCACGGGTCGATCGATCAGGTTAAGCTAAGCTTGCCGCGGTTGGTCCGTGGATGGGTGACCATCTTCACATACCAAGACCGCTCCGTGCCTCGAAAAGCACTTTAAGCCGTTGGTCATGGCTGTCATTCGTGGATCTTTGACAGTCGTTACGGGTCGTCAGAACCCGGAATGTCTGACAACCAGTCTTACCAAGGGGTATCGTATTACCCAATAACTGGACTGTAGAGGTCAGATAGGCTGTCGCTTCATGTAAAATACTGGTATTCAGCATCCGGTTAGACTGGAAACTGACTCCAACATAGTTGGGAAAAGGCTAGGCAGATAATAAATCATATTATGTAGGTATAGGTACTACTGTATTCATACCTACATTTGAAAAATCCTCTTTACTGCACGGAGTTTCTCAAGAGATTTTTATAAGCACCTACCGATTGTCAGGCATATATCTTTTTCGTCAGAATAAAGATTTATTTTCTTGATCTTTTTGCATCATTGGTAATGTTGGCTACTGTCAGTTTTATAACTCGGTCTGGCAGCTGAAGTTTCAGTGTCAGTGGCTCTCAACTTTAATAAATCTATTTTTATTATTTTAGACAAAGTCTTATATATCAGAAGCAATCAACTACATTGTGAGCTGGCTTTTCTTGAAGTTGTTATAGATATGTAGATCCTCTCTGTTCAGTTTTGTTTCTTCATATTGGCAAAAATCAGTAACAATTTGGCCCAGTTCTGTTAATGCGTATTTAAAAAAAAATAAAAAAAGGTTAGCAGGTCGCCAAGACAGGGAGGTTTGGAAGGAAATAGGGGAGGCCTCTGCCCAGTACTGAGACACAATAAGGCTAATAAAAAAATAAACAATCTATACAAGGTGTCGTTTTGTATCCTCGTCAAATTCTTGGAGGTAAAAAAAACACTAGAAAAACACGCTTTTATAAATGCACGGCTTCATCATCAGACCTTGAAACCTAATCGTGGTACAAAGTTCATTACAAGACTTTTCTAAGAAATCTAAAACAGCTATGATACGATTTTCCACCATGAAGTTCCAGTTCATATCTTCCGGCTCCATCATCAGATCAGTTCGACAGTACCATATTATTGTATTGTCATCAGAACTACATACAGCTGCCAATTTTCATTATGCTACAACCCTTGGAAGATGGTTAAATTCGTTACCTTAGATTCCATTACATAGTTACATACTGGTCAACCTAATAAAAGCGTGTTGAAAATGCTACTGATTCTCGACACGAATCAGTAATAAAATAAGTAGGTTTTTTTTTCTAATTTTCCGGAAATCGGCTTGTGTGGGACACGCACTTTAAAACGCGGCCTGTGTGAGACCGTACTGTAACTGCCCTTTTACACACACATAAAAACGCGGCCGCTTATACGATACCATAACGCGATTCTGTTCTTTGAAAGTGGTGTATACTGAAATACTGTGAAACTCAAACAACTAAAAAAACAACTATGTATTCATTATTTACCAGGGATCGTTATTTTATTTGATTATTTATGTCTTTCATAACAGCCTCCTGAAAGAAGATGATGCGAAACAACAGCTTGTATACATCACAATCTATATATTTATGTAAATTAGTTAAATATAATATGTTTTATGTATGTATTCATTGTATTTTGTAAATTGTACCTACAGTATTTGTCTCTCCTTTCCTTTTTTAATCCATCCAAGGGTTGTCTTTAAAAGATCGCTCTTAGCGATAAGACCACCCATTGTGTCACCCTTTGTAAAATTTCTATATTTATGTCTGTAATTTATATGGTGTTCATAACACAGAGTATTATTATTCTATATACATAAAAAGTAATGGTAACCATATATTATGGAAGTGACGTTGGTACATAGGTTGGTACAATATGACTTGCACAACTTAGTTGAGTGCTGTTAGGAGTTACAGCAGTTCAGCTTTTGAAGACCCATAAAATGTAATGGCCTTTACTTCTGGATATTTTATTGAATGAGCATTTCTACGATCGTGATTTTGAAGTGCTCTTATATTAAATTCAAGTGAAGATTTTATCAGTGAAACCAACTAATGTATGCTTGGTTTTTGGATCGTTGACAGTCGTTACGGGTCGTCAGAAGCCTGAAAGTCTGACAACCATTCTTACCACGTGTTCATTAGTAACTGGGTGGTGGAGGTTGGGTAGGCAGTCGCTCCACGTAAAGTAATGGTATTCAGCTGCATCTGGTTAGACTGGAATCCAACCTAAAACATAGTTGAGAAAAAGTTAGCCAGATGATAATAACCCAACTTATATAAGTGTCTGTCTGTGCATGCCTTCCACCAGATATGATGCAAGACTATGCAAAACTCTCTTAACTATTCCAAACTTTTTCTTCAAAGCATATTTTCGGTACAACCTACTCAAACTACCAAAACTTCAACTAAAATAAATTATTTAGTACCCGAAGTAAACATCCTCAAAATACGCAGCTCCAACTACTAAACTGCATTAAGTTTTCACCATATTCCTGGCATATAAACTAATTAATTAGTTCTCGTAACAACTCGAGCAACTAGTCTGCAGACTAACCCTATAAGATGGTCCACAGAGACGGAAACGTCTGTATCTCGTGGGGACCAATCAAACGTTCGGAACGGAGTTTGTTAGACAGCGAATTCATGCATCTCCTTGGATATTCTGACTACCTGGTAACTTCAATGGGCTGTATCTCAATATTTGATGGGTTTCGAGTAGTTTATGAATTTGGTAATCAGCTCATTTAGTATATACTAGGATAGAATCAGTTGATTCTGATTCAGCACTGTGAACAGTTGTGGCCCAGTGGTAAAAGTTACATACGAGTTGTATGACGTAGGTTCGAACCCAGAGAGGTGCTTTACTTTGTGTAATTTATTTCATCATCACTGCTCTCAAAACGGTGAAGGAAAACATCGTAAGGAAACGTCTTAGATCTAAAAAATCGAACACGTGTGACATCTACCAACTCTCTGTGACGCTCCACACAGGCTGATTATGCTCACATTACAGGCTGATTATGCTCTGTATACTACTATACCAAGTATCTTTATAATTATTTATTATATATATATATTTATCTTCTCGAAGTATAAAGTTTAACAAAGGTTTTTGTATAATTATCTACAAAGAGAGCTCTTACATAGTCAAAAACTATAAAGCCGATACTCTCGTACCAGTGATAATTTTGCCTGCAAGTATAATTTAGCATTCTGTAAGAAAAGAAATACTTACCCAGCAACATTTTTTAAGAAAAGGCAAATCTCTAAATGTTTCCAATGTTACAGAAAACCACATAACTCTGAACATTTAGCTCCCAATTTCTGTAACCCAAACCGACATGTATAAATAACGCAACCCTCCCAAGAAGCCTTCTAACATCAATTACCTACCGTATAAATCTAGGTCTCATGTTTACATTCACGACTCTCCCGATAGCCATAGACCATAGCCACAAAATAGATAGAGGAGCAGAAGATCGGTTCCATACAGTCTTTTCACAGTGATTTTATCCCTGAATTGCGTCGCTGTCCAAATTACAATGATCTTTATTCTCATTTTAATAAGGTTGCTCCGACTAACAAGCCTGTCAAAATCATTGCAATCTTTTCCCTCGTTACAATAAGATTTCTGTTAGGTTGCTATCAGAGGTGAAATAACTGTGAACGGAATGTACAGCGAGCGGAAAAGCTCGGACTCGCTTCACGCACAGTGACTGTCATTTGTTTCTGACAGTTTGAAATCTCGGTAGGCCAATCATGAAAGTGCGAAGTAGGTAAACGTAATGTAAATTCGAACGATTTTTTATTAGAATAACCTACTCATTTAGCAAATATTTATTTAATTTGAAGACTATGTTCATAACGATGTGAGTACTTGCCGCATAAAAAACCCCAAAAAATACTATAGCATATTTTCAGTTAAAAAATCGTTAGAAGTTACGTCCACGTGATGGTGCTTGTCCATTTAGGCCAGGTACGTACGCATCTATGTGTCCATGCGTTTTCGATCGTTGTTTGAAGCTGATCTTCTCTAGTCATCTATTCTGTGGTTATAGCCAATAGAACAAACAAACAATCGGTGCCTAACGAACCCCAATTAGCCTCTGGCCGATCCGTGTATAGCCGTGCGTATGAAGTTATAAACTCTTGTTTGCTTTAGTATAGTTTCTTAGCAGTGTTGGAAGTTTTCTGCTTGTTGTAATAGCCTAGAGGAAGTAATGGGGTTATTCAGTTAGCTGCAGTAAAAGTGTTAGAGATTTGTTGGCTTGCTGTGTAACTAAGGCACTTTTGAAGCGATATTTTTTGGCTAAATTATATGGATGGCAAAATCAAAATTAAACAAGAAAGTCATTTATTAAACGTATGCTGACTTAGAATCAGCACTTTTCGAACGTCAAAATGATATAAGACAAAGGACTGTCTTATATCATTTTGACCAAACACCCGCCCTTCACCACTTCCTAGTGCTTCCGCTGGGAAGAAGTGGCGTGACAAACTCCATAGCAGCACAGCTGTCTGTTCAGTTAGAAAAACTTGCTTCTATAACCAACAACACAAGAAGTAACTGCAGCAAAAAAAAAAAAACCATAACCAAATAACATAACATAATCTTTGATTAATTCAATGATTAATTGTTGAATATTTTCTACAATCAAACCTTTGAATTAGACTTCTATTCATATTTTTTCGAGATTTGTAGGTCACAGGGTGCTTTACGCGGTGTCCTGCGTGAGCGACGAATACGACGCAACGCGACGCTGCGAACGCGACGAACGCGATCAACTCAACGGCATACCCTGCTTGCGGCCTATATGACAGTCAGTCTGCGGCGAGACGCGACGTAACGCGTACTTGCTTTGAGGGCGACCAGAGGCGTCACTTCAACTTTTGAGCAAAATTGTACCGTACTTCTCCATGATTCGAGAAGTAATGACCAAAATCACGTAGGACATCTGCCGCATTACGTCGCGTCGTATTCGTCGCTCACGCAGGACACCGCGTTACTGTGTGTAAATAATTTCATCACCACTGCTCTCAAAACGGTGAAGGAAAAAATCGTGACGAAACCAACATGTCCTAAAATTAAAAATTCGAAGACACGCGGCCTCTACCAACCCGCACTGGGCGCGCGTAGTCGATTACAGCGCACTCCCTCTCACAGAGAAGAGAAGAGAAGAGAGGCCTATGTCCCAACACTGGAAACATTTTAGGCTAATTATGCATAATATGTTTTATTTGACACCACTCAAGGATTCTTTCCAGAAAAGGTCACAGACACAAAATCTCCTAGACTCTTCATTAACGGAGCGTACCGATTAAAAGTATATTTTATACTGATTTATGATTATTACAGGATAACTTATTAGGTATAAGTACTAGTGTTAATTAATCCATTGTTAACAATGATACATTGAGTTTACATTACCGTAATGCACAAATTATTATGACGGATTGTTAATGAATGAATAAGCATAATAGCATAATCAGCTTATAATGTTCCCCCTGCGGGGTCGCAGGCCTCCTCTCATTGAGAGTCCTAATCTTGGCCCTAATCTACCACACGGGCCCAGTGTGGGTTTTTAGAAGTCACATTTCTTAATTTTTTTGAATCTAGGACATGCCCGGTTTCCTCACGATGTTTTTCTACACCGTTTAGCGAGCAGTGGTGATGAAAAAAAAAATACACAAAATAAAGCGCCTGGCTGGCGAACCTACGACCTACGACTCGTAACTCGCAGCAGCTACCACTGGGCTACCACTGAATATGAACTTATAATAACAGCAACACGTGAAGTTAATTCTCATAGTTTTGAAGCTGAAACTAAATATTATACTCGTAAAATCTTCATTCTAGAAAATGTGCCAATTTTAATCAAATATTAAGAAACATAGACCTTATACATGTCCTTCTAATACAGGCATTGTTTGCATAAATGGAGGCTCCAACCACGTATAAATATAATGTAATTTTCTACTTGTCACAATAAACTATTTGTTTGTTACTACAAACAGCACACCAAAAGTGCGCAATGTAAAACACGCCATAAAGGGGCCGTGGGGGTATTTAAAGTTGTCTTATAACATAGTAAAAATATATGGGAATAACCCTAAAAAAATATTAAATAAAATAAAAGAAAATATGGAAATGAAAATAAAAGTAGAACCTTGAAAATAATTATTTTTTAATAGGGTTTTAAATTCATTATAAACTAAAAAACTAAAATTAAAAACTTAGTTCCGTAAAAAACGTCACGTCAAGTTGGATTTTTGACCTTTAATATCTCCGTAACCAGAAGGTTCCCAGGGGGTCTACTCCGAAGTAGTATCGGCCGAATGGTCGGCCGTTTCCTGCTACGAAGTTACTATTTGTTTCGGTCGGTTCCGATCCTACACTGCTACACTCTTTCGAATATTGACTATGGTCTCGACCCAACTGAGCCGTCAATAATATTCGGTTCGGCCATGTATCGGTCCGATCCGAACATTCGCACTTTGCAATTCGGAGTAGACCCCCAGGTATGGCCCAGTACAAAAAAAAAATTCTACAATGTCGTGGAGTACTAATGACTCTTGGCTTCGTTACGTGTCTTTTAACACCCGTTATATTTTCTGCAATAATTTTAGACTAAGTATGACGTTATTTCTAACACCATTTTCTACTATGTATTTGTATATTTACACATGTCAAATTCCCGAGTATATTTTTGCCTAAAGTCAACAGTCACGGCGATTTGGTGTCTAGCTTTTGACCGTCGCGATCATACATCCGAAACACAACCCTAAAATCATGTACACAGAGTCGAAATTGTTGTTTTATTACTATAGGTGGTGTTTACAACTAATATTAGCTGTCTCCCTCACACTATGTGGACGGAACAAACACAAACATAGAGTATTGAGCTAATCAAACATCGTAAGGGTTTATAGAGCCATGTTAGTCACCGTTTCCACCGGTTAATAGTAGCAGTTTACACAACCAATTCATTTTGGACGTTATTTCTTGGCTGACAAAGTTGAATTTTGCTTTTGGTGTTGGTATCATAGGGTAAACTTCCCGGTTGAAAACAGTTATTACATATATTTATATATTCAATTTATATGCACGTATGCGTTGAGCAGGTAGCTTTATTTTGTTTACAGAGCTTAATAATATGTAAACAATTTGCATAACATTTCATACTTGTTTAAAGTTACATAATTATTCTCTTCTGAAACACGAGAACGTGGGCTTGAACAAGGCAATTTGGTAGGGGCATCGACGCGCAAACTGTAATCACGGATTCAGTACATGATTTTGATTGTGCGTTGATATTTTTCGTCAAATATAAGAAAAAACCACCACCCACTACCCTCACCACCCTTGATTGACTGGTTGAGAATGCCTAAGGCATTAAGTCCGCCTTTGTATCTTTTTGTGCGAAAAGTTTAAATGAATATATAAAAAAAACCTGTTACATACATTTTGACGTGCGATTTTACCGCGTAGGTAAAATCTATGAAACAGCAGATTTTTTTGATAGCCGGCGAAAAATTTCTACGCTAAGGGGTTTATACTCATGTGCTGAATTCATGGTTACAGTTTGCGCGTTGATGCCAATCTGTGTAATGATATGTGCTACATATTTTCTCTGTCAATCAAGGGCATCACTGACGCCGATGCCTGCCCGGGCCGCGGGTTGTTCGAAAGAGATACCGTGGCCCCTGGCACAGGCAACTGAAGGAACACGGGTGGGTTTTAGTCAGTAGAAGTCTGACACGCCCTTCCGCTCAGCCCAGAGCGGGAGAGGTCTTTTGATGATTTCCCACCCAGAAAAAAAAGGGCTTCACTGACATTCTCTGAAAAACATTAATTTTAAGGCTACGTGCGCACTGACATGTCCTTCGATACTCGCTAGGCGGCTAGCGAAGGCGACAAGCGCACAGTGCGGTCGGTTGCGAAAATTCTAGAGCGTTCGTTTCACTTTGCTACTCGCAAGGTGACTCGCTAGGCTAACCAAGCCAAGCCAAGAATGATCTAAAATTGCCAACCAGAAGTGAGCAAGCATGGTGATCAATGTCTGTTGCTTCTCTGTATGAGAAGAGGCATTTTCCCTGCAGTTGGACAAATACCGGTATAATAACAATCGCTTAGAATTTCTGATGAGCAATAATCAGCCTAATTCAGTTGAATTAAGGTTTAACTGGGCATTGTAGCATTTCTGTGGTTTACTTAGATAAGCCCGTGTTAATACATAATCCTATGTTATACATACAACCAATTTGCGGTTAAGCTAAGTGTAAACGGCATGTCCAACTAATCTATGGACAACAGACCATTTAATTAGCACAGAGTAATTAAGGATTAGATTCAATATTAACACTATGTGGTTACAGGAGCATAAATAACATCGGGTATCTATTCGCGTGTGATCAGGAATTATTATTCAAAAAAATCAAAACTATTGACTACACTGAATTTCCAAATAACGTTACAAATCATTTCAAAATCAAAATCATTTAAGCAACTGGGTTGTGGAGGTCAGATAGGTAGTCGCTTCATGTAAAATACTGGTACTCAGCTGCATCTGGTTAGACAGGAAGCCGACCCCAACGTAGTTGAGAAAAGGCTACGCAGATGATGATTTGAGTTTTCTTGAGTTACTGAGTTAGATTACAGATAAATTTCTGAATCTGGATAAACTGGAAGACAACTCCAACGAAGTTGACAAAGCTTAAGATAATTATGATCATTGATCAAACTCAAGCTAAAAGTATTTATTTCAATTAAACCAATTACAGGCACTTTTGAATTGTCAAGGGGTCGGTCAGTTAGAAAAATGAAGCTAGTTGCCCATTCCAAAGCGTAGTAGGTACCTATGGAGATGAACGGACAAGAAACTCCATGGACAGAATCAGAAATTGAATCGTCATTGACAAAAGTACCTCTATGCTTCACGTTACAGGAACTGATGGACGCTAGTGCGCCATCACTAGCGTCCAAACGCGAATTCTGGGGCGAGTCCAAGGCGTCCAAGGCGAGATTGCCAATGACAAGCTAGGAAAAAGAAGAAATCCTCTAATATCAACAAAGATTTAAGTGATAATTTAAATTCAGCCTTTAAGAGCCAAAACTCATCAAATCATTATAACAATACTGTGAGATCTCTCCTCCCTAAAAAAATCCCAGGAAATTAATCCAATAAATTCCTTCATAATACAATTTTCGAATAACCCTCAAATTGATCCCAAAAAGTGTACCCTTCCAATTAACGAGAAAAGATATTGGATAGAAATGTCTAATTACGTAACATGGAAATTAATAGAAACACAGTTCCTAATAACAATATCGTCGAGGATTCGAGGAAGTTGGTAGGAAATCCTGTATCCTATTGTGTAGGAAGCCAAAATGTTAATTAGTGAATTAATGCCAGGGGTCGTTTCCTTCATGAATACCGCCAACGTTTGCTTTAAGTTACCCGTCTGATCTGGTGCAGTCGAATTACTCGTATCTATGCCGCCTCTGCGTGTTGTTTTGTTATTCTTGGATGTTAAGTTTGTAAAGTTTATTATTATTGGGCCTGTTAGGTATCGAATACATAATCGGCATATAATGTTCCCACCTCAAGGTCTGCCAACGAGCAATGGAAGGCAGTACACTAGGCGTTAAATTAACGGATAGTGTTCGAAACACAATACTGCGCTCCAAAACAAAGGTAGCTGACGTGGCTAAAAAAGCCGCCCAACTTAAATGGGACTGGGCAGGACATGTTTGCCGCATGCCGGACAACTGTGGGCCCAAATAGCACAGAATTCGTGCCCTGAGATAGCGAGGCGGGGTCGCGGCAGACCACGTAGGAGATAGCGGGACGAGCTGGATAGGTTCCGACAAAACTGGAAGGAGGACGCGCGGGCTCGCGAAAGATGGAAGGAGTGGAGGGAGGCGTTTGCCCAGGAGAGGGACAGCGTAAGCTAGTAAAAAAATAAAGTTGCCACAGCTGAGACACAGGCCTCTGCTATGGTACAATCCTTACATGCCCCATATTTGTATTGTTGTTGGCCATTTAGCAGAAACACAGATTACGTTTTTAGTAAAATCACATGAATTTACTTTCTACTATTGGATTGTTCTGTTACTAATCCGATTATACTACTCGTGTAAATTATTTTCGCTATGTATGCACAAACATGAACCCAATAAATACACCAACATTTGATGAATAAACTTGCAGTGACCATTCCGCGTTGTAATTTATTATCATCCGAAATCTCGTATCTATGCCGATCGTATCAATATATTACTGGACTGACAACCAACATTGATAGCTGGAGAAATTTATGACTTGATAAGGAGCTGCCTAATGGATTGCTTCCTCAAGCCCCTTTTGGGACAACACGGGGAATTTTTGAAGAAAGAATTTTTCTTTAGAAGAAGCTAATTTGGGGCATCGATTATGGGCTTGTAATAAACAATTATGATGGCCTGATGGACGGTAATTGTATTGAAAAGGTCTGTTTGTGTAGAAGGGAAGTAACAATAGGAGTCGTTTCCGTAATAATTCTTAAAGATGTCTCAAAAGGTTGTTCAATATTTTGAGAAAAAATCTTCCGCTGTAATCAGAAAAAAATTATAGAGTTATTTTTAGGGAAAATTCCAATTTAAAATGAAGATATTATTATGAACGATAAAAGCAAAATATTATTTATTTTATTGGAGAAGCCATGCAGATAAAAAGCTTTCCTAGATGATGTCTATATTTAGACGAAATCAATATTATTGCTTCTTACCTTCCTTATAATATATTAGGAATTATTATTAGAAAAGGGAGGACACAATACAGAGTGGCAGGGACATCGACGCGCAACCTTTTATATGGATTCAGTAGATGATTCTGAAACCGCGGCGTCGAAAACCGTCGGTTACTTTAAAAAAAAAATGCGGTTCCATACATTTGACCGCGTAGGCATTGTATTCTTCTATGAAACAGCAAATTTTTTTATGAGTTTAGAATCATGTGCTGAATTCATGGTTTCAGTTTGCGCGTCGATGTCCCTGCCATCCTGTTTAGAACATTTTGACCTTAAACTGAAACCTCTTCACTATATCCGCCTCTTTTATCCTCAGAAATACTTTAATCAACACATGAGCTCGTTGAGGAGCTAATCAAGAGTTACTAATACGTATAAAATCAACGATGTTCGCACGCAACGGTGCGGAGGACGCAGTTACATAGCTAATCATGTTAGGGACGCATGCGCTTTGTTCCAGCAAAGTGATGCACGGACATATGTCGATGATTTTATGATATATGCCAACGGATACGGGTGAAAATGTTTTTGGTAAAAGTTTGCTACCTTTTATGTAACGTATATTTTTGATGCTGTTCGCTGGAATTGAGGTAACAAAGTCACTTTGTCATGGATACTTGCCAGGTCAGAGGCTTTTTGTGAATTTGTGCGGTCTTTGATGTTGGAAGGTGTGTATGTTTAACATAGAGGCTTTGTTTACACTGCAACAATGGATGGATTGGTGTATTGGCATGATTTGTGTCTTGATAGGTGTGTGTATAATAATAATAATATCCCTGGACATTTCACACAGCACCATTTGTCCCAAGCTAAGCAACCTAATGCTTGTGTTATGGTAACAAGATGGCTGATAAACTACTTATATACATTTTTTTAAATACATACATATTATAGATAGAAAAACACCCAGACTCGGAACAAATACATGTAGGTTATACAAATATTTGTTCCGTGCGGGAATCGAACCCGCGACACGCAGCGCAGCAGTCAATCGCTGTATGCATGTCAAAGTATATAGTCTCTCTATTATATTAGTTCGGTACAATCAGAATCTGTTTATTATATGAGTATGCCATGATTGCAGTATATAGTGTAGTGTATTCATGACGTCTTTGAATACAGATGTAGCTGATGTACAGGTGTGTGTGTGTGTGATGTGTGATGTACCTGATATAGCAGAATCGGCCCATATTGTTTCCACTGCTGGGACACAGGCCTTTCTGTGTAAGAGAACCTACCACGAGGCCGTAATCTATCACGCGGGCCCAGTGCGGGTTGGTGGGCGTCACTTCGGTTCTAGGACATTCCACCGGTTTCCACGATGTTTTTCTTCACCGTTCTAAGAGCAGTGGTGATGAAATTCAATACATAAAGTGAAATGCTTGCAAGGGTTCGAACTCACGACCTAAAACTCGTAATTCGGTGCCGATACCACTGGGCCACCACTGCTCTATATCTGACATATCCCTGCATTATATTTAATTTAAATTAACATTTAAACTGCAATGACCTGCCACTGAATATAACCCCTTGTAACGTTTTAATTGAATTGAGTGTATCAGTAAATACACGACTAATAAAAATTTACTGTGAATTTCTGCTTTATATCGAAAATTCACCCAAAAGGACTTTTCGGTTTTATGAAAAGTTAAATTGAATGCTATTTTAATATTTAAAGTGTATTTATTTTACCAATACTATGGATGCTACGCTGGTTTGGAATCCAATTATGAATTTCCGTTTTGTATGCATCGGCTATAGTACCTACCTTCAATAGTTTTCGAATTTTATCAACTAACGGATTTACTACTTGAACCGCTTGCATACTGCTGCAAGAGAAATTGAGTTCGAAGACAAGATAGATAGAACTATCGATACACATTTTGAATCCGCCCATCCCTACATTACTACACAGGTGACTGGTAGTAAACATGCCCCGATAAGTAATATTGCCTTCCTGCCATCCGATTATATGGCACTCGATGAAATAGATGCCAGATTTTCAGAACCTCCCCAAGCGACTTTGATCTTTATCACCGTGCTTCAGAGTTGTTTTTTGAACATAGAAGCGTAGGGTTGACTCACCATCAAATATTAATATTTGGGAGAAAACGTAGTTTTAATATCATGTTGTTCACTACTGAACAACCTGTATAAGGTATTTTTTCAATATAATTATGTACGTATGTAGTTATGATCGAGAGATTCGAAAGTGACCCTTTGAAATGTAAGAAAACATTTTTGGAAATTATTGATTACATAACTTACTACATAAACTTCTTCCTATGGGGGTAGGCAGAAACTACAGAATGCCACCTGCTACGATTACATTACATACTCCTTTTGCCTCGTTTACGTTCATATGTACATCTAGTCATACACGTACGCCAGTTACCAGTACTACGCACCTGTCCTCTCTTACATCACCGATAAGTTCAGTACATGTCCTCGTAGGGCACCCCTTCTCGGCGTTTCCACTCACATCTGCCTTGTAAATACATTTTGTTAGTCGCCCTTCATTCGCCTCTCAACATGACCAAACCATCGAAGCATACTATTTTCACCTCTTTTTTTAAATTCTTTTTTCTTTTTTTATCTTTGTCACTACAATTTATAACAATCGCTCCTAAATATGGTTTTACCTCCAAACTCCAAGAGACAATAACTATTGACCTAACAATACTTATTAAAATAATTTGGCATATTACAACAGCAAAACTACTACATTAAGCAGGTGTGGAAAATGTTATAGTAGTTAGTCGGAAATTGGGTCATACCCTGTTTCCCTGGAAACTCTTGTGTGCCCAGAGAAGTTTTCAGAAACAAGTATATGACGTCAAACTCGTTACCGCGTGTGAATACCTTGGGCAACACTAAACGTGGTGTACGGGAATATAAATAGATTTAAACTGGATGCTCTTGAGATGTAAACTTGAGCTTCTGTTAAACAATAATAGCACACGCTGGTTGTAAAACTGATTTAGAACCAAAACTGGTGTGGAAAATACTGGATTTTTTGATAACTTAAAATATGCAGGGGTATGTGGCTAGCACTAAGGAAATGGAGGGAAAGGAATGTCATTAACATAATGTAATCTATTAGTAGCCAGGTATCCTTTAGCTCACAGATTTTTATGAATGTCTTTTGTCATCTGCTCAGAATTCAGTTATGAGATTTGTTCATGCAGTAAATCTATCCAGATAAAAAGAGTCTGATCATAAGTCGACGCAGCTTGGAATTTTTCGAAACTCAAACTCAAAGCATTGATTCTAAATAAACAAATAAAATTACAGGCTGCACGTTTGAATTGTCAAGGGGTCGGTCAGTCAGAAAGATGAAGCTAGTTACCCATTCCAAAGTGTAGAAGGTATCTATGAAGAAGAACGGGCAAGAAACCTACCGCCTTAAATCATTTTCTTTGTTCACTGAAGACTTTCGAGTATTCATTTTTGAATGTTACTAACAAATCTTTGCGAATGTTACCGTCAAGCAGTCACGCGTATAAAACTTGGCACAATTCTATGTGCTCAACAATAATGTAATTACACAGCCCACCATCTCTAGCTCTATCTCATTTTATTCATTCAAATATATTCCATTTAATCTGTGTCTACTTTTGCAAATACAAATTCAGCTGCTGTTAAATTCAAACCAAATTTTAACAAAGCTTTTAGTGGTTAGCCAAATCCTGCAGACGAATGCAGCTAGACAGCTAGCTATTGGCGAACATTTAGTTCAATCAGACCCAAATACATTTGGTAAATTGGAGAAGGCACTCCGATTCAAGGATCAGATTTAAGGCAAGTCTGGATTTTCCGAAAATAATGTTTTCAATTTACAAATCTTTAGTTAACTCCGTAATTTCAGGCGAGATTATGTGAAAGGAAAACAAATTAAAAGATTACGTTTAAATTATTCAAGAAAGTCCCGAGCGTCCTTCTCTTTTGAAGAATTTAGAAGCTGCTGTCTTTTCATGTCAGAAACATTAACGTTGTATGAATAATGTTCAGTTTGTTCTTGTTCATGTATTAAAATAAATCTATGTGTGCTTTAATTTAACTTTCAGAATAAACTTTTACGTAAACTCAGTCGTTATTTCATTTACAATTACGTTTACCTTTAGCCTTTAAATTATGAAAACTCATTTGCAAAAAGCAAAAACGTACCAATTTTGGTATCAAAACTTTTATAATATGACGTAACCAACGAAATGTTTCCACAAAAATAAATAGGTTGAAATCTAATTTCACGGAAGCACATAGGAGTCCGGAGTCCGGTAACATTGCATTAGTCCGGTACAGTTCCTGGAAGACAAATGGTGTTTGTTCAACAAATTGACTTAGAGTTTGATACTTTACCTAACTCTTATGTGGATTCACTTTAGCTACGAGTAATGTCCGCAGTTTGAGCTGTGTTCTAAATTACATTACAAATGTTGACTTTGCCCAGAGAATTTCTGTAGAATTGGATTTTTGATATTTTCCTGATATTTTCTGCTATTCTGTGAATTTAATTAAGAGATTTGTTAGCTGCGTTTACTATTCTTTGACTCAATCATTTTTCTTTTTGTTGTGGATTAAGAATATTATAATGATCACAATTATATTGTGCCTGTTAGAAAGAAAAAGTATTTATTGCGACACGGACAGGAATATCACAAACTCAGCTAAACACAGTCAAAAATAAAAATGAAGTTATACAAATAAAAGTAACAAAAATAAAAGTGAAACAGAAAGTCCTATACGAGGCCAAAAGGCTCCTATCTTAGCATGATGCTGCAATTAAATTGCATTTAAAAAATAAATGTCACAGCGCTGGTATTCTGATAGGGCCCGCTGTGATGTCACGGGCAGTGGCATGTTAGCGTGCATCATCCCACCGCTGGGCGAAGGCCTCTCCCCAAGACTTCCAGCTCTTTCGATGCAGCTAAAGTGGACCACTAGTAGTTTGTTTTCTCCAGCTCGTCCCGCCATCTTCTATAGGGTCTGAGGTGAAAAATATTCTGCGATCTGTCATTATAGTACGAAACATCGAGAATTTGATTTAATAATTGCACCCTCAATTTATGAAAACACTAGCTGCGCCCTGTGGTGTCACCCGTATAAGTTTCGATCCTGTGAGAATATCGGGATGAAAAGTATCCTATATGTTAATCCTGGTTATAAACCATCTGTGTGTCAAATTTCATCCAAATCCGTTCAGTATTTTTTGCGTGAAAGAGTAACATCCATCCATCTATCCATCCAACTGTACAAACTTTCACGTTTATAATATTAGTAGGATAATCCTCATTAAAATCAGCTTCAAATAAAAGTAAACATCAGCATTAACTTGTCACTTTGTATTATTTATACCATAATGGTTACCTCAAATACTGCTGACGCTTTATGTCTATATTTTCTCAAGCGTCAAGGGATTGACAAGGTAATTTTCCCAGCCCTTTGTTCCGTTTATTGGTCTTGCGGTAACAGAAACTAAACAAGTAATCTATTTGACGTTGATAAAGAGAATTTATGAACAGGGAAATGTTTAACAGATCCTTTAATTTTTTTTTGACCTTAACATGGTGGACATTTTCTTTTAAATTAATAAACCACTAAAAATTTTAACGCTTCTAATGATGCATACTTTTAAAAAAAAAATTCAGTCAGTAGCCTTTTCCCAACTATTTTGGGGTCAGCTGCCAGTCTAACCGGATGCAGCTGAATGCCGACTGCCTATCTGACCTCCACAACCCAGTAACTGGGTAACACGATACCCCTTGGTAAGAGAGGTCGTCAGACTTAGCAAGCGTAGCTTAACCTGATCGATCGACCCGTGCGACTGTCATTAATGAGCCACGAGACCCTTCTTTAAAAAAATCTGAGCCTCTTTTTAACTTTCTGGCCTTTTTTCACATATGGTCGCAATAACTAAGCTAGGGTTCCTACCACGACCAAATACATTAGGTTAGGTGAACACTGCGAGCGAATGACGCGAGCAGTGTCGCGGTAGCGGCAGGCGAGTGCTACATCCCAAATAGGAATTTTTAGAGGAAACCAAAATAGGAATCATTTGAGGCTCACAAAAAGAGGCACAATCATTTTTTTGTGTGTAATAATATTTTTAGGAGCGCAAAATGGGGATTATTAGAGGTTCAATTAAATGCTTGCCATTATGAAAATGAATATAAACACCATGTAACAAGGTCTTATCCAATCTTGAAAACCAGAGCAGCCATATAAGCTATAAATAACCTTATCTTGTGGCATGTTTAAACTGCGCGCGTTTTCGGCTTAAGAGTTCCCTAGTGACGTATGCAGACAAATTGCGATTTAAGGGAAAATGTTTGGTCTATGTGGATTTGGCTATAATCAACAAGCACCACATTGAATTTAACGCTTTGAGTGATGCTCTTATATAATTTATTCGATGAGAATATAATCTGTGGAAATTCATAGACGACTCAAACTTGGAGTGTAAATTATGGTGCTGTTCGTAAAACGATGGGACACTCATTACCATGTCCTACGTATCCTGTCAGCTGCACGTTACAGGAACTGATGGACACTAGTAATGGCGCCCAACACGTAGCCGAATTCTGGACTGAGCTCATTTGGGTTGCCATCGACTCGATAGAAGAAGATTAATTTATCTCTCATTGCTACTTTATACTGATTGTACTATATATTAATGAATCTTTATTATTATAGCTAAAACTGTTTAGGATGCTTAGTTAAGGTAGTTAGTATAAGGATCATTTTAAACTTAACATCTATATCTTGTACCTACTTTCTTTGCAAATAAAGAACTATTGTATTGTATAGTAATTTTATTCTTGGTACATCGTATTCAAATCGATCGATCGATCGTATTTAATGAGTACAAAATATTGTAAATATTTTAAAAGAGTAGATAACTATAGAGTTTCTTGTCCATTATTCCCCAAACCTTTTGGAACCTAGAATCAATTCTATTTTCTTGTTAATTTTTACTGCCAAATCTACTAATGATCTACTATCTATTAATGATCTACTTAAAATAAATGATTAGAATTTAACGCTATAAAAGATGCCAATTATACAAGGTGTCGCTTTGCATCCTCGTCAAATTCAAGGAGGTAACTATGCCACTGATTCTTGACACGAATTAATAAAAAAATAAGTAGGTATATTTTTCTAATTTCTGGAAATCGGCATCTGTGGGACACGGATTTTAAAACGCGGCCTGTGTGAGGCCGCTCTGTAACTGCCCTTTTATACACACATAAAAACGCGGCCGCTTATACGATACCATAACGCAATTCTGTACTTTGAAAATGGTGTATTCTGAAATACTGTCAAACTTAAATAACTAAAAAAACAAAATATGTATTCATTATTTACCATTCGTAATTTTATTTGATTATTTATGTCTTTCATAACAGCCTCTTGAAATTTGACGAGGATGCAAAACAACAGCTTGTATCGCTAGACACTAGTGGACCAGCAGAGTTCTCAACTTTTTATATGCTTGAGTACGAGGCTTTTGACTACTTTGTATGTGTATATTTTGTCTTTTTTTTTGTATAAAAAAATAATGAAAAAAAAAGTTTGTATTCAAAATACTGCTAAATGAAAATCTCGTTCAAAAGAAAGTAATTTGTTCGTCTTAAAAAGAAAACTATTAAATATTCTTTATGTAGCATTTTATAGCCGAGGTGACTCTGCAATTAGATGCAGATGCGACCGTAATTTATTTTCTTACAGAGACGTGGTTCTCTGTTAAAAAAAGAAGAATAGAAATTATTCGTTTCTTACATTAAAAATAGTAACTAGCATTTTGAATTTCGTAGAGTTATTGCATTTAAATTTTAAAGGCAAATAGACAGGTCGGTTAAAACTCATAAAGGTGTAATTACAGTAGTGTTCATAATCTCAGATAATTTACATTCCATCGCAACTTAATCAGTTATCTACGTAAGTGAAATTTATTCTAAGTTGATTTTTGAGTGACCATTTTTCACAAAAAGGTCCTAATAAGTTTTTGGACCCAAAAGAATTTGAACATTGTTAAGTTACAATTCAGTTTGTTGTTCCACAATTGACAACATTGAAATACATTTAGAGACACAATTATGTAGAAATGATGATGATACATCATCATCATTTCAGCCGAAAAACGTTCATTGCTGCACAAAAACCTCCCCAAAATCCTTTCCTCCTTGTTAATTCCGTTTAAGGTGATACATTATGAGTCAAAAGTCGACGTCAATCTACCACGGTCTGGATGCACCCTAAGTAAGCGCTTTCAAAATCGTTAAAAAAAAAAAGGGATATTAGGTGAATTTTGTATTAAAAAGTCTGCTACACACGCGGGCAATGCTGCCGGTGAAGCGCTAGTAATCTGCAAAGTCTACTTTTGTTTGGCCACAGCTGCATCTTGCGCTATACCGTGTTGATTAATTCTTTCACAGCCTTTAGGGTAGCATACCTAGATATAAAGTACTTCACAGAGGGTTAAAGCATATTTTATGTCGATCCTGAACCCAAAAAATACAGTTACAAAACACACTTAACATAAAATATTTAAAATCGCCACAAAAACACCACCTGTATTACAAAACCGCTGACCTAGTAAATTAACTACTAGGTAAACTCCAACTACCCACATTTACGTCATCATAAGCACATGTAATAAGCGGTACACATTAAATCGCGCCGTCGACAAAAGTAAGTTAACAACCATCTCCCGTAACAATAATATCGCGGATATCACATAAAGCTCTTGGGTTTATGCGCATATTACTCCAACCGCATGACTGGGGTACAAGTAGTGAGTATACGGCGGTGTCGTCGGGTTAATTTCGCGCTCTTTGACGAGTAGTAAAAGAATATGACAACTGCAGAAATGTCTTGCAATACTCGAGAGTTGCTTTATGCTGAGGAATGTGCGAGAAACAAATGTTTATGGCTTTGCATTGCTTTCTTTTCCATCATTTGCACCGGCGTAAGTTTAGTTTTTGTTTTCACATGTCTTAGGGATGATTTTTCCAACGTCAGATAATTTTATCGCAGGAATAATTTTGAATTTTTGATCCTCATCATCCAAAAACTGTCAGACGTAAATTTTATTCCACGAATAAAAATTATCTGTCGATTGAAAAATCAACCCTTAAACATCCGATCGATTCTGTAAAAATCTCACCGTGAAAAGTTAAGTGAAGTGAGCTTAGAGGGAGCTGTCAGTAGTGTCAATCCCTAGCAATAGTTGGAATGGCAGCTCAGTTCACCTAAATTTTCACGTTGAGATGATTACAGAATCGCACTGCTGCTACATGGATTAAAAAAAGTACTCTAAAGGAAATAAAAATTATTTATTCATTTACATACAGACGCTACGATTACAGTGTCCCATTTCCGTAGAGTAGTTAATTAAACAATTCATGAAATAATTTACAACATATTAAATATCCATGCCGTACAAGATCTACAAATTGAAAACGTAACACGTGTAACGTAACCCTGGCGAACTCGCTCAGTGAACATGAGAAAAGATCTATTCTGTCAGGAACCAAATTTAGTATGCACAAATTATACAAGTGAGTGAAGAAAATCATAAAATTATGCTTCTGTTAAGATTTTGTGTATCAAACATTTTTTTTTGTCATTTGATTAGATTTTGTTTATTTTACAAGTGTTATTGTGTTGTGTTTTGTTTGTCACTTTTGTTTTTTTGTGTAACTATACATTTTTTTTTAAATTGTATTTTACCTAGTCTACTTTGGTATGTTTTTGTGTCACTTTTTATTTATTTATTTGATTAAATTCTGTAATGTTGTGCATGTAATCTAAATAAATAATTATGATGATGAACGGTGCAATTTGTGTGTATTTTAATAACTACCGTACAACGGGGTGAATAGAAATCGCGCGGTGAATGGAGACAAAACCAAGAAGGTTTTTTTGCTTTTGAAATAAATTTTAAATTTTTTTCATATTTTAAAAACGCCAACATTTTTTTAATAAGATGGCAATTCCAGTTCACCGTGAAGTTAGAAGAAAGTAAAACAAAATACGTTCGAATATCAACCGTCCTACGGTGGCAATTTGGCCTCCTTTAAAGTTGGTAAATTTATATAGGAAATCAGTAAAAAATATTGTGTGATAAACGTTACCTACCGTTCTCAACGCTTAGGATACTATATTTAATTTATTATAAGTTTTGAAGTTGACGTTGACTTTACGCTCTATAAACAGCAGTACAAAGTTCGTTATCTTTTACGCTCCAACTTTGCACCACCACCGAAACATGCCCTTTCTGTAATTGGACACATTCAGATATGCAAAAACGGTGCCTGTGTTCCAAATGGCCCCTTTTGAAAAATTTATGCCCTCCCGTTTGACGCGGCACATGCCTCCTGGTGGCCATTTTTTTATTTAACCCAAATTAATGGCGGCCTTCGTACATCGATATTTCTTTTGAAGTTTCTACAGTTGGATGAGGAAAACGTGTCGAAGTCGCGTTTGAGGTTCCGCGCCATTTTTCATCGCTGCGAGAATGTAAAGTAACAGGAAAAGCTGCTGTGGGGATCACTTTTCTTCAAAATGTTTTTTTTACTGTTTTGGAAGTCATTATGGTCTGAAGGGAAGACAAATGAGTAATTCGGTTAGATGCCTTTCGTGCGTCACTGCCTTGCAATCGCCATTACTTTTATTTCGACAATTTTAAAATTCCGTGACTTTATCTTGCTGAGTAATTTTTAAAAACAGCATTGAAAACGTTCAATTTTTTTTTGGCTGACGTGATTATTTATTCTTGTGTATTAATTTGCATTTCCCGGAAAACATCGCACTGTAATAATCACGTTGAACTGACTGAATATTCATATATCACAATTAATATCGATGGAAAAGGTTGTTCTCAGTCAAGTCGGTTTGACTAGTCTAACGATGATGATATTTACAGGAAAATCTAAAAAAAATACCTAACGAACGGAAAAATAATTTCCAATGTTCCAATTTTATCAGCAAAACTAGGACGAACATTTTTAATCCACGCTGAACGAGAAAAACAAATTTAGGTTATTTTGTTTCAACAAATCCTGCACACAAATAGCGTAAGACACTTTAAATCACAATCTGAATCAATTTGAAGGATATTGCTATCCATTGCTTCATATATTTGAAAAATTTGTCTGCTCTACAGCGTCAATAACGCAATGAATGTTGTTGAACTTTCAAAATGGAAGCCGTTGCTACTTTTAATGCTGTTGTTGCTAGTGTTAGTGAGTTACGCAATTACCCTGCAGTTTACAGCTATTCTAATAAACCTAAATCCACAAGACCCATTACAAAACGAGTGACGTATCTATGCAAAGTACATGCAGAAATAAAACGGTATGCACTAAATCCCTCAGCATTGCCATAAAACTGAGGATTGGAACTAATCATGCGTCCACCTATACGGGTCAGGGGTCGCTCATACTTAATCGAGGTAATCCATTTGGCAGACAAGTTTTATACAACGACAATTCTAAGCTGACCCTCCTAACCTCGCTGTTATCAAGCGCTCCAGCGCTATGCGGGCAAAGCGATTTGTTGTGAGAGCTCCATATATCCTGGCCATGTTTTATCAGGTCGTAAATTTCTACGGGTATCTAGCTAGACGTCAACCTTCCGACGGCTTTTGCAAAATTTTAGAGGGAAAACCGATTTCTTGTTGTATTTTCGGCGACGAAAAAAATATTTGGCTTTATTTTTTCTTGTAGGTGGGTAGTACCTTCGTATCAATGTGTAATACGTTGTCTTCAGAATATTCGGGTTTGGTAAAACTTGATGTATCGTCTTTGTGATAGGTAATGTGGCTCACAAAGCTGGATGTGGTAGCTATTTTAGTTCTAGGGAACTTTAGCAAAGGGAATAGGTTACATATTCATGGAACACGACGTATAGGTAATGAAATATTCTACCTTATACTCGTACAAGATGAAATTGAAAACTTGTGACAAATCAAAATAGGAGGTGCGGTAACTGTTACGTAATCATAATAAATTGTCATTTCCCGAATCTAAATTCTTGAAAAAAATCGTGTAATTATCAAGTAGTTCCAGTAGACATGAATTGTCGTCGTTTCAGTTTTTATTTTTATTTTTAAAAATATTATCAAAATAATTAAGAAAATTAAAGTATCAATTTTAACGCGCACCCGATAAGCAATCCCTTCATAACTGAGTTCAAACCATGAAGAAAGTTGAAAACGAGTTTAACTAGCGGTATTTACCTAATTTTGACCATTCCTAAGAAAAAAAGACCGCGCGATGTCGTTGCAAATCGCTCGCCTACGCGCACGTATGTGCATCCCTTTCCTTAATAACATGCTCTAAAATTACTTTATAGCACGCTAAATTAGATATGTTAATTTGTCGCACCTATTCAATTTCATCCTGTATGTTGTATGTTTCGTGTGGTTGCACAAGGAAAACGGGAAACTAATTTCGAATTACTGATGTCAATTTAACATTTCATCATAATTATAATCATTAGAAGGCTTTTTTGAACAGTTAACGACTACCGACTCGTATCATGATGTACCATTTGAAGAGAGATATTTTTTAATCGGTTGAGTAAATCCATATTTATACGAAGCTGCGGCGTGATGTTCGACTCTGTATTAAACTTATTGGACTCACACATTTTATATGCAACGCTAAGTCAACATATAAATGTTGCCCTAATTTTTCAGCTTTCCACATAATCATCATTAGAAAATGGGTTCCATGAAGAACTCAACATTTTTTTTGATTGGGAAATCTTCGACCGCGGTGCACCGACTATCCTATCCTTTGATTAAAGTCTCTCCCATAGAAATATTAAAAAAAAACAGGAAAAGTGGGAGTGTGTCCACGCGCCATGTTCAAAATGCTCATGTTATAGGCAAATTGCCGTCTCGGCCACATAGTGCGCTTTCGACCGTGATCGTGACAAATATAATATGTTTTAGAATGTCGTATTGTTATATCTCCTTCTTTCTTTTATCTATGGTGTCCCCCGAATACCACCAATTGGTGTACCAATATTTTTAAAGTTAAAACACCAAAACCTATCTTCTTCTCCCTTCTCTTATCCCTTACCGATCTTCCCTCCTTCTTCTTCTTCTCTTCCTTCTTGACCTTTGTTCGTATATGTATGTTAATCCCTTAAGAATAGATTCCATCACATAAATTCGCCAACAGCGATTACTTTCCGAACTCCCCCTACAATATATCAACATTGAGTTAGATTTATATTTGATTAAAGTCTTGCTTCTCGAGCCTACAGCATCTTAATTAGTTTTTAATTATTTGATAAGATTGGAACTTTGTACCTACTTAACGTAATGGCATTTCGAGAGTTTCTCCACACGGTTAATGCTGATTAAAGTCGACGTCACAAGAATGAAGGCCTTATGGCACAGCTTGTTTAAGTCAGTTTATTTTGTTTTTTTTATTTTATGAAAGGGGTTCGTGGCTAAGTAATAACAGCCTCACGGGTCGCCCGATCAGGTTAAGCTACGCTTGCCGCGGTTAGTCCGTGGATGGGTGACAATCTTTATACACCAAGAACCCTCCGTACCTCGGAAAGCACGTTAAGCCGTTGGTCCTGGCTGTCATTTCCTGGCTGTCGTGGATCTTTGACAGTCGTTACGGGTCAGAAGCCCGAAAGTCTGACAACCAGTCATACCAAAGGGTTTCGTATCACCCAGTAACTGGGTTGTGGAGATCAGATAGGCAGTCGCTCCATGAAAAATACTGGTACTCAGCTGGTAAGAGGCAGATGATAAAGATGAGAATAACATTAAAAGCCATGTCTGTAATGGCCCAAGACACCTAAACCCAAAAGTTACACTGTATTTTATCTTTAAATGTAACAAGTTGTACATCTGACATCATAAAATGTTCAACAATGTAACGTCAGACGATTTATATCCGCACCAGTGAACACTAACGCTACTTCTTGGATAGTTCTCAGAAAATTATCACTTGGATAAATCCATATAAAAGCTATTGATAAAGGAATCTTCTATTAAAAACTTTTTGATAATGTTGGAAGACTTTGCTGATTCATTGGCTACTATTTAAGTTGGTCTTTTGTTTTGGAAAAGATATAGCTACCGATTAATAAGTATGACAATGTAGCAATATTCACCCAGATCTTACACAGATGTTCTCAACAGACTAGGACTAATCAACTTCTGGAGGGAGTCGGGCTTGTTGGAATAACCACCGACGGCCGCCATGGCCCGAGCACAATGGTCCACTTGAAGGACTCAGTGCGGAAACCAAACCCACAATATAGATAAAATTAAAACGGGTTGCACTCCGGGAGTGCCGGCAGAAGTGAAAACTTGAATATTAACGTTGTGCAAGATTAACCGCGCTTCAGATTGTCTAAAGTAAATACTTCTTTTATGGGGTACTGTGTAAAATGTTATAATAAAATACCACTCAATATTCTTGAACTAAATGAGAAGAAATTTCAAACATGCATTAAACGCACACTATGTAGACAAGCATATTATAAGTTGGATGAGTATATCGTAGATAAAAATACTTGACTTAATGCTGGTCCTGCTCCACAGGCACTTGGGCTCACTAGTTGATCACAATTTTCAATATTTGGAAGAGATGCTTCTACTTTTGCTTTTTTTTGTGTTTCTGACATTACGAACTTAATGTTTATTTTATTCAATCAAGATTTAATTCTTAATACTTCAATAATAAATACCTCTTCCTGATTGGTAGTATTTTTTTATCTTTTTTCTCATGTCTTAAATAAATTGCAAACTGTAGTTTTGTATAATTTAGAAGCATTTTTTAAATTTTCTAAATGTAAGAACCATAGATTCGTTTTTCATGATATTTGATTTTGATGTTGACTTGAAAGAGCATGGCAGTTGAGAATATGTAATGCTCACTTAAATGTCTCATTGGTGGTGGCGCGTGTGTTGGATCATTCGGTTCCCTACAAAATAGTTGAGCTGGGTGGTGCTGATCCACGCGTCATGTTCGTGAACGGGCGCCGTCGGTTGAGACTGGTCATCTCTTTTAAAAGAGTGTCCGTGGAGATTCTTGCCCGTTCTTCTCCATAGAGATCTACGTTTTGGAACTGACCGACTATTTACAATTCAAAAGTGCCTGTAAATGGTTTAATTGAAATAAATGATTTGAGTTTGAGTGCATTTTTGATATTTTGGAATGCGGTCTACTCTCCCTCCGTCTTACGAATTTTCGATCAGGTCACGTTTCCTGACGCGAGCTCCGTCTTAGGAATTTTCGATCAGGTCACGTGTCCTGACGCGAGTTCAACATTGTTTACCCATCACAACAAAAGTACACAACGCCGCTAAAGAAGCTTTCACTTCAAAAATAAAATAAATAAATCGGTATTTTAACTTTTTTACTTGATACTAATTTTAAAATAACTGGCTAAATGTGGGTGGTACACATTTGAGCAGTGGTGCCACAGTGGTAACAGCCGCGATTTACTAGTTTTAGTTTCACTGTTCTCAAAACGGTGAAGGCAAACAAGGTAAATAACCAAAAACTCAAAAACATGTGACATATTCTTTGGAATATGTCACATGTTTTTGAGTTTTTGGCCGAGTGCGGTTTGCCGCACTCGGCCCGCGTGGTGGATTACATCCCACTCCCTCTCACCGAGAGGATGTCCCAGCAGTGGGAACATTATAGGCTGTTTATGATGGCGATACATCTTTGCTCAATCCTTCGGAGTATACATGAATGACGTAATGTTGTTTGAAATTTATTTTAACATGTATGAAATTTCTTCTCGAAAGGATTTTCCTTTTAATTTATCTTTTTACAAGCTGCGCCCCGCGGTTTCACCCGCAAGTTCAAGTCTCAATCCCGTGGGAATACCGGGATAAAAAGTATCCTATAAGTTAACCCCGAGGGGGCAATTCTCGTAATTTTAAGAAAGTTCACAGTCTGATCTCAGTCTCAATCTGTCAAAAATACCTCTACTTTCCCTAAATTTTGTAGGATTCAAAATGTAAGGAAATTAGAGGTATTTTTAATCAAAATCAAATCAAATCTAGTCGCAGTCAGATGAGACTGCGACTAGATTTTGAACGTTTTAATTTACGAGAATAGCCCTTCTGGTTATTTAAACCATTTGTGTGCCAAATTTCATCCAATCCGTTCAGTAGTTTTCGCATGCAAGAGTAACAAACATCCATCCAACTATCCATACAAAGATCACACAATTCAGGCATTACAAATGATGATCAGTGTTTTTAGAACATTCACATCCTGTTACATGTAGTGGATTACAAACACAAAATCCAATAGTAAATTATTGCTATCGGTATTCTGTATCTGATATCAATGAGATACTGTTTAATTATGTTTTAGAAATTCATGTTTCGTAGAATTTCCCGAAATAATTGTAGATTAAGAACCATTAGCAAATCGGGTTTCGAAATCTGAGTACCATTTATGTGAGTAGCACGGGTATAGCATAGGTACTCAGCGTCTATGTTTTTAATGGGGTTTGTGAGACTAATTCCAATCATGTATACGGTAAACAAACATAGCAACATAACGCCTGTAATCCCCGAAGTGTTAGGCAGAAGTGTACCTATAGTAAAGTTGTCGACATAGCTCACAGAATAAGCAAGCTGAAGTGGTACTGGGCTGGCCATATTAGCCGTAGAACTGATGTCCGGGCTAGACGTGTTCTTGAGTGGAGACTGCGCATCGGTAAACGTAAGGTAGGACGCCCTCAGGTTGGGTGAAGTGACGATCTTCGCAGGATGGCTGGTAGCAGCTGGAGTAGAGTTGGCGAAAATCAGGTTGAATGACGTGCGAAAGGAGAGGCCTATGTCCAGCAGTGGACTGCTATAGGCTGATGGTCATGATGATGGTGATGATATGCCTATAGACACCCACATTTTGGGAGTTATGTTTAAGTCCAAGGATAAAGGACAAGTTTACTGCCATCAACAAGGCACAGATCCAGACGACCAGCTGCTACTGAGACCTTTCTGTTTGCAAAAGCAATTATCACTTTGCCCGTCCTAGGAATTGAACCCAGGACTTCATCCTCAGCACTAGCACTTGTGACCACTAGGCTAATAAGGCAGACAAACGGACAGTAAAATATAAATAAAAATTTTAACATATAGGGGTTTATTCATAAACGATGACTAAAGTTAAGTAGCGTTTAAACGTCAAAAATTTATGGTTAAACAGTCGCTAATCACTGCTTAGCTTTAAGCAACGTTTATGAATAAAGGGGTATATATCTAAGAGAGAAAATTCCCATCCAAAGAAGTAGTTCATATTTTCAGCTTTACTCCGGAAACCCAAAACACATAACGATAAACCACCAACATTGGGTCAGTCCCAACAGCAAATAATGTTGGCCCCAACATAGAAATTCCAGTTTTGCCCACAGAAATCGACATAATCTCTTACTCGGAGCAAAGTGTGCATCAAAAACCGCAAAAAGGGTGCTCGTAACGCATTTTATACCTCGAAAGGGTGTGGAAATTAGTGTGTTTCACCGCACTAGACAAAGTCTAAAGTGGTGCTTATCTCTGAACATACGACAGACATACATGGAGATGTTGATTGTATGGGATGGAGTTGTGAACGTGACTGTCGCGGTTACTGGGTTTAGTTTTTCGGGGCTCGGTTTAGATTAGGTGCTAATTTTAGTTAATAATAACGTTTTGTAAGGTGATAGTTTGTTAGAGCAGGGGTAGCTCAGTGGGAACTCAGGCAGGCCCTTTACTTTGTGTAAATAATTTCTTCACCAGTGCTCTTAAAACGGTAAAAGAAAACGTCGTGAGGAAACCGAAATGACCTAGAACCAAAAATTCGAAGACATGTCACATTTACTAACCCGCACTGGGCCGTGTGGTAGATTACGGCCCACTGATATCGAAGAGAGAAGGCCTGTGTCCCAGCAGTGGGAATATTATAGGCTGATTATGTAAAGTGTTAGTTTGGTGCTAATTTTCAAATTGTATTTTGGAACGAAGTTTCTCATCGCACGTTATACTCTGCACACTTGGCGAATGAGAGTGACATGGAAAAAAGTGTAACATTTTGACTGTGACGATACATTTGCAATATGTGTTTATAGTAACCGTTATTAATTAATTTAATTGTACTTGTTATTTAATACATAATATACAATGAAAGAACCTCTTTTTATAAGTCGTTACGGGTCGCCAGAAGCCCGAAAGTCTGAAAACCAGTCTTACCCAGGGGTGTCGTATTACCCAGTCACTGGGTTGTGGAGCTCAGATAGGTAGTCGCTTCATGTAAAATACAGGTAGTCAGCTGCATCCGGTTAGACTGGAAGTTGACCCCAACATAGTTGGGAAAAGGTTAGGCAGATGATGATGACACCTCTTTTTATTGCTTGAGAGAGGTTTAAGTAAAAAAAACATTGACCTAGTTTCTATCAAAACGATTTCTGAGCGAAACTATGAATGGTTTCCATAATGCTCAGTGCCATAATAAACCATCCTTAGGTCACTTCCGCAAGCAATAACTTTCACAACAAACCTTACATCATACAAACAGCCAGCTTAAGAGCTCAGAACTTTACTCACTACTAAATATTAGTGCTAACGAACGCACCTGTGAACCGCGGCTGCCATAACCGTGATAGAGGACCCTATGTTTACGGACATAAGTGTAAAACTTTGAATATGCCACCGCGTTGGGCCGTATTACAAGCCCCAAGAGTACATGTGGCCTAGTTTTTCACCCCACGTTAACAGGGCCAGTGTAGTTTTTAATTTTATTTAACTTTACGGAACTAACATTCGCACGTTGTTAAAATTTTGGTGGTGAAAATACTTTTTGGAACAACACTACGCGTGGTTGGGACTTTTTGTTATTTTTTTTTAATTTGGTGTTTTAAGGGGTGTTTGAGCGTTAGTTTTCAGGCGTTGGGAAAATATTTGGGTAATTGGGTCAGTTAGTGTGTTGCGATATTAGGTTTTTACAATATTTGGGTATTGTGGAACGGTGTGGTTTACTGAAATATTTTTTTTATGTTTGAGTTCCTTTTTTGTACACTTACCTGTGGAATTACCGATATTATCTATGTCGTCACTCTTTGCCTAGCCTTATCCCAACTATGTAGAGGTTGGCTTCCAGTCTAACCGGATGCAGCTAAATACCAGTATTTTACTTGAAGCGACTGCCTATCTGACTTTTACAACCCAGTTACTGGTCAATACGATACCCCTTGGTAAGAGTTAATCATGGTTGTCAACAGAATCGGAATTTCCCTGTATCCGCAACCCTCGCTCGAATATGGTCTTAATACGAGTAATTTGAAATAAAAAGCAATTTCAACGAACAAATATCGATTTAAAGAAGCCTTGTCAATAAATAAATGGAAAAGTCGTATATCCATTAATATGCATCACGAAACCTTTTGATATGATCCTTTGTTCATAGATAGGTTTACAGCTAAAAACGCAACCTGTTTTAATAAATTTTAATCATAAAATTCCATTTAAATTATTTCACGGAATATCAATATTGGAATATCGGATACCGTTCGTATTACGGAGTAGAATACGAAAATAATGGAGTGCTAACACGCATATTTCATAGACTTTCAATTACCGAGATATTGGTGATACACTAGAAACGTGTCAATTCATATTTTCCGTGATAGGCAATCAGATCGCGTTCGTAGTGATGGAAATAAAATAAAATAACAAACATTTTTTGTTCTTTTCAAATTTTAATTTCATAAGCTTGAATTTATTCAAGCTAGCTAAAATATCAGTGGAATAACCTAGCACTGCTAGAATTTTGTTTCAAGAATCTTATTTCTCAAAAGGAACTTAACATGTTTTTTTTAAATCACATTGGTTCAGACTAAACCTACGGTTTCCTAGAATAGCAGTGGCCGCCAGATAACAGCCGCAGTGACGGCCGTTATGAAAATGATGGCACTGGGGTTTGACTTTACGAAGCCAGAAAACACGCTTGTGTTTTCTAAGAGAGTGAAAGAAAGTACTTTCATAAATAACGTTTCAGCGACGTCATTCGACGGTAAATTGCGAAAGCTATGTAACTGCCACCGCAGTCCTAGAAACCCTCACTTTAGGCGCTGAGTTTGTGCATGTATTTGGTCCTAGCACTTCCCTATAAAATCAATAACACTCCATGTTTACTATCTACTCCACGGTCCATGCCGATGGAATGTAGAATAAACTAATGGAGCCGGTTCAGATTTCGTTTGAAGTATTACGTGAACAAGTTTTGTTGTTATTTATTGATCGCTTATAATGAATTTCAAAATGCTGAAGTTGATAGTTTATTTTGATAAATTGATAAAGAGGTATATAATGCTAGTGATACCTATAATACTTGTAAAGGCTCCCCGAGACAGGTGCGACGCGACTTTACTAGAACAATTCCTATGAAAACTTCATTGAAATTACTTAGGTACACGCATAATGCATGCATGCATGAATAATCAGCCTATAATGTTCCCACTGATAGGACACAGGCCTCCTCCGCGAGAGCTCCTCTGTGAGAGGGAGTGGGTTGTACCACCATTCGGGCTCAGTGCGGGTTGGTAGATGTCACATGTCTTCGAATTTAGGTTCTAGGATATGACGATTTCCTCACGATGTTTTCTTTCACCGTTTGAGAGCAGTGGTGATGAAATAATTTATACAAAGTAAAGCACCTGTCTGTGTTCGAACCTACGACTAACAACTCGTAAGTCGCGAACGTTACCACTGGGCCACCACTGGTCTCATCCCTTATCTACACGCCTTAATGCGAAATAAAACTATGATTAGTTGGAATGTACGCCAGAAGTCACACTTAATAAAAAGTGCTGCCAAACGCACTTAGATTTTTGAAGTGAAAACTTCTTTAGCGGCGTTGTGCACTTTTGTTGTGATGGGTAAAAAATGTTAAACTCGCGTCAGGACACGTGACCTGTTCGAAAATTCGTAAGACGGAGCTCGCGTCAGGACACGTGTCCTGATCGAAAATTCGTAAGACGTAAGTAAGGAGAGTAGACCGCATTCCAAAATATCAAAAATATTCAAGTTTTCACTTCTGCCGGCACTCCCGGAGTGGAACCCGTTTTTTTTTTAAATACAGGGACATCGAAGCGCGAGCTGTTACCATAACTTCAACACATGATTTTGCTGCGTAGAAATTTTGTGGGTTATTAAAAAAATCTACTATGTGTGTTATACAAAAGTGAAGTATCTACACGGTCAAAATGTTTGGAACAGCAGTTATTTTTAAACCGACAAATAATTTTAGCGCCATTGGTTCTAGAATCTTAATACTAAATTCATGATAAAAGTTTGCAGGTCGATGAGCCTTACACCCTCTGTTTTAAAGACTTTCAAAGTGATGATATTTAAAAGCACTTTTTATGACATGTGACTTTGTAATCCAATCATACTTTTCTTTTACTACACCGTGTATAATACTGATATAAAAATGTGCTACGTTGTTGCTACGGCGTAGCGCGTAGCTGACTTCTATGCTACGTTCGCTACGCCGTCGCTTATGGCCGATTCCTATAATTTACGGACCGTTATTGGTTAAAATTAAGACTCCTGTATCTTTACCAATAATGAAGCTAAGACCTCATAGCTTTGGATAAACCCTAGTCTACTATGCAAATCTATGGTGGTAGATATCACAGGTCAAACTAGCCTACTGATCTGTTTATATGCTCAGTTTGATAGTAAAAAATGCTACCGTTCGTAAGCAAAACGATTCGTTTTTGTTTATAGGAACCGAGCATAAGTCAACCGCAACGACTACGCGTTGAGTCATTTGTCTTGAGCTTTGTTGTGTGTAACACGAGTTTTATCGGTATCTGTTAAGTTTCAATAAAAATAATGTAATTATACATACATATTTACAAGCAGAGCAACGGCGTATTATGGAACACTGTTTAAAAATCTGTCTCATCTATTTGTTAAATGAAAAAAAAAAACCTCTGCAATTGAAATATGTTTTAATGGACTCACGACTTTACCCAATTAACAAATGCTAACTTTTGACCCAGCTCTCTACAAAAAAGTATAACGTTCATTGTACCCTCTCTTCAAACAACCCAAAAACTCTCAAATTGAACATTATTCCCACCCAGCAAGGAAACAGATCCTTTTAAACTAAACTAAAACAACGGAATGATGCCATCAGTCACCAAACTCTTTCCGTTTTTAGTCCCCGTTAGGGCACCATTAACTTCAGAGCTCTCGGCCCTTAAAGCCTCAGTCACACGAAGCAAGTAGGTACTCGCCAAGACTAAAATTATTCGCCACGAATACAATCACAGATGGTCGGTAGAGCGGAGAGGATTTAGAGAGGTGACCACATACCGGAAGGCGTAACGTGTGTAGGTGGAACGATGACCTGGAGAACGTCGCAGGAATTCACAGAATACAAGAACCATAGGAGCATAAACACCCGATGATGTGGAGATACTTGGAGAAGATTTATGTCAAGTATTACCGTCCTTCAGCTAGATAATATTGATGATGAGAAAACCGCCGCGGGGATGTTATCGTCGCGAGCGTTACTATTCGCCGGGATTGCTGCATCGCCCGAATCATGTGATTTGCTGCAAATAGTCATTGGCGACAAGGTCCGATAGATGACATTTCCTACTTTTACATGACGGCGAATATCAGCATGTCCAGTCAAGTCTTTTATATATTCGTCAGTATTCAATTTCTTTCTTTGGTCAAGTCAGGACACATTAGATCTTTGAAGCTTCGGCACTGAGCAGACTATTGCATAGAAAACTATATTTAATTACTTGATAACAAAGATCAAAATAGCATACACCTTTTATCACTGTCGAATTGACATCAACCGGAAACCTTTTTTACAACCTGGCCATTTTATGAAATATAAATCTCATTTTTGATATACGTATTTAATAATATCAGACTCTGTCAGTATTAAATTATGAATTCGCTCTGTCATGTTAAGAATATTCTAAGGTATTGACATTACGACTCAATATACAGGGTGGCAGGGACATCGAAGCGCAAACTGTAACCATGAATTCAGCACATGAGTTTAGACCCTCCCCGGTTCTAAACTCATGTGCTATAATTATTTCAGATGCGACTATGTTTCACTACGAGTATGTACCGTTCATAGTGCAGTCCTACAGCAGTTATTTCACCTCTGATTTTGCATCACTATCAAAATCACAATGATCTTTACTATCGTTACAATAAAGTTGTTGCTGGTTTGCTTTGCTGCACATTCACAAGTCTGTCAAAATCACAATGATTTTTACTCTCGTTATAATAAGGTTCCTATTAGTTACTACTGTAATATAACTGTGAAAGAACTGTACATCTGACAGGCAGACAGCGAGTTGTTATAGCAAGTTCGCTGCAACCAAACTTGCTTCGTGTGACCGAGGCTTTAGAGTCGCTCGGCTAATTAATAAAAGTGTCGCAGAAAGTTGTCACATAAATTGCTACACTGACGCAACTGTGATGTAACAAAACGTTTTTATAACCTTTTAAATGACACGCATAATTTTTTAAGCAAGACAGCTTCATTAAATGTTTCGGAAGGGTTCCGGCGAATCTCGGGTAATAGCTGTTTGAACGAAGTTTAGAAGGTTTGTGAGTAATGTTCATGTGAATAATGTATAGGAAGGCTACTTTAACATCCTTGATTAAAAAAGTTGTAATGCATCGATTTAAATCTCTTTTCTTTTGTAAGTAACAAATTCTACGATCACCTATTTTCATTTTCTTAAATAAACTAGTTCAAACCAATTCCAAGAGGTTGGGTCTGGAATTAGCGAATTACCAGAAACAACGGTTTGAAAACGACAGCCTTTTCCCAACTAGGCTGGGGTCGGTTTCCAGTCTAACCGGATGCAACTGCAGCGCGAAAACAATTATATTGATACAAAATCTCAATATCATCTCTCGTGTCGCGCATGGAGGTAATGTAGAAACGAATGTGGCTACATGAAAATACTTCGAGATATCTGTGCTATATCCAAGTTAAATATTAATGTAATAAACACTGTATAAACCTTCCGGAATAAAATTCTAAATTATGATGAAAATCACATCAAAATCCATTCTGAAGCTTTGTACGGTCTCATCGCCATACATTTTTCTACTTACTCTGTAACCTACTTTAGACCAACGATGCGCGTCATAAGTTAGCGTAATTAAATGACATGACTAACGAATTAAAAGTATAGTGAACTTATAACTGGGTAGCTATCAACAACTGAGAGAAATAATCGCCTTCCACTCTAGTACTGTAACTTACTCTTAACTTAAATAAACTTAACTACTTAGTGCATCTCAGTGGAACGTGTTTCTATACTAACTGAACTCACCAACCTTCACGACAAATCAGTGTACGGAGTTAACTGCTACAACCCGTACAAGCTTAAAATATCTTAGGACACAGCAGACAAAACAGAAAAACGACTTTGTTTTATACTATGCATAGATTTCATAATCCTTTACACGTTCTCTAAAAATCTTCAAAGTAAAACAAACAAATTAGGCCCAAGGCCATCCAAGGAGAAGCACTATAATAATTAATTATCTTTTCACGACTTCACTAACATTGCCGCCTTATGCTGGCCGGCAGAAGGGCACTTTTGTAATACGTGCCCCAAAGGGTCCCTAAATTTATGTTTTACCTGTCTCCTGCAGCTGAGCACGAACCCTAATTCAAATCCTTATGTGAACCCCAACCCTAACTGTTTAACACCTTTGTGTACTAGGGTTAATGTCAAACGCGCAAACTTTCTATAGTGAGTGGGTTTCGTTCAATTTCTTTTATGTACACTCGGCTTTGAAGCTTTTCTCTATAAATGTTTTTAAGAGGAGCCTTACTACCTACACATTTTAATAGTAGAAATAAGTCAGGATCCGAACAACAAGTAGTTCACTGAAAATTGGATTTTTCGAACAGTAATTTGAAGTAAATGTTGGTTTAGTGTATTACTTTTAGGTCAAAATAAATTGAGGCTTTTCTTGAATGCCATTTTAAATTGAGGATGAACTTTTTTTAGTAACGAAATTGTCTATTGGTTTATAATTACTACTGATACTTATTTATATTTATATGCACGTATTTCTGTAACAAATAAACCAATTTTTCTTTTATAATCATAAGGAAGCGATAGGTAAAGCTATGCTTGCCACGGTTGGTCCGTGGATGGGTGACCATTTTCACATACTAAGACCCCTCCGTGCCCCGGAAAGCACGTTAAACCCTTGGTCGCGGCTGTCATTCGTGGATCGTTGACAGTCGATACGGGTCGTCAGTAGCCCGAAAGTCTGACAACCAGTCTTACCAAGGGGTATCGTATTACCCATTAACTGGGTTGTGAAGGTCAGATAGGCAGTCGCTTCATGTAAAATATTGGTATTCAGCTGCATCCTGTTAGACAAGAAGCCGACGAATCTTAAGGAAGCCTCAAAGCTTTGTCTTTGTCTCCTCGTGTGTCTTCTATCTTTGACTGTTTATAACACAATTAATAAAGCACTATCACATCTTAGAGCAGTAGTGGCCGAGTGGTAACAGCCGCGACGTGCGAGTTGTAGGTCGTAGATTCGAACCCAGACAGGCGCATTACATTGTGATTTTTTTGACATTGAAAAAATTTCGTGAGGAAATCGGCAAGTCCTAGAACCAAAACTTAACAATGAGTCTCACTAAAATTAGACTTGTGTCCCAGCAGTGGGAACATTATAGGCTGATTATGTATGTGTCGGCGCATCACATATGCGCGTGATCGACCGAGGGGAGGGCGCGGGTCGTCGGGGTACCGAACACGGTACGCGACGGCCGCTGCGCGCCCTCCTCGCCACTCAGCTCACAGACGCGCTCGACCACGGGCATTTCATTGTTTCTTTTTATTGTTGATAAGTAAATTATGGTATTACACCTATTTTAATACAGTCTACTACTTCTTTCATTATAAGTCCCGATTGAGCCCATTTAGTATGTTAGTCTCACATCTTATAGTACAGGAAAGGCAATAAACAGAATAACTCCTATCTATTTCACAAAACCTCAAACTCCATCACAATTTTCCATGTTCATTGGTATGCATACCTCTTGATAAGCTATCAAGTCTTTGATCACTCTCAAAATAGAATCCTCGGGACAGAATCATACAACTGAACTAGTTTCAATCTATTGAACTGAACAATGGTACACTTTGTGATGGAATTGCGGTATTGTATCGACGTCTAATTGGAAATGCTTGTTGTTATTCATTGTTTCGGAGACACTGTATTTTGTATGGATGGAGAGGCACGCGAGATGAGTTTTGAAGTGTTGGTTATTGAAGGTTCGTTGCCTCTTTGATCTAGTGGTCGTAAGCGCTAACCAAGCATGAAATCAAAAAATCAACAGACATTTATTCAAATTAGGCTGAGAATCAGCACTTTTCGAATGTCAAAATTACAAAAGACAGTCCCTTAAAACGCCCGCCCTTCACCATTGCTAGTGCTTTCGCTGGGACGAAGAAGTGGCACAACAAACTCCCCAGCAGCACAGCTGTCTGTTCATGAGTCATGAGTCTTGGGTTCGATTCCCAGTTCAAGCAAAGTGTTATTGAAATATTCTCAGCATCAGCCTGGAGTTTTATTTGTGCCCGGTTCATGGCAATAAACTCACCCCCTGTTACAAGGGACTTTAACCTATCTGGCGAAATGTGGCTTCTATAGGTACACGTCTGCTTAACCCTTCGGGGAATACAAGCGTTATGTTATGTTATGTTGAAAGGGGTTGCCATGACTTTGTATGTGCGCAAACTTGAACCATCAGTCTGACCCTTAGGGTTGGGTTTATCAAAATCTATTAATAGTGTACCCTTGAAACTTGTTTCTATTTTCAGTGCTTTAGAGCAGTGCGTTGTCTATCAGACAGTCCCAGATAAATCATGTTTTTATTGATTTGTTAAACATACGTATATATAAAGATAATAAAGAGTAGAACTATTATAGAACTTTCTGTTTCAATACTCAATACTCAAATCTTTATTGCATTCCAAATGTGTTACATAGATGGTATATACAAGGTAAAAGATCAATATGGACCCTGTCGGGTACAGCAAAATTTAAGAGAGAGGAAGAGAGCTAAGTGGCAATTCAAACAATTAAATATTATTAGATTTGCTTAATTGGGTTATAATTATGTATATATATTATATATGTTTTGTGTAGGTATAGCATATAAGTTATTTTATGTATTGCGTAAGAATATGTCAATATGACGGAACTGATTGTAATGGGCACATTAAAATCAGTTCCGTCATACTTGTATAAATGGAATAATATTTTAATCTCTCCAAAAATATGAGATGAATCTTATCCCAGGAGAATGATTACATGGAGCGACTGCCTATGGAGGTTACATACATGGAGGCAGTCGCTCCATGTAAAGTACTGGTATTCAGATGCATCCGAATCCGAATCCGTGGAAGCCGACCTTAACATCGTTGGGAAAAGGCTAGGCAGATGATGATGGTTTTTTAGCTTAGTCTATACTGTCCCACAGCCGGGCAAAGGCCTCCCCCAAGTACTTCCAGGAACATTGATAGCTAATCAATTTTGTTACGTCGATGTACTTTACATAGAATCACCCTTGTTTCCCCGAAAGGAGTAGGCAGATGTGTACTACCTCCTCTCATGTGAGAGGTGTACCCTCCTCCTACCTACCTCTTTTTAATTACATATAAAAAGAGGTTAAAATAATCTTCGTTAAGTTTTGACACTTTCGTGCAATTTAAGACTAGTGAAATATATGACACTTTGACCTTAAAAGTTTAGCAAGAAAACAGGTTTAAGATCAGCCATTTTTACTCTTTGTTGACCTTTTCGTTTGTTTTCCCGCATAACATTTATCAATCAATCTTAACTTTAGTTTCAATAATTAGGTTGTTTTTGAAATGAAAACGAACTTGTTTATTTGTCGAGAGAAAGTTATTTTTGAACATTGTTTTGCTAAGGCATCAATTTCTAAAGGAATTGTTCTCTTTTGCCCGTGGCTAAATAAAAACAGCCGCACAAGTCAATCGATCAGGTTAAGCTACGCTTGTCGCTGTTGGTCTGTGTATAGGTGACCATCTTTACATACCGAGACCAGTTGGTCCCGGCTGTCATTCGTGGAGCTTTGACAGTCGTTACGGGTAGTCAGAAGCCCAAAAGTCTGACAATCAGTCTTACCAAAGTCGTTTATACAAATTAGGCTGAGAATCAGCACTTTTAGAACGTCAAAATTACAAATGATAGTCCCCTAAAACGCCCGCCCTACCTACCTTCTACCTACCTTTACCACATCCTAGTGCTTTCGCTGGGACGAAGAAGTGGCGCAATCGACCTCAGCAGCTCTCTCTCTTCCCTTATTTTTATTTTTTAATACTTATTCTTTCTATGTTTCAGTTTCAGAGGAAACTGAAAAAAAAACAAACAATGCCCCCTGGTATTTACAAAAATCATTATTTGTTTTCAGCATAACCATACATACAGCATACTCGTACATAATAATAATAAATAATAATAATATCCCTGGACATTTCACACAGCACCATTTGTCCCAAGCTAAGCAACCTAATGCTTGTGTTATGGTAACAAGATGGCTGATAAACTACTTATATACATTTTTTTTTTTTGTAAATACATTAATATTATAGATAGAAAAACACCCAGACTCGGAACAAATACATGTAGGTCATACAAATATTTGTTCCGTGCGGGAATCGAACCCGCGACACGCAGCGCAGCAGTCAATCGCTTAACCACTGCGCCAACCGTGCCGTACATAAAAGTGCACTAATTTAAATTAGAGTTTCTTATTTATATCAATGAACACTGTTATATCCAGTAATCAAATTAAAATGAATACTATCATATGAACATAAATTGAAATCGTTAATTAGTCCTAGCATTAAAGCAGGTATCGCTAGGGAATCACGTTAATCACAGTTGCCCGGTAATTGTTCATCGATCCCCCATCCCCCATCCTCCATTCCATTGTAATTATCCCCTAAAACGTACCCTAACGTATAACAGTCGTAATAATTTGCACCTTATACAACTTTACCCTTTTTTGATAAAGAGTTTTACATTCTTTCGCGAAGTTGAGAAATTAATTATTTCTGTTTTGATTTTATCTTGGTATGAAAATATTGGGAAACTTTTTTTCCTTTTCCATTTTTACAGCTTTGCCCGCAACTTCGTTTGCGTGCTAGTCTACTAATTGGATTTCATGGGTTTTATTTTTTTTTGCGCGGAAACCTATTATTTTTCTGAAATAAACGTAGCCTAAGTTACTCCTTATAACTTCAGCTTTCTGCCAGTGAAAATCCCGTCAAAATCGGTCCGAGATTAGCTGGAACAAACAGATGGACAGACAATTTTTGTTTTAATTGTTTTTATTAGAAGTACCGTATACCACTTATATCTACTTTCATATGCATTTAGTAAAAAGCTGTAAGAGAAAAACAGGAACAAACAGATGGACAGACAATGTTCGTTTTAATTGTTTTTTTTTTTTAGAAGTACCGTATACCACCTATACTCGTACTTTCATATGCATTTAATAAAAAGCTTTTATTTTGACATTACAAACAGATACTTCAATTTATTTATGTGTATAGATGTATAGATATAGATGTATACCAATAAAACTGCTTAAGGTTTTCAGGCCCCTTTTTTTTTGTTGGGTGGGAAATCATCAAATGACCTCTCCCGCTCTGGGCTGAGCGGAAGGGCGTGTCAGACTTTTACTGACTAAAACCCACCCGTGTTCCGTCAGTTGCCTGTGGTGCCAGGGGCCACAGTATCTCTTTCGAAAAACCCGCGGCCCTGGCAGGCATCGGCCATAGCGGACCCCGTCAGTTCGTGCTGACATCAACGCGCCGTCGACCCGGGCCTGGTCCTTACCGGGCGGCGAGCTAAGGTTCTCAGGCCCCTCCAAGAACACAAAGTTAACAGAATATTATACTGGTTACAGTTCAAATCTATAAACAGGGTGGCGATTCAATAATCAGGCTATTATGTTCCCACTACTGGGACACAGGGCTCCTCTCAGAGAGAGGGTGTGGGCTGTAATCCACCACCCGGGCCCAGTGCCGGTTGGTAAATGTCACATGTCTTCGAAGTTTTGGTTCTAGGACTGCCGGTTTCAGCACGATGTTTTCCTTCACTGTTTTGAGAGCAGTGGTGATGAAATATTTTACACGAAGTAAAACGCCTGTCTCGGTTCGAACCTACGATCTACAACTCGTAAGTCGTAGATGTTACCACTGGGTCACCACTGCTCCTATGGCGATTTAGTCATCTGCAAACAAATAATTATTTAACTAGAGGAAGTTTATCTTCTAATTCAACACATTTCCCTGTAAGAAAATGAATCAGTAAATCTTCTAAAAATAAAAAGTAAAAGTAAAATATTATATTAAAGCAAACATCTCATTATTTTTTCCTTCCACTCAAGACATCTCTTGGCCTATAACCTTCCCTCACAATTAGTACTCCATCCATATTCAGGACATGCACCGTTTCTCTATCATCATCATTAAGTACATTATATCAAATATGTAGCTCTCCAACTATACGTATAATATGTATGACAGTACGTTAGTCCCCTTTACAGCGTATTTAGTACTCCCGGCACGTTTTGGCTCACGTCGCGAAATAATGTAAGGTCACTAAATTGTTAGGGTGACACCATACGAGTAGTCTGCAGCTGCGATTCTGTTTTACAATCGTTACGTGATAATTTCACTTTATTTTTTTTGTTACCACCGAAAGAAATTTGGTAGATTTATGTTTAGACAAAATTAATCGTTCCGTTTATGTGTATGTAAATCATTAAAAGCTTAAAATCTGTCTTGAGTTTAAAAAAGCTCACTATCCAGACGAGATGGAAACTCGTTTTTCGTTCCTTGGTTTCAGCATTACCGATAAGTAATAGACACAATTTCCTAGTCAATGCATAGCTGCTCAACGTCATAATTCTCACCAAACGGCACTCATAACCATAATAAGTGATGACCAAACCTACTCTAACCACAATCCACAGCGACCCTTTTAAGCGGAAGTTTTGCAACCTTTTTTAACTCACATATTATCGCCATAACTACCTACTTCGATAAACATTTCAACCAATCCCAAGAGGTCACACGATCAATATAAAACTGTCGCTGCGACAGTCCGTAATCGTCTGGTGGAACCTTAAACGTCAATTCCGATAGTACTAGGTCAGCGGGCTTCAAGGAGTTGTAAAACGGTTTTATGTATCATAAATACGGTTTTAGTTAGTTTAAGTGTTCCCTAGACTACAGGGGTTATCGAAAACCTTGTTCTACAACCAGCATGATGTTGAGAATACTTGTTAATAACTTATAAACTTTAATACAGAGGCTTTGTGATGCGTATTGTTTAAGTTCGGTTTCATGTTTAAGTTGTAGGCTAAGTCCGACTATCTAAGTTTACTAAATAGGTACTACCTAAATGAAACGCAAACGAATTTCTTATGTAATACTTAAAAATATGTAGGCACGACAGTCACAAACATGAATACCTTACATTTATACACAGTTTAAAAGCGACTTTCTCTTTCAATAACCACTGCAATTTTAAGCAAAGACCTATTGCTTAAGAGTATGGTTACGAAAATACTATGTTCGTAATACCATACAATTTCTATACTTTAGACGAAAGTCGCTTTTGAATCTTGCGTAAATGTAAGGTATAATTATTAGTGTCTGGCTGTTTGTGTATGTGAGTTTATATGTATGTAAACGCACCCACGACACAGGAGAAATTCCTAGTGTGGGGCAACGTTTTTTAAAAAAAAAAAAATATATATTATTGTCGTGGCTGCACTACATATGTTCGCAATCGTAAGCACAGTTTTGGCATAATACATCGTTAAGAACTGCCTTTTAACGCGTTACTGATCACTCCATTGTAACCTTTCGGTATTTTGTAAAAAATACATTAAAGAGTATCGTTATTTTATTTACTCTAAAATCTCTAGCGTCGAATGAAGTACAGCAGTGCGATTCTGTAACCAATCTCACCGTGAAAACTTAGGTGAAGTGAGCGTGGAGTGAGCTGTCATTCCAACTAATGCTAGGGATTGACACTATTGACAGCTCAATCTAAGCTCACTTCACCTAACTTTTCACGGTGAGATTTTTGAAATCAGAATATTTGAAATAGAATCGAAAGAATCGATTAGCAGAACAGTTTCTATACACATATTTCTTCCTAAACAAAAGAAAGTTACAACAATAAATGTAAAGTCTATTCAAACTAATGTTTCAAATTGACATTTTTCCAAGTTAAACCAATGTCAACTTTATTTTAATGGCAATTAAGTTGATTTCAGAGTGACTAGAACTAATGAAAAAGGTCAAAATGTTTGAAGTTGTAGCGTAAACTGAACTTTATTGTGTAGGAATTAAAGCTATTTCTCCATAATCTCATATTTGTTTACATTTTTGGCAAATAAATCGCGAATGCAGATTACTTGCAAGTATCTGTCACCCCTGAACTAGATCCCTACTCAAACACTGCCCCACATACAAGACTGAACACTGAACATTTTGTTACAGATCTGCCTAGCAGCGGGCAATATCCGGCGCTGAAGGAAATGCGCTGACTTGCCAGCATGGCGGGTTATGTGGCGTGTGCGCTGTTAGCGCTGATCGCGCTGCAACTTGCAGTCGCAAGCGCTGGGAAGTGTACCACGTGAGTATTATATCTTAATGCTTTAAAAAAACTAAGGTTTACGGGGCTCGTACAGTGACCTATATTGAACAAGTACGCTCGACTAAATATACTATACAAAATGAACTATCATTTCGTATAGTATATTTAGTCGAGCGTTTGAATCAGCACAAAAAATAACTGTATTTTTTGTGCCGATTCAAAGCGCCCCGCTCGAGCGACTAAGGAACTAAAACTCTCACATTGTTGCAAATGGCCGTCGTGTTGTTTTCGTACGTTCTCTGATAATTTAGATCTAATTGTGCCTTTTTTGTGTATTTGTGTTTACTACAGATATTTAGAACATTTCTATCATGAAAAGCGCATTTTGTAAAACTCACTATCAAAAATATTAGTTCCACGGACGCTCACGTTGCTATCAGCGCCAAAATGGTGAAAATCAAATGTCTTTTCTGTCATCGATAGTATGAAATCCAGCGTACTTGTATATTATATGTAATGGGTTAGTAAGTAAGTGGCCAGTAACTGTTACATAAGGAGCCTTCATAGATAAAAAGTCTAATTGAGTTGCCATCATGGTGGGTTTGTGGCGTGTGCGCTGTTGGCGCTGATCTACTAGTGCTGGGAAGTGTTCTAATTTTTCTTTAAACCTTTTCAGCGTTTTATGAGGAGTGTCCAGTTATTGATAAAATGATGACCAAAAACCAATAAAAAAAACCATCAAAAAGAATAGAACTTATTGTTTGTTTTTTTTTCACAAAAAAAAACAAACAATTTCTCTTTCTTTCTTTATAATGTTGAGCATGCTCAAACGGTTAAAACTTATTGGTTCTTGTACATTTTGGCTGGCAGTGGAACACAAAATGAACCAGAATAATAATTAGTAGCCCGAATCATGGACGTTCCATCTTGTAAATATTTCGGAGCAGAGACATAATTATGGATAATGTACCTAGAAACTTCAAATTGCTGTTTCTAATCATAAAAAAAACATAACATCACGCTTGTATTCCCCGAGGGGCTAGGCAGAGTTGCACCAATAGTACACCCACATTCCGCCAGTTATGTTTAAGTACCAAGTCCCACGAACTACTGATTAACAAATGGGAACTAACCAGCCACGAACACAAAACGAATATTGTCTACTATTACAAAAATAAAATCGCTTCACAAAGTTCCCTATAGACAGAAAATTGTGAAGAAAAATACTCCGCGTTGCTTACCAAGAAAAACCGCGCTTTACTAGTTGAAACTTAAATACCAACCTTTATAGAAACATCAGTGAAGTCACGTTAAACTACCTTCTCACTTTCATTACGACATTCAAATTAAAAAATATAAAGAGGTCACTTGACCTTATGTGAAAGGAGAACGTGTTTTTGAATGAAAATAATAGGCCTGGTGCGATTTCGTCTCTTGCACTAAGGGTTCCGTATATCAACCATTACCGTCTTATTTATTTCACTATATCTAAGTACATAGATTTAAAAATTATGATTGACGTGTAGGTGTTTGTACAAACCTACTTTCAGAAATAAAAATAATAATTTATCATAATTTTATTTATTTATTTTATACAAGGTAGCTTAACAGCTGACAATAAGTATGACGTAATTAGTATTCTAAACACTACGCCATTAACGAAGGACACAGAAAAATAATAAATACAGAGAGTGACAAAATTATTAATACTTATAACGTGTGCGTGCGTGTATCTGTGCTTATTACAAAATTAGATATAAATTTAGCCCGAGCTTAATCCTTCAAGGTTTTTTGTATTAAAAAAAAATATTAAATAGGATAGTCAAGGCAAAATCACACCGGAAACCGTCAACAGAAGCGATCAGAAATCCCCATTTTCAATGACAATAAATATATCTAATTACCTACTAATATGCCATCGGTTCGGAGCAAATATTTCACATTGATCTGTCTTTCAAAATTAAACTTGCAACTTTTATAACTAGGTAAGTACACCAGAACTTTTTTTTATTATTACAGCAGCCATATTTCTATACACACATACGTTTTTTATCATCGATCTACATGGTCTTCATATATGATCTGACCAAGATTATGTCTGGACTTTAAAAGAGACCTCTGAGTTTGTTTCGGTCGTTCTTCTCAGACTAGTCAGATGTGACTAGGCGTGCACTGACTGGACCGGTCCACTCAATCTGTTTGGTTTTTTCTTTAAAAGACCATTTCAGACATCTACATGGTCTTCACATGATCTGACCAAAATTATGCCTGGATTTGAGATTGTGACCGCTTGAATTTATTCCGGCCTTTCTTCTTAAAGCAGTCAGATAGGAAACGCCGACCTCATCTAGTTTTTAAAATATGATTGACGTGTAAAAGTGTTTGTACAAACCTACTTACAAAATAAAATAATTTATCATTTAACAAGCGGCGCGGCGTATCTTAGCAAAAGTCCTTTGGATACGGAACTCTAAAAAAACCTCAACCCGGCTTGGTTGAAAGTCGGGCACTAGGGAAGGGGAGAAACGGGAAAGTGAAAACGTGTCAAGCGTCACATGAGTAGTAAATACTGCACCTGTTAACTCGAGTGTTTAGGCTGTGGGACACCGGCATAATGGGCAAGTTTTTTTTGTGTTTTTTAATGACTCTTTTGTAGGGTAGTTGCGGATTTTGTGTCATTAGTGTTTTGTTACTGTTGTTTGTGTGCGGTGTTAGAAAACGGAATCGTTTTTTTTAAACAAAATTCGAGAAATTAATTTACTTTTTAACCGACTTCAAAAAGGAGGAGGATGTTTGTACATATGTTACGCGATATCTCCGGCAATTGTGGATCGATTTCAGTTCTTTTTTTAATCAATATCTGTGGTCCCAGATAAATTTTATTGACTTTGCTGGTGGCAAATAAATTATTCCCTACGCTTTGAGTCAGTTTTTCCTAATAACTAATTATTGCCTAACGTTGTCTATGTTGGGGTCGGCTTCCAGTCTAACGGATGCAGCTGAATACCAGTATTTTATATGGAGCGATTGCGTATCAGACCTCCACAACCCAGTTACTGGGTAATACCATACCCCTTGGTAAGACTGGTTGTCAGATTTTCAGGCTTCCGACGACCAGTCACGACTGTCAAAGATCCACTAATGACAGCCGGAACCAACAGCTTAACGTGCTTTCCGAGCGCACGGAGGGCCCTTGGAATGTAAAGATTGTCACCCATCCACGGACCAACCGCGGCAAGCGTAGATTAACCAGATCGATCAACCCGAGCGGCTGTTATTACTTAGTGACAGTTATGATTCGAATATTTAAATTCTACCATCTCAAATCGGTTAACAATTGATGATCCCTGTCTTCACATATGACCGATTTTCATAACTGAACTTCTCTTCTAGAGAAGATTGATTTAACGGCCAAGTAGGTTACCAAAACCAAACAGCAACTTCGTATAATGTCTTTCCAATAATACTTAACGACGAAGAAAGTTTACAGATAGTCATTTTTCAAAGACCCACGGAGGTATAACGACATGCAACAAAAGATCCCTGAAGGATTTTGCTGTAAAGTCATCGAGTTAATGACTTTTTAACTTGGTCGGTTAGCAAGCAAGTACCTTTAATGATCAGTGGAATTGCGCTTGAGCAGTGACGGGAACGGTAAGGAGATAGTGAATGATTTGTGAACCATGAATATTACTTTAAAGGGATTTTTTACTTCGATTTTGTTAACTGTTCACTGTAATAATAATGTTAAGAGCGTGCATCCTAAAAGTTGGCAACGCCGCAAATAAACGTCACGTATTTATTTTTATTTATTTATTCCATATATTACTGTAACGAAATATAAAAAAATCGCTCTATAGTTCACTGAATTTTAATTACGAATTGCAATAATTACACTTAATTAGTTGATGTAACAGTTTAAATACGATATAAATTTTGGTATTAGATTAATCAAAACATGTAAGTATATGACAGAAAAAAAAGGAAGAAAGAAAATGCATATTATATTAATTACCTAGCACAGACTAAAACACCCACAATGCACCAGATACATACATCAGACAAACACAAATAAAAAGTGTAAAGTCTGATGTAAGAAATTAGCAGAAAAGTGTGCATCGCGACTGCGCCAAAAAGGCCCGGTTCATCAAAAATGCCAGACGACTAGGAGTGTACTACGTGAGCTCGAATGGATGTACGAATAACACTTGTGCGACAAAACTGTACTGCGACTCACCATAATTCGAATGCAAGCTTGTGCGACACAAAGACGTTCGACGTCATAGACGTAGTCGACGGAGCCCCGCTTCGCGGGGTTTCTGTCTGCAGGGTTTAAAGGAACCTAACCAAACCGAACCTCGGGGTGCCTCTGACGTCGACCGTCTTTGTGCCGCACAAGCATGCATTCGAACTATGGTGAGTCGCAGTACAGTTTTATCGCACAAGTGTTATTCGCACATCTATTTGTCGAGCTCACGTAGTACACTTGACAACTGATTGCCTGACGCTGGTTTTCAACTGGACCTGATTTGTAAGGTGACAGCTATAAATCAATTTTATACTGCAACTTGACGTGTGTATGCATACTTAAATAAATTACTATGGCCATCGTCGAAGGGCCATAGCCATGACAATTTGTGTCAGATAAAAAAGATATTTGCAACGTTGCCAACTTTCACAATGCCTTCAATAATCCTGAAAAAACAACGTTATTACTGCCCATTATCCTATTGCATGTCAGCATGGTTGGTTATCGTCAATTAACAGAATGAAATGGACAGTAACCCAGTAAGCTGACTATTCAATTATTAGTACAAATTAAAGCTTAATAAGAACTATAATGTTAAAACGACTCATTATCCTATCATATGCCAACATTGCCAGTTTTTGTGCAAATAATGCAAACATTCGGTCAACATTGTAATGCTTTTAATTAATTTAACCAGCGTTAACTCGTAGCGGGTGTTTAATTAATCACGTGCTGTGGTTTAATGAGTCAGGTTGCTTTATTTTTTGTTTTCATATGATGTGTATGAGAGCAGTGGTGGCCTAGTGGTAACGGCTCCGACTCACGAATTGTAGGTCGTGGATTCGAACCCAGACGGGCGCTCTACTTTGTGAAAATAATTTATCTATATAAATTTATTTATAATGTAGGTGAAGGGCGGGCGTTTTTGGGGGACTGTCTTTTGTAATTTTGACATTCAAAAAGTGCTGATTCTCAGCCTAATTTGAATAAATTACTTTTGTTTTTATTGATCACCGCTGTTCTCAAAACGGTGAAGGAAAACATCGTTAGGAAACCGGCACGTCATGATTCTGCCAAAGTGGCCTTTTTAGGCCCCCAGACCTCCAAAACCCAGTTTAGATTAGATTAGATTTATTTATTTGCCTGAAATATGGTATTTTACAGATTTTATAACATTCTCTCTTCTTCATATTCCGCCTACTAAATTCGGCATGCAAATATGGTGACAGTAATAATAATTCTAATTAATTAATACTAATTAATAATATTAATTAAATAAATTTAAACTAAATGATTAAATTCCAATGTCAAACAAAATGTACTAAATCAAGAATTGTCTACATATCAAATTAAAAATGTCAAATAAAAATAATTAAATTACAAAATAAGTGTCTAAGTTACTGGGTCACTTGATGTTCCTTAGTAAGACTGGGTGTCAGATTGTTATCCCTATTAAAAAATTAACATGAATTGTGTTCCGTGACGAACTGGAAAATGAATTGAATCATGACGCTTGTGATTTGGTTTTCTCCCCTAAATCTCAAGACTGGCTCTTAGGAGAGTGGATTACTGTGTAAGTGTTAATGGCTTTAAATCTATTTTCAGAATTGTATCGCTTGAGGAACATGATTTATTTATGATTTTCTGTGTAGGTATATACATAATTTTGAAACACAGCAAGATTTTCACAAAACATAAAATTCTCAACAGAATAAATTTTTAATTATTATAATGTAGGTAACACACGTCGTCGCGTTTATTACTGGTAGTCAGAAGCCGGGAAGTCTGACAACCAGTCTTACCAAGGGGTATCGTATTATCCAGTAACCGGGTTGTGGAGGTCAGATAGGTAGTCGCTCCATGTAAAATACTGGTATTCAGCTGCGTCCGGTTAGACTGGAAGTCAACCCCAACATAGTTGGGGAGAGGCTGATGTAGGTGATGATGTAGGTAAAACAACTGAGGGGCAATTCTTTTAATTGCAAGAACGTTCCTAGTCTGATTCTCAGTCTCAATCTGTCAAAAATACCTCAAATTTCTGTACATTTTTGACATTTGTTTGTCGGCGAGATGAGACTGTGACTAGATTTTGAACGTTTTGAATTACGAGAATTGGCCTTCTGATTATGTTATGAGTGAATTGCGAAATGTGGTTGTAAGTCCAATAGGTACACTTCTAAAGAAGAATGGGTTAATATCCTCCTGGTGGTACGAGGACGAACACACGGTGACTCGATTATAGTGAACTGTATTAACTATAAATGCAATCAGAAGAAAACAAAGGTAAACAATACGACTCGAATTGAGTATACAACCTCTCAGTAGCGTAGACCGTGACGCAGTCCGGGGCCGGCCGGTGCGCGCACGCACGTCGAGCACCCTCTCCGCGACCGCTGCTCCCCGCCTGCGGTCGGCCGGCGCGGCGTGATATTCTCGACAGCTCTGCTAACCCTTCGGGGATTACAGGCGTAAAGTAATGGGTAAAATGATTTATGGCTTAAATGATAAGATAATATATTCAAAGAATATTTCCATATTATTATTTATAAGATAACACTAAAATAACAAAAATATATCCTAAATTAACTAAAACTATTTACAAACTAAAATATAGCGTCGAAAAATTCATCCGCATCGCTGTCGACTGGTAATGTACCCAAGACACTGGCGGCATTGCCACGTTGTATGGCAATGCTTAGCCCTCTTTCCATATTGTATGACACCCAACGAATCTGGAATATTAATTTCTATTTTTTTTTTGTGCAAAAATCCCAACTCTCCTTCTAAACTGAGAATCCTACAAAGTAGATTTTCCACGTCTTTAACCAAAAATGATATCAAAATCATTGAATGGTGTCATTAAATCACAGAGTCCATTCTTCTCTCCTAATCTTTAAGTTTTTTTTCCCTTATATTCTTATCACCGTCAGTATTATTTTGATTGATGGACACTTTACTAATGAATTCACAAAGAATACTTTGAGGGTGCTTTCTCTATGCCTTCTCCTCATTATAAACTGAAATATCTGACAGTTATCTGGGACTTATGCATGAACAAATTGGGGGTAGTTGTTAAAAAACATTGTCGTTGTTAATTGCATTGAGATTTATTGAATCTTTCAGTTTGTTCCTTCTAAGTCTACTAGTATTATAAAGAGAAAAGATTTGATTTTTTGTATGTTGGTTTGTTACGCTTTCACGTTAAAACGGCTGAACGGATTTGGATGAAATTTGGCACATGGGTAGACCATGGACTGGATTAATTTTTAACCGACTTCAAAAGGGAGGAGGTTCTCAATTCGACTGTATTTTCTTTCTTTTATGTTTGTTACCTCAGAACTCCGTTATTTATGAGCCGATTTGCAAAATTCTTTTTTATTTGTAACGATATACTTTCAGATTGTTCCCATAGAAATTTCATCAAAAACGGTTCAGTAGTTTGGTTTTTAAACCAAAATTGGGTAAAAAAAGTGAAAAATAACTTTAATTTCGTTAGTCGGTGGCAAACAACGAAAATGCGAACCCAACGACACCGACTTCCGAAATTAAAGTTATTTTTCTCTCTCTTCTTCTATCTTTTTTGGAAGTCGGTGGTTTTTTTTTTGCAAAAATGTTTTTATCCCGATATTGTCACAGGATCGTAGCTTATGCGGGACAACCGCGAGCAGCTAGTGTAATAAAAATCTGAGGAGAGTATCTTGTTCTAGCTTAAAAAAAATTGTAGAATAGTGAGTTTCAGTAAACACAGGTTTTATCTAATCCTCGTTACTCCTTTTCGGATGCTACTATTCAGTTTAATTTGAATCTGCTCATTAAGAATAATTCAATACTGCTCGTGTACCTTGATATACAGGTTGATCCCAAAGTTTCATTTGCACAGAACTCAAAGAAGAATGGCAGGACTCCATGTAATTTGAGTGTTGCACTTAGATTTCGCATAAATTTGTACCTACAAATACTCTCAAAAGAAAGTCAGATTTAATAAAATATTGCTTTTTTCTTTGAGCAGATTAATAAAATGTTGTTCATAAATGCTTTTAAAATTAAGCGACATCAAGTCGCCCATTTTTCTTTCAGGGCAAATAATAATATTTTTTTCGGAAATGAGTACCTACTTCTTTTTTCTTTAGTAAAGAGTAGTAGTTTAGTGAAGAGTTATAGTTTAGTAGTTTTTTGTGTAGTATGCGATAAGGCCGCCTATTGTATATTTTGTAGTGTTGAATGTATTTTTTATGCTATGTAATTTTGTGGTGTACAATAAAGTATATAATATAAATAAATAAAAATATGAAAAATACTGAGAATTTTAGACTACAAATTCTATTATAATTTTACTACGTAGAATTATTTTTCTTAGCTGAGAGTTTATCTTTGTGGTTTACTTAAATGTCAGACCTTTCAACTTCAACGTTCTTCATTGTTTCATGTAGATTTATTAAAGTTATTACTTTTACAAGAAGCTATTTGCTTCTTGTGTTCCAGAATGATTTTGTTAAAACATTTTTATCAAGGATCGTGTACTTTACATAAACGATATTTATTCGCGAAACTTATTCGCTAGATACACATAAAATTACGTGATACCGGACTTACGAGTTGTAGGTCGTAGGTCCGAACCCAAACAGGCGCTTTACTTTGTGTAAATTATTTCATGACCATTGCTCTCAAAACGATGAAGGAAAACATCGTGAGGAAACCGGCATGTCCTAGAACCAAACATTCGAAGAAATGTGACATCTACCAACCCGCATTGGGCCCGCGTGGTAGATCACAGCTCGAAGAGAGGAGGCCTGTGTTCTTACAGTGGGAACAATATAGGCTATTTATGATGATGACGACACATTTTTAAAAATAATTACAAACAATTTGAGCTTGATATTATTCTTGCCGGCTCTTCTCCATAGGAAATGATCAGTCGGAACCATGCCCCTAGCTTCTGACATTTTATAAGTGCCTATGTAGGTTTATGTGAAATAAAATATTTTGATTTGATTTATCATTTAAGACTATCACACTGAGCTTCAAAGTTTAAAAAACCGATGTACTGTATTCATAAAGTTGAAAGAAGTAGCGCAACAAACTCCCCAGCAGCACAGCTGGATGTTCAGTTAGAAAATCTTGCTTCTTTAAAATAATAGGTATGCAAAGAAATTAATATTACGAGACACAGAACAATAAATTAAATTATTTGCCATATGTCAACTAGCCACCTAATAAATACAATGAAAACTATACTCAAGCAAAAAAAAATTGTGACTAAAAATATTAATGTAAACAAAATTTAATACCGAAATAAAAGCCTCCAGGCATAAAGGGCGTCACAGCTTACATATTTATGCAATGCTGGGTCATGTTCACATAATTGTCATTGTTCGTAATCGCGAAGTACGAAACTTCATAGGTTTCCTTCTTGAATTTACAGAGTTGTATTGAAAAGCTTCTGTTGCCGTATTGTTTTAAGTTTCTTACCCACCAAAAGTCGTCGACATCTTTATAACAACATCAAAAGAGAATAAACCAAGTCACTACAAACATAAACTACATCACTTTCGCATCACCCTGTATAAATTCTGTTTGTCACCCATGACACGGGGGCTCGACACGGAAAATCAATTAATCATTTTCTCCCGCGCTAATAAAATTTACTACTTGACGTCACTCCGAGCGAAGGCTTAGAAAACTCGATTTATTTTAGGAAAGTCATCTATTTAATTGAGGCAACTTTGCAACTTTGAAAGGGGGTGAAGTGAACGGGATTTCGGAAAGTTACCCCTTAAAGTTACCCTATAAGTTTTTTATTGTTAACGGCAATCCTTCTGGAAGTTTTCCGCTACGGTTATGTGGCTTGAGCTTTGATGTAGGGGACGCACGGTTAAGCGATGCTATTTAAGGGGATGTGTGGCCCTTTTCATTGTTAAAGGTTTTCGGAAACCCGGTTTTTTAGATATGAATTTTTTTTGGCTTTCCAGAGTTTTTTCATTCGGTTTCCGAAAATCTTGCCAAGTTAAGCTATATTTTTTAAAAGTTTTATTGAATTCTAAACATTATTTAAATACTAGCTGCGCCCCGCGGTTTCACCCGCATAAGTTTCGATCCCGTGGGAATGTCGGGATAAAAAGTATCCTATATGTTAATCCTGGTTATAAACTATCTGTGTGCTAAATTTCGTCAAAATCTGTTCAGTAGTTTTTGCGTGAAAGAGTAACAAACATCCATACATCCATACATACAAACTTTCGCATTTATAATATTAGTAGGATTTCTCAGAATTACATTTTCTCTCATAAAAAACTGTCTTTTATTTTCTACTAAACTCCCAGAATGTAGGTAATAATATATGCTCAAGAAATTGAATTAATTATTTCTATATACTTTATTGTACACCAGAAAATACATAAAAAAAAATACGATTATTAATACAAAGCATACAATGGGCGGCCAATTTGGGAATAAGCATATAAGCTCAAGAAATTGAATTAATTTGTGATACTCAGACTTTGTAATGAAAATCGATTAGCGCCGAATAGAAACCGTTTAATAGTTCCCTAATGATAATTTTACCATCAACACTGAAGCAGTGCGTAGTCCTTGCCCATCTTTTATCATAATAGACAGCAATTCTTGCGAATCCTATACATATAACCAATGTAAATCTATATCTAGAAAACTCAAAAAAAATCAACACCATCGTAAAAATTAAAAATAACATGAATGAAAAACAGCACAATTGTCGAACAAACACAAAGTTATCCTGGCAATTTCTCTTTTATAATGAACGTTCGTCTTCAGCTTCAGAAATAATTATCTTCACGGTTCCTCGAATGTCAATTTATTCGTATGAACACAATATTGGGAGTCTGGGGACGATGGAACTATGTCTGTGTAAGTTTTCTATAGAAACTCATTTTAGAGTTTCGAGGAACTCGGCATTACAAGTGTTTCTTGTAAATTGTGTTTTGCATGAATAGAATGATATGAGGAACTAATATTTAACTTAGGTAGTTATATGGGGTGATTGGTAATTAGTGACTGAAACTTAAACACATGATTGTACTCGTCATATTAAACAATTTTCCCAAACAAAATATTTTTTTTAATTTACCATGGAATGACCTCAATGTGTAACAGAATGAATGCATATTATGAAAGTAGTTGTTTCACAATCGTTTACTGAATCGATTTCTGTCATTTTAATATAGGTAGGTAACTTTTTATCCCAAAAATAATTAGAAGTTCATAAATTACAGTCCACTGTACAGTCAAAACAAACCAACATGGACGACGTATCTACTAAGCTAGACCCTTATACGCGTGCGACTGTGTGCGTGCGTAGATTTGTAATGTGAAATGTGACCACAATTTTGTCGCACAATCATCAGTATAACTAATTTAGTACATAGATAATGTTTTATAGATAACTAGCGGACCCGGCAGATGTCGTCCTGCCCGGAAAAGCAGCGCCACCTGCCGGATCCAATTGTCCGGGTCAAATCGCTCCAGCCGTTTAGGAGGAGTTAGGTGACAAACACACGTACAGAAGAATTATATACAATGTCGCCCATGCGCACGTGACCGCCCGTAATATTCTGAATATTCATGAAACAATGTCGAAAATAAACTTCAAAAGGGGGGGTCTATCTATAACATTTTTCATGTTATTCAATTTTTAATTTTTTAAGTAGAGTTTGTAGATTTGCTTTCTATTTTTTGACACATCTCCGAAGTTTATAGGTCGATTTAGATTCTGTTTATTATTTTCAAAAGCTTATGAGTTATTTTAACAGGTTAATTAACATTTTTACAAAAAATTATCGACTACGAAAAAAAAGACGGAATCGAAGTCATTTTTTCGGTAAAAAATTGTGTATTTATTTAAAAAAAACTAGTGTACGTCCATAAATTATCCCCATAGGACGACTTTTTTAATAAATACACAATTTTTGATACCGCCCATTGTAACACTCAAAAGTACTTATTTGTAATTTATCATGGTGTACAATACAGAGTATTCTAAGTATCTGTTCTGTGTCTCATAATGCTAATTACTTTGCATACCTACAATTGTATCGGGGGGCTTGGGGCTAAGTAATAACAGCCGCACGGGTCCATCGATCAGGTTAAGCGGCGCTTGCCTCGGTTGATTCGTGGATGGGTAACGATCTTTACATACCAAGACCCCTCCATGCCTTGGAAAGCACGTTAAGCCGTTGGTCCCGGCTGTCATTCATGGATCTTTGAAAGTCGTTACGGCTCGTCAGAAGCCCGAAAGTCTGACAACCAGTCTTATCAAGGGGTTTCGTATTACCCAGTGTCTGGGTTGTGGAGGTCTGATAGGCAGTCACTCCACGTAAAATACTGGTATCCAGCTCCATCCAGTTAGACTGGAAGCTGGCCCCAAAATAGTTGGGAAAAGGCTAGGCAGATGATGACCTATACAATTGTATAGAAGCAAGTTATTCTAACTGAACAGACAGCTGTGCTGCTGGAGGTTTTTTGCATCACTTCTTTTTCCCAGCTAAAGCACTAGGAAATGGTGAAAGGCGGGCCTTTTGGGGGAGAGTCTTATGTAATTTTGACGTTCGAAAAGTTCTGATTCTCAGCCTGATTTGAATAAATGACTTTTGATTTTATTCAATTTCTAGCTTTAGCAAAGTTGACCTTCTGTTAGGAATATCATCATCTTTGACAGTAACTGTATTCGGCCATGTCTGTTGCCACGGTGACTTGCTTAATACCGTGAATGCCGTGAGGGACAGAACAACGCTCACCTAGCGAGATGCTCGTTCCTGTAGTGCGATTCTGTAACCATCTCACTTTAAAAACTTAGGTGAAGTGAGCGTGGAGTGAGCTGTCATTCTAAATAATGCTAGGGATTGACACTGCTGACAAGTCACATCAAGCTCACTTCACTTGAGTTTTCACGGTGAGATTTTCACAGAATCGACCGGCTGGTATTGACGTTACATCAAAACATTGAGGTATTGTTACTGGAAATAACAAGCGAAGTTTTGGTTATTTTGTATAGGTTGGCTTGATCGAAGATACTGATAATGAACATAATTTACTATGAACATTGTTTTCAACTTTCAAGGTTTATTACTAAAACTTAATTATTTATCAACTTATTTATACTAGATTTTGCCCACGGCTTCACCCACGTGGATGTCGGGAATTATCGGGAACGTACACTTGGGAATAAAAATATCGTATGTCCTAACATTTGCCCCGTTATTCCTAAATATCGCTTAAAGTTAAGTAGTGATTAGCACTTGTTTAAGCATGCATTTTGGACGTTTAAACATCATTTAACTTTAATTATCGTTTATAATTAAACACCTAGATATCTAACTCAAGAAAAATAACACGCAAGTGACTTTAATGAATGGTCATGGTAAAACGAAGGAAACAGAAAGTAAGTGAGCCTCATTTAAAGTCCTTCATAAACAAACTCATCATCTGCCCAGCCTTTTCCCAACTATATTGGGGTCGGCTTCCAGTCTAACCGGATGCAGCTGAGTACCAGTATTTTGCATGGAGCGACTGCCTATCTGACCTCCACAAACCAGCTACTGGGTAAAACGAAACTCATTGGCAAAACTAGTTGTCAGATTTTCGATCTTCTGGCGACCCATAACGATTGTTAAGGATCCACGAATGACAGCCGGTACCAACGACTTAACATGTTTTCCGAGACACGGAGGGGTCTTGGTATGTAAAGATGGTCACCCATCCATTAAACAACCGCGGCCAGCGTAGCTTAACCTGATCGATCGACCCGTGCGGCTGTTATTACTTAGCCACAAGCCCCTCCTTCATAAACAAGCTATTGTCAACTAAATTACTATTGCTACTAAATTAGTAGACAACCCTAGTTGGGTTTGTGTACTAGTTTAGTGAAAACGATTTGTCTAATAGCAGCATACTGCTAAAACTGGTAATAATATCTACCCCGACATTTAGTAACGGGATCTTACAATAGCCCCTAATCAATCCAGTGATCCCTAGGAACAACACCAATTACTACTCCGAAATCAATCAATTCTAACTATTTTAGGGTCCGTTTCCAGTGTAACCGAATGCAGCTGAATACTAGTATTTTAAATACTATCTGACTGACTTCCGCAACCCAGTTACTGGGGAATATGATACCCCTTGGTAAGACTGGTTGTCAGAGTTTCCGGCTTTGGTCAAAGATCTACGAATGACAGGCAGGACCAACAGCTTGGCGTGCTTTCTGAGGCATGGAAGGTCTCGGTATGTAAAGATGACACCCATCTACGAACCGACCGCGGCAAGTGTAGCTTAACCTGATCAATCAACCCGTGCGGCTGTTATTACTTAGCCACGGCCGAAGTTTAGCCTAGTTCAAAACCAATATGGCGGAATCTTTAGTGTCATTAAGTGTTATTGTCTTATTCTATACAGTAGCCAATCGAAACACCTCAAGGGGCAACTAGATGCAAATCGTATGGAAATGTAGGGATTGACCATTGTTGATACTAGTTTTGCACCTAAATTGGTTGGCAATTCAGGTCATGAAGTCATAGAGTCTGAAGGAGCTTAATACCTTGAAGGTTGTGTTTTGAAACTACATAAAATGGTAAAATCCAGTAATACTTTAGTGATAATATTTTTATTTATTTATTACATATACACCACAAAAATATATAACAAAAAAATTATCGAACAGTACAAAATATACAATGGGCGGCCTTATTGCGTTCTACGATCTCGTTCAGGCAACCTTGGAGTGGACAGTGATTGGCCTGGACATAAAATGGGGATGTGTATTTTTGTGTCTCTAGAAGGGATTTTTTAAACGAGTACCTACCGTTAGCAATCGTTTTTAATTAATCCGAAATTAATCAAACAAACCCGAGTTAATTGCCAAGTGTGAGTTGGACTCGCACACGAAAGGTTTCGTACCATGAGGCAAAAACGCCGTAAAAAACACGATTCTTCTATGTTACATACCCCTTTAATTGTTACATACTATATTTTATTTTTATTATTTGTTGTTATAGCGACAATAGAAATACACACTCTGTGAAAATTTCAACTGTCTAGCTATTACGGTTTATCCGCTGACAGTCAGACGGAAGGACAACGAAGACGTAGGAAACCTTTAAAAAAACCGGTCGAGTGCAAGTTGGACTCGCGCACGTAACGTAACTACGAATTTACGTTTTTTGGATTTTTTTCCTTTACTTGTGCTACATGACATTGTTTCCTGCCAAATTTCATGATTCTAGGTCAATGGGAAGTGCTGATAGGTTTCGATTCCCTGGTGAGTGTCAAAACATGCGGCATAAACGTAACATAAACGCCCATATCTTTTGATTGCATTGACTTAGAAGTTTGATTTTTCACTGCTTCAAGGGATTGCAGCAGCCCTGAGTATTTGATAATAATTTCAACTTGATAACTCACGCGTTCCTGAGAAAAAGGGTTTTGACAGACGGACAACAAGGTGATCTTATAAGGGTTCCGTTTTTCTTTTTGAGGTAAGGAACACTAAAAGTAAGTTTTAGTAGGTATTCAAGACCAAATTAACATTACCTAATTCAAAGGTTTGACATTTCTAGTTCCACTTTACATCTATAATCCTAGAATTGGCTTACACGAGCTTTGACACCAAATCCTTTGTTACTCAACGTATACATGATAGACATTGATACAAAGTGTTAGGCTGAATACTAGGTATTATCTTGTCTAAGGTGACTTGGCCTTTTGTTCTGAAATTAGACTTTTAGACAAGAGAACAGGACGATGGCGCCGATTCCCTTGTTCACAAACTAAACTAAATTTAAGTTCAATGCATTTTTTTCTTTATATTTAATTTAGATAAGGACTGAAGATAAAAATATTAGTTTAGTCCTGTCAAATTAGTCAGCGCCTGACGTAAATTTACGTATTTTTATCAGAATTGTTTTAATCAAGTCTAATCTGTCTATAAAGTATCTTAATTTGACAGAACTAAACTAATATTTTATCTTCTGTAATTTTCTTAATAAAAAAGAAAGAAAAAGATGCACAGAACTTAAATTGAGTTTAGTTTATGAACATGGGAATCAGCGCCATTGTTTGCGATTTTTTAATCAGATTCTGGGATTTAACCTTGATGTACTTAGTAAAAGTAATTATATTGTTACTCAGGTATCTATCTATCTCCTCATCATCTGCCTAGCCTTTTCCCAAGTATATTGGTGTCGGCTTCCAGTCTAACCAGATGCAGCTGAATACCAGTATCTTAAATGGAGTGACTGCCTATCTGACCTCCACAACCCAGTTACCGGGTAATACGAAACCCCTTGGAAAGACTGGTTGTCAGACTTACGGGCTGCTGACTAGAATAATTTATTTTGCCAGAATCAGGGTGTTACGTTACATTTTACATTATAGAAGTTCAGCATGTCTCACCGTATAATCGGTATGAAAAATTTAGAGGCCTTTATCTTCTGTAAAATGTCCAAGGCATTCGATTGCGTTCTACCCGTAACGACTATCAAAGATCCACGATTGACAGTCGGGACCAACGGCTTAACGTGCTTTCTGAGGCACGGAGGCCCAGCCCACTTATGTCAAAGTCAAATCATTTATTTCAAATAGATAAAAGAAATAAAGGAAACGGAACATACGAACGGTTTGAACGTCATACAACCACACACACAAACGTATGTATTAAGCAAATTAGCATAAAACCACATCAAAGTAGAAAGTGCTTACAAAATAAATTGCTCTCTTCAGTTGGCTGCTAACAACACTAGTTATTCTACACTTTTAGACAAAAAAATGTGTGAACAAATATCCGAACACTCAGTCTAACCTATATTCCTGACCTTTCCAAAGCGTACATTGCTCGCAACTTAAAATTCCAGCGAATATTTTATTCAGATTGCGTTTACAGGAGCAGTTTTGCTTTCTGTGAAGTTTTATTTGCCTTAGAGGTCAAGATTAGGAGATGACCTTAGGTCAAGCTCGTTAAACTTGAGATAAACAAAGTTATAGACTCAAATAGGATTATCTATGTATTTGAAGACCTGCCGATCTATTTTGTAACTATGAGAATTAGACAAAATAGACAATGTAGGTGAAATGAGCTGTCAATAGTGATAAGTGTTTTGTCATTCCACCCGAGTGTCGGGTGGAATGACAAACTACACGTAATTTTTCGCGGTGAGATTTTTCAGAACAGACCGGCAGAATAACACGCAAGTAACTTGCACATAAGTGTCCATTTATGTACAAGGTATTTACTATCTAACTTTTAGGTAAGTACTAAATAATAAAAGTTCTTGCAAAGAAGTAAGATCTTTTCATCTGTCGTTATGTTCAGATTTATGTACCACCAATTAATATCACCGTACGAGTACGTAATTTAACACCGATATTAAAGAATAGCTGCACCCTGCGGTTTAACCCGCAAAAGTCTCGATCTCGTGAGAATATCGGAATAAAAAGTAACCTATGTTCTAATACAGGTCATGGTTTACCCATGTGCAAAATTTCATCCAAATCCGTTCAGCCGTTTTGCCATGAAAGCGTAACAAACAAACTCAAAAAAACTCAAATCTTTTCTCTTTATAATATAATATTAGTTAAGAGGATAAAAGTATATTTAGCGCGATGACACAAATACAGACGCCAGCACATCAAGCTATCCGAAACTGCCAAATTTTCCCAATCAACCTTGAACCTAATGCTTTTGCGATAAAGTTGAAAATCTATTAAAGAAAGATAGATTGTATTAGCTGTTTGTGCTGGCGTCTGTACACCTACAGAAAACCCTGCCTCATTGTTTACCGAAATAATTACCTCATCCCACACAACATTTCATTCTTCGATCAACACCGAAAATCCTCTAGAAAAAAAATAACACACATCCATACATAAATTCATGCCTTTTTTCCATGGGGTTAGGTAGAAACTACAGAACCACCCCTACTACAGACACCAACAGACACCAGACACCGTTACCCCTGGCACAGGCAACTGAAGAAATACGGGTGGGTTTTAGTCATTAAAAGTCTGACACGCCCTAGCTCCGCCCAGAGCTGGAGAAGTCATCTGATGATTTCCCACCCAAAAAAAACCCCTACTACACGAAAAACAACGTCCAAATAAGGATAAAATCTTTCTCAGGTACGAATATAGCTGAGAAAAATGGCCAGCCTACTCCCCAAAAATAATCAACACCGAAAGTAAATATCAATTCACCTCGAACAGTCTTAGAGAATAAAATAATATATCTAAAGACATGTCAATGGGCTCTCGAAGCAAAGCCTTCAGGTCACTAGGCTTTGCTACGAGGAAGCGCGAAGGCGCTAGCTTATGAATAATTCATCAGAGCGTAATGAGCCGCGGGCAAGTATTCAGTCACACCGTACACTCGACTGTACCTCAGTAGCAACTATTTCACATTGGCAGCGCCTTTATGTCATAGCCGTAAGAGCGGGTTTTGTAGTGCAAGTGTTGACTGTACACCGTACAGCGAAATCTATGGAGGAGGAAACTTAAAGTGACCTTAATGATTTTACAAAAAAGAAAGTTTCGTCTTTAAGATGGTGGGGTAGGGTTGGAATAGATTTATGGGGGAGATTAGGATCAGGGACGGTATCTTTGGGGGGGATTATTAACTGAGATTAAGGTGGTTTTAAATTAAAGGGACTAGGACCTAAATGTTGGTGTATGTTGTGGTCTGTATCAGAGAATGAACGTTGACAATGGAGGGTACTTCTCGTATTTTTAAGAACGTTCGAAAAATCTAGTCCATTTTCTGCATTTTTGACATTGACGTTGATTTTCGCTTAGATGAGATTGCGACTTGAATTTGAACGTTTTTCAAGTACAAGAATTGGCTTTTTGATTAATTAGCATAAAGAAGCTGTTGGTCATCCATTAATTAATTGTACTTTAACAAAATCTTAGGAAAATCTTCCATTTTCCTATAGTGACAGTCACATGCCAATCTATAGTACCCTTTATTGAATGACAGTAAAGGTAGTCTGGGGACACTACTTTATGTTTTAATGATTGCCAGTCTATTTCATTTAATTTAATCTTATAGTAGAGCTAAAGAGTTTGTTTGTTTGAACACGCTAATCGCAGGAAATACCAGTCGTTTTTGTTTTTTTTTTTCATTTGCTAGCCCAACTTTTGAAAAATGCCATAGGTTATGTAACATCACGCTGGGACTCTCAAGAGCCGAGCAAAGAGGAAAAGAGTAAGAAAAAACGCTATGCAAAAACGAAGTAATAGCGCGGGCAGGCCATGCGATGCGATGTGACGTGGTGGGTCAGGTAGACAGGAAATTTCACGCGTACAGAAGCTAGTTAGGTGTATAATGATTGTTTGTTTAAATACAATCAATCAATCTCCGTAGCCTTTCCCCAACTGTGTTGGGGACGGCTATCAGTCTAACTGGATGCAGCTGAGTACCAGTATTTTCCATGTTATTTTTCACTGCCTATCTGACATCCACTACCCAGTTACTGAGTAATACGATACCCCTTAGTAAGACTGATTGTCAGACTTTCGGGTTAATGACGACCCGTAACGACTGTCAAAGATCCACAAACGACAGCCGGTACCAACGACTTAACATGCTTTCCGAGGCACGGAGGGATCTTGGTATGTAAAGATGGTCACCCATCCACGGACCAACCGCGACAAGCGTAGCTTAACCTGATCGATCGACCCGTGCAGCTGTTATTACTTAGCCACAAGCCCTTCTGTTTGTTTAAATACAAATTTTATTTAAAACCGACAAATGGTTACTTAAATCGAATAATCGAAATAAAGAATAGCAAAACGACATCAATAAACATCCTAATTCCCTCATTCTATGTCAGATCAAACATTATTAATGTATTCGGCGCTAAATTGCTGTATATTGGAGAGGAGTATCGTTCAATCAGTGAATATCGAGGGTACAACACCAGATGTTGCCGTCACGTCCTTGTTTGTGCTCCCTTTCTATAAAGAATATAATATTTCTAATAATGCTACCAAATATTGTAAGGAAGGTTCGATAATAATCGGATGACAGCTGTTCTTTCTTATGAGGACTGAAATAAGGTTTTCATAAAAGAAAAAACCGACCAAGTGTGTTTTGGACCATGAACAATGAAGGCGTCCGTGGTTTGGATAACTTTATCCCAAGAACTAACTTGACTTTGAAGTTGAGAGAATGTTCTATTTATTTATGTGTTAAAACTACAAATTATAATTTTTGGTCTTTTTCCTTTACCTGTGCTGAGCCCTTGTTACTTGCCAAATTTTTTATGATTCTAGGTCAACGGGAAGTATAGCCATTTTTTTTAATTTTTTGATTATTTTATTTGCGAGTATCAAAATATATCGCATAAATGGCCGTATTTTTTTAATGCGTTAACTAAGAACCTTGATTTTTTAGACTTCCAAAAAACCGTAGACCTACGTATTTCATATTAATTTCAATTTGATACCTCCACCCGTTCCTGAGAAAAAGGGTTTTGACCGAATCACAGAGGGACGGACGGACAGACAACGAAGTGAAATCAAAATCAAAAGTCATTTATTTAAATTAGGCTGAGAATAAGCACTTATCGAACGACAAAATTACAAAAGATATTTCTATGCTTTCGCTAAGAAGAAGTGGTGCAATAAACTCTGCAGCAGCACAGCTGTCTGTTCAGTTAGAAAATACTTGATTGTATACAATAATAGGTATGTAAAGTAAAGTGAAGTGATCCTATATGGGTTCTTTTGAGTCACGGAACCCTAAAAATAAGTTTAGTATAAGTTTATTAAAGTAGCAAATCATACGAGATTAAAATAAGTTAAGTTCTTATAAACAAAAAAAGCAAAGCTAATAGCAAGCCACGGGTAGAAGCAAATTGTTTAATTAAAAACGGTATACATTGTCGTTTATGCTTTTGGCTAAAATTACTTCAAAGATAAAAAGAATGTGACATTGTGCTAAACGAAAAAAAAGAAAAGCTTTACTTGGCGTGATCCCAAAGATAAGCCGGCGCCAAAAAATGTATTAAAAAGCGAAAATAGGTGTGGATAAGATTCCAACGTAATCTTTGAAAATTCGATGACGTAAACTTGAAATAATCAAATTGTTACAAAAAATAATGATCTGGCTTGAACTTTCACATAAAAAAAAAGATAGGTACTACTTGCGGATCAAATAAACGTCAGATAAACGTCAGGACATCGCGAAACCAATTAGAAACGGGGACGGCCCATTAAGGGTAAAAAATGCACGTTAAATAAAAACGGTTTGATTATAAAAAGATGTCGCTAAAACACAATAAATACAATAATAACGAGTGCCCTACGCTTTTTGACATCTTGTGACATTACATTTGACGACACGGTTGGCTCAGTGGCTGAGCGATCGACTGCTGCGCTGTGTGTCGCGGGTTCGATTCCCGCACGGAACAAATATTTCTATTGCCTACAGGTAGTTGTTCCGGGTGTGACTGGTTGTGTATGTGAGTTTAAATGTTTGTAAACGCACCCACGATACCGGAGTAATTCCTAGTGTGGGGCAACGTTTTTTTATTTAAAAAAAAAATTATAATAATTCAGCATAGATTTATTTCGGAGAAACATACCATCACGCCCTGTTTCCCCGAAAGGTTAGGCAAAGGTGTACAGTCACGAACACCAATATTGGCAGCTTTCAACTGCAATTTTTTCGTGAAATAACGAATGCAACGTTGAAATACGAAACATTACATAATTATAAACCTATGGGTTCGAAAATGCTATGTTCGTAACAACATAAAATTTCAATTAAAAATAAAGGAGTAAATCGCTTTTGAATAAAGCCGAGTGTATACATACTTTTGCTCGTGACTGTACCGATAGAGGTACACCCACATTTCACCAGTTATTTTTAAGTCCTATATAATAGGGCCCGAGCCTATTGCCATCGACCGGGCGCAAATCCCAGAATCTGGGTTTCTACTGAGGAATTCCTAAAACAGGGAATTTTTAATAATAGTATACAGGGTGTCAGGAGAACGCTTCCGAAGCCAGAACGTAGATTATATACAACCTTTATGCAAACGGATACCAATAACCTTTCGCCTGAAATTGATTATTTTCGCGCGTCACGTGGACTTGGGGTCGTCAGCCGCACAGCTGTCGGCGAGCGCGCGCGCACTTTGAACTTGAGGTCACGCGCAAGCGTCAGATGATATTTATTTACGAATACATTGCTTGTTAGAGTTGTAAAGAAAAAAAATGTGTTTAATAGCAAATAATGGTTTAATTTAACTGTTCTCACAGCATAGTGTACGAAAAATGCTAAAAAAAATTGGTAAAATTGTTCATTTTTTTTTTCTCATTTTTTTATGGTATCGTATCGAGAATCAGTAGCCCTATCACCTGTCTTCGTTTTCGGAAGCGTTTCCCTGCCACCCTGTATATTCAAATTTTATTTGTTTCAAATTGAGGTTATTTCAAGTTAAACAAATATCAACTTTATTTTAATGTTTATTAAGTTTATTTCAGAGTGACTAGCACTATTGAAAAAGTTATAAAAATGTTTGAAGTTGTAGCGTAAACTGAAGTTTATTGTGTAGAAATTAAAGTTATTTTTCCATAAACTCATACTTGTTTACATTTTTGGCGAATATCTCACGATATTAGATTAGATATTTACATAATTTAACACGTTCCCTTTCCCAGTACAAAGTTATAAAATGTATTCGTACGTCCATGCCGGCTCTTTTAAATTTTCGGTAGCCTTGTTATCTAACCATACGTCCATGAGAATCTTTTTCCTCTTATTCATACGTCCAGTCAAATAAAAAACATCACATTTACTTTTAGATTATGACTCCAACTAGAGTCATGGACATATGAGTTTGGTACAAATGTGACTCCTTTGGAGTCATTGAACAGTGTATGTTTTAAGCAAATAATGATATGATGTGAAAAAATAAGCAACATAGTCATAGGGCATCAAAAAATTCGTCCACATCGCTGTCAACAGGAACAGTGCTTAAAAGGCTGGCAGCATTGCCACGTTGAATTCCTAATGAAAAAACCCAATAGCACTTTGCCCGAATCGGAAATCGTACCCAAGAATGCGTGCTCAGCAGTAGCGCTTTCAACCACTAGACCAACGAACTGGTTAAGTTTCGAATAATATGTCAACCAAATTGAACCCTTAAAGTCGAACAAAAACACTTTCGCCTTATCATTTGAAAGGTTTCTCACCCAAAAACTACTCACATAGTACATTTAAACAAACCGTAAATGGCGAAAAGCCAACCCTCTTCATAAACACCCAGAAGGCTTTAAATATCCTTGACAGAAGGATTTTTCCTTCGGTTCGGGTATCACGTATGACCCATTACCATTCCTATTTATTTGTAGCGGGTCGTTTCAACCCGCGTCAAGTATCGGCTGCCAACAATGAAGTCACGAACGTACACCACTTTTCTGCCACCGGACTTAAAATATATCCAAGGGTTTGTTTTTGTTCGGAGGTTTCAAATGGAAGGTCGAGTTTTTCAGAATGAGAATGCTACAATACTCCACTCTTTTGAATCTGTATTTTTAGGTATATAAATACCACCAGATGTTTTCCTTCACCGATTACATCATCATCATCTGCCTCGCCTTTTTCCAGCTATGTTGAGTTCGGCTTCCAGTCTAACCGGATGCAGCAGAATACCAGTATTCTACATGGAGCGACTACCTATCTGACCTCCACAACACAGTTACTGGATAATACGATACCCCTTGATAAGACTGACAGTACATAATAGGTAGTAAAAGTCACATTTTAATATTTTTTAATATTTTATAATTAACCTCATTATTATTGTCGTCAAATCATCAAAGAATCAAATATTACCCACTGTAGTGTCTGTATTCTTATAACCATACTCATAAATCAGTGTTTTATTTAACAGTCAAATGTAAATTATCTGAAATTATGTGGAAGTGTGTGAGTGTTTGTGAACGAGGAAGACTGACCCTGCCGTAATACAGTTTTCACTAGTACGGAGGTCAGTGTGAATTAAGCTCAAACAACCGCATAACGTACACAGGTATTTATAACATACGTAATTAAATTTGTAATAGTAGACGCAAATCACAGGTTGTTAGGATTTGTATGCAAGGTTGTTCTTTATTTATTATCAATAAACTTTTTTACTTACTTTTTTTTACTTACTTACTTACATAGGTACTTGATAAATGATTTTATATCTTAAAAAGTAGGTTTGTATAGACACTTTTTTACACGTCAATCATGTTTTAAAAACTAGTTGAAGTCGGCGTTTCCTATCTGACTGCTTTAAGAAGAAAGGCCAGAATAAATTCAAGCGGTCACAATCTCAAGTCCAGCCGGTCGATTCTGTAAAAATCTCACCGTGAAAACTCAAGTGAAGTGAGCTAGATGTGAGTTGTCAGTAGCGTCAATCCCTAGCATTATTTGGAATGACAGCTCACTCCACGCTCACTTCACCTAAGTTGTCACGGTGAGATGGTTACAGAATCGCACAGCAGGCATAATTTTGGTCAGATCGTGTGAATACCATGTAGATTGGTGTCTGAAATGGTCTTTTAAAGAAATACCAAACAGATTGAGTGGACCTGTCCAGTCAGTGCACGCAGAAGTTCGCACGCAACGATTCGATGAACAATACCTTGCCCAGAAACTTATTCACAAGTAGGTATCAATTATATAAAAAAAAATCTTCAGAAATATACGGGCGCCCTGGCTGGAGGCTTTAAGTTCACTTAAGGCATCCACAGGATAGTCCGGTTAAGTAGTTACGACCTCTCAAGGTCAACTACGAGATGCCATTTATAAAAAAAAAGAAAAACACGAGTGAGTCATCGCCAAAGGACACAGCTAGGCAAAAATGAAAAAAATATACTAGTGGCAAAAAATATAGTGGAAATAGAAATTGACCCCGTCTCAAGGGTAGAGCTAAGCTAGCAGAAATGTTAATCTAAATCCTGTTTTACGCTAGACAGGTTACTTAAAACTGAATAATAAATAAATTTATACTATGCTAAGCCTCCGTAACGTCCAATAACAACTGTGCGTCAATGATAAAACTATTATTGCCGAAATCCTCCCGCAGAATGTTTTGAATAAAATAAAACTTAGTCGTCCTCTATAAAATGTTTCAAGGTCGCACGAGCTATGAAAATGGTCCAAACAGAATTTATCACTTTGTTTTGCACGGATTGGTTAGCCTATACCTACCTAGGTTAGTTATACCTACCTAAACATCAAAGAGATTTCACAGGTCTGTTGATATCTACAATTTCCAACAAATCTTTGTCCTTAAATCTGAGCCCAAAAAGTTTAAGTGTTCACCCAACTCCGAAAACTAAGTAGAATTTGAAAAGAATAAAAATTCACAAGTAAAGTTAGGATTTACGAATATAAGAGTGGTCATTAAAAAGCTATCACTTTTGTTACGTCTAGCTTATACGGAGCTGAGAAACTGAGAGAAGCAATCTTTTCTGGAGCGATTCGTATCGATTGAGTAGAACGGGCGTTGGCAAGTGTCCATTTGCCAGCCTTTTGTTATTCGAATTCGTTCCAAAAGTATGTACATGCCGCCACATACAGTGTTTTTGTGGGCAAAGCCAGACAGGCGGGATCGAGTTTTTTTGTAAACAGATCTAAAGATTCTGCTCCATTCGCAAATCTTTTGAATTTTGACTTCCTGTCGGTAACGCAATTTTCCCATCAACTTTTTTGATAATGACTCTATTACAGTTGCCCTCACTAATTACAACGTCGCCGGTCACCTTTCGGGAAGTAATTAATTTCGTTCGCACCAAAACGTGACTAGAATCCCAAAGAAGAATTTGTGGATATTGTTGACGTTCTCGTCGAGGTTTCGTTAATTATGCCGTTCTGCCAAGCTTAGGAATTGTGTCAGTTGTTAGTGAGATGACATAATTTGTGATCAAAAGCATTTTTATTTTAAACTTAAATATTAATAACTTTTATGTGTTCATTAATATACTCTATAATAAACTTTTAAAAGATTTGGGTTTCATCCTAAACAACTGTTTAGGATGAAACCGAAATCTTTCGAAAACGGAAAAACTAACGAATTTTATTTGACATCGTGACCACTCACAAGAAAAAAACGTCTCGAAGCATAAATAAATACAAATCAAGAACACAAATTAATATCCTCAGTCCAACATCAAACTAAGAAGAATATCACATCACCACACAACAACACACAGGAAAACACCAATTGCAAGAAAAGAAAGGCAGGAATCGTTTATTTAGGTAGTAAAACAGACGCGGGCATCATAAAGCTTTGTTCAAAGCTAACGTCACACGTCTGCAAAGCGAGTGCACAAATAAACCAAGCAACTTGTCCCGGAAACCACAGTACACTAGTTTTGAAATAAGTTCTACCCGCACTGGAGTTCGTTCTAACTTAGTTTGCTTGGACTTTGGATGTCATTTGATGCGGTTCGCTTGACACGTGTTTAAATTGGATGATATTCAGACTATTCTGTTAGTTATTCACTTGGCTGTAACCGAGAATTACTCAAAAAACGAAATAATTCCATGATAGACGTTGTTTCTTCGAATCCAACGAAACCGCACAAAATCCAGTAAATCTACAAGTCCCGAAAAGCCCTGTAAGATAAAAATAAAATAATTACCTTAACAGATCAACGGTAACTTTTATTGATTAATAATTGATCTAACCCAATCTTGAATATATGACGTAGCTATATAAATTTTGAACTATGCACATCGAAAACTAAGTATAACTATAATTGTGATCACATCTTACTTGATAAAAGTCTACGTCTCCTAGCAATTCACTATAATAATAAACTGTACTTAGTTGTCTATTAATATTTCTATTTTGTTATTTGGGTTTATAGAACTTTATTTCTCATAAGGACATAGAATTATATAATAAATACAATAATAACAGTTCGCTTATAATGAGATATACAGGTATATAACTAGTACTATTAACATTTGTTACCTCTGGGCTGCTGGAGACATTATGTTATCTTATTAAATTCTGTTTGATGTATTTCAAAATACAAATATTAACTTGTCACAACCCTTGTTCAAAACATTGTCGTTACCTTGTCGTTCCTTTTCCGTGTCACCAGAAGCATCTAATACTTTGCAAGTATCATTCAATGTTCTTGTAAGAAAAACAAATAAAATCTTGTCTCCAACGGAAATAGCCATCCGATGTGCACGACATATCGACTGTAACCCTTATCAAAAGTAGACATTATGGAGCCATTCGTCTAGCAAATAAAAAAATTACACGAGAGACAACACCATTTCTTTTTGTTGTCATATTTATTTGAGCTTCGTTTCCCCTCTATTATGACGTAACAAAATATTACATAGAGTATATCAAATACGATGCGGCAAATAAAAATGTTTTACACGTGATATTAAGGACATGAGAATGTTATAAAGAGGAACAAGATAGAGATGAAGAAGATTAATAAAAGTTGTTCGGTAGGAAAAGAGATTTCACAAAAGCGAGAGAATAAAATGAAACTAGGAAGCTTAGAGCACTAAACAAAACAAACCGAAGCAGACAATACTATGCAAACAGTAATGAACAATGAACATCTCATAGCATAGTTTAAAACTAACTAAACAGTATCAGGGAACTCAAACAGACGTAGGCGCGTTCTTGCACTCAAACAGGATGTAGCACGACCGGTTTCGTCAAACAAAATTCAGTATTCTGTGCACGCGTAGGAAAATACAATAATTCGAACGTGTCCAACCGATTTGTCGCATTGCAGACTCTGGTTTGGAGAGTTTTCAATATTTCCCTACGCTTAGAATTGAATTTTGTTGACCTATGTTGTTCGATGTTTGACTTTTACGTCGATAGCAACTTACTGTTCCGCTGTTCCTAGTTGAGCGACTACGGTTACGAGCGGAGTTTTATTTCGTTTTTGTTGATGAGAATTTGGCTAGTTGTCAAAATCAGATTGCGGGCGATTCAGTGCGAGAGATTTATTTTGGATAGGTGTGTAGATGTTTTTGTAGGAAAAAAAATTGTAGTGTTATGTATATAAAATTTATGTTTCATTTACTTGGGTGATTATTTTTTACCAATATTAATAATATAAGAGGTATTAATTGATGTATTTTACTTTATATGTTTCTACATAAAGGCAATCTTTTCTACGATCAGTTTTACCTATGCAAGAGAGATGCCATCCATCCACCAATCAAATTCACTTCTACCTGTAAACCAATATTGAAATTTAACAAAAACAAAATGGAAGCTGAAAAAGTACTACTAGAAAACTTCTAAGCAGGCAGGGATATCTACTGGATAAACAACATAATTCTAAAATACACTTTCTTCTTTCCAGTGGCTTCTCAGTGGTGGCACCAGAAGTGGCAGTACCAGGGAAAACAACTGCCATTCTAGTCACTCTTCATGGAAGAGCTGGAGATGAGACCTTAGATCCTCTTAATGTTACGGTGAGGCTTGAAACTCAAGACGCCAACAACGATGTGAAACTGCTGACCACTGCCAGTCAAATGATTATGGGTAAGTTTTTATTAAATATTATTTGTGTAGATTTGTAATGTGATTTGAAGAAAGTTTGGAATTTAATAAGAAATATTAAAATAGTAAATACCTAATACGGGTTGATGTCCGCAACTCCACGTATTAAGAGGGATGCGATAAGGTATCCCGCGAAATTCAAATTTACTCACGGTTGTAATTGGCAGATCATAGTCAGGTAGTCAGGTATTGATTGAAATATGATTCTCTACTATACCCCGAAATTAAAATGTTGACACTTTCGCCTTAAGGCATTGACTGCCACCGCGGTCACCGGTAGTCACCGGTGACCACCGGTGAAAATCTATTGTTAAATATTTTTAAAATAGTAAGTTGTAATGTATTCCTTAGTTCTAATTAAATTCAGAGAGAAGCAGCTTGCAACTGAAGAACATAAGTCATCTAATTGATACCACTTGAATACAGCATAATACCTTCTGTTTTCTCTCCTAAATGAGAATAGAAAAACTGAGCTTCCTCTTGGTATTCTCAATGCAGCAATGAAGATATTCTGAAAAGCGTTCAAAGGAAAAGGTGCATTTTTCTATAAAAAGGTAAGATTTATTATCAACTTCGAGTCTCTCTAAGGTTTTTCTTATTGTTCTGCTGTTTGAAGGATTGTTATAAATTGAAAAAAAACTCAACTTGGATTCTTTCGTGGCTCTCTTTGTTGCAGAATAATGAAATATCCAGGGGTTTGTTACAAGTAGGTATTAATATTCTAGATAATGAAAGAAGAAATTGGTTATGAATATTCAATTGTATATTTTGTAGTGTTTGATTTATTTTTTGTAAGTAAAAAAAGTATATTTAAACAAAGGCTTATGTTTAACTTACCACCAGATATAGTAACATATAACAGACAAAAATGGAAAATGATAACCAAAATTAAACCCGCATTTTATTTTTAAGATTTAGTGATCATTTACTACATTTGGTGTTCGAATACAGTTTGAAGCGCAAGAACTAAGGATATCAAAGCATTTTATGGTGGTCATTATTTTTAACCCCATAAACAAATATGTCAGTCTAAACTTTTTAACCGCGGAAAGAGGAGAAAATACAGACAAAAAACGTCGTAAGAAAATCGATGCTCGTCAATGAAGGATTATCGAAAACCAACGAGCTACAGAATTCAAAGGTTTTTTTTATAACACAGTTATTCTATTGGCACAAATACAATCAGAACGTAATAAAGCCATAAACTGGTGAAACAACATCCACGTCGAAGCTTACATTCAATTCAGAACACGAAATACCGACAGCCTATGATTTCCGACGAACATCCGAAATAGACATAGACACTTACACTCAGTAATACTTATTACGAAGCTTTTTTATTGTTAGATCGAAATGAAAATTGTCGTAAAATCTAATAATAAAATTGAAGGAAACGCCTTCTAATATGATTTCGATGCTTCGATCCTGCAGAATCGTGTCCCAGATTCGATCAAGTTATTACTACCGTAGTAAAAATCTCATTTCGCTCAGCAGACGGCGCTATTGAAAACTCGTCTTATTGCCAAATAGATATAAACTGTGCTCAAAATGCACGTACCCGGAAATATTTTCCTTACAAGTGCCCCGAGTTATTGATATTTCGCCAAATTGTAAGGTAGTTTGGGACTCGGGAATTTGCGCGTGAATAGGTTTACTACATTTTATTTACTGACAGTTTTACTGTGAAAAGGTAAAGTCCTGCCATTTTCAGTACAAATAAATGAGGACATTCTCATGTTCATTTCTATGTCCTTTTTATCTCAGTTACATCTTTGGCAGTTTAAATTTTACTCCTAAAAAAATCAGAGGGGCAATTCTCGTAATTTTAAGAACGTTCAGTCTGATCTCAGTCTTAATCTGTCAAAAAGACCTCTAATAATATTTCCCTACATTTTTGACAAGTGTTTGACATTGATTTATCACTAAGATGAGGTGCGACTAGATTTTGAACGTTTCTAATTACGAGAATTGCCACAAACAGGTAAAATTTCAGAGACTACTCGTATTGGGGTTACGTGAGTCAAAGAAACTTAACTTGATCAAACAAGTACTAAACGAAACTGCTTAGTAAAAACCTTCACTAGCCAGTAATATACGAGGTCATAAAATGCGAAACCAAAAATCTTTTCAACGTTAAAAAAGATCTTAATTAAATACCCCACAGTAAAGTCGTAACAATTTGCCCGCGTTTCCGAACTCACTCATTTATCTTTAACATATTACCGTACCCACTGCACATCGTAAAAGCCTGTAATAATATCATCAACTAAACCCAACTTTTAATACGAAAACTTTACAGGCCCGTATAAAACCATGTATCTTAAAGTATACACGAAAAACCCTATCTAATTTTCAAGACTATTTTTGTAGTAAGTGAGTGCACAGTGGGTAAAGGATTTAGAATAAATATAAATTTACGATGTCTGTGGGAATCATAAAGACATTTGGAGTACTCGGCGCAAACTTCAACGATTCCACTATCATGAAATGGTGGTGCTCTTACTGAAGTTTTGCCTCTTAGTGTCGTGTCCCGCATTCCTTTTGTTGAGTTTTTAAATTCATTATGGCAGTTACCTTCCTTTTAAATTTGTGCAGTAGTAGTAGCTAAGTGTTCTTTACTTTTGTTTTATTTGTTGCTGTAAATATGAGGAAATACAAAGAAAATAAAATGGTGCATCAGCTGTTCATAGTCTCACGTTACTAATATGAGAAATGGTTTATTGTTCAGATCACAGAATATTAGCCGCTCTTTGTACTAAGTAGTCAAAAGGAAAAAAAAGGCTTTGAAGTTTCTTAGCAATAAGATTTTCGTTTACCTACCAAACCGATATCGTCCGTTTTTGTTGGAAGTGACAATAGTTGACATATAAGATAAATAAGCAGGCGTAGTAGAAGATTATCATTTTATTGATATCGAGGACACCTGAAGGTCAATTCTCGTACTTAAAAAACGTTCACATTCAATTCGCAATCTCATCTCGGCGACAATCAATGTCAAAAACTTGTCAAATATGTAGGTAAATTAATTATATTTTTGACAGATTGAGAATGTATAGTATGCGAACATGTCTTTAGCAGCAAAAGATGATATTGCAAAGGCGAGCATGATATTGACACATGACTGATGACTGAAGAAAAGGTGTGTCATAAATTATATAAAATATGTATTATGTTCTAATGTCGATTTCAAAACCGCTCAATACACTTTAATTCATTCCACGACGAGGTAAAAGATGACATTCCAAAGGCGACCAGCATAAAATTAAACTCAAGTGTCACACGACTCGATAAGTAAATGCAAGTAATAGTAGAGAAACAATCTCGAGCACATTCATCTTTGTCTAGATAACGTCGGAAGTGCCGTCAAGCGTGTCGCTGCAGTATGCCAGCTTTTATTGTCGTTACTTCAACGTGGAATAAAGTTTTGTCGCGTTCTACTCGCTGTTATTTAGTATGACCATAGTTTGTGGTTCCACTGATTTAACGACTTGGAGTTTTGTGTGAGTTTTGGGTTTAAATATTGTGGCGTGATTAATTAGTCGTTTGTTTAGGTGAAATTTGATTGAATTTTAAAGTAGATTTTCTAGGCTTTTTGCTGCAGTATGTGCAGAAAGAAGAGGAGATCCATTGGAGTTTTTCTTTGGTCCTGTCCCATTTCTGGAACAATGCCTCCTTCAATTGTTTTCATTTATCACAATCTCGTTCATCTTCGTGCCAACTAAATAAGGGATCCATCCATTTGGGGTCCAGCCCTCTCATTGATATTGCATTATTTTTTATTTAATCAACATAATCATGACATAAATCGTTTAATGTTGATAATTAATAGACTTGATAAGAACAAACGTTTTAAGATCTACATTTAGTTCCCAAGTTCATCCAAAACAGTATACAACAGAACTTACTTAATTTAATCTAGTTCAAACGAATTACATTCAAAACTAAGTTTACCAACTGTCCTCTAAAACATAAACTCAAATAAAATAGAAGTGAGTTTTCTCGTCAAATAAAGTATTGTCTAAGTATCACACTTAGAAGACTATAAACTGGAACGAAAGTAGTCAGCGACAGCGAAGTCTCGAGTAACCTCTGTAAAATAAATAATATCTAAGATTATACGAAACTTTAGATTAGATAAATGAACGAGATTAGACACGTAACTAGCCATTAGCCAGTAATGGATTTTCACCCCTTTCTTTTAGCTAGAGTTAATTTATTGAATAAAAGGGTGGAAGGGGTTCAAGTAAGTTTCTAGGTCTTTTTTACTTTTGAAGTTCGAAGAATTCTTAATGAAAGAAATGATGTTGGGACTATATAAAGCGCTTTCATTATTAAATAATGTAAGTGTTATTACTACATTATGAAAATATTTTTCGATTCAAATATTTGGCAGTAAACTGCGGGTAGAAAAAGTTACCTATATTTAACCAAGACTGGTCTTAGCCCTAAAGGTTAGTGTGTTATCGGATTCTTAGTACCCATCAGAGCATGAGTTTTATTCATTTAACAGTTTAAGTGTGTACTCATAAACAGAAAAATGGAAAGAGTGAAGGGAGGCCCTTGGCCTGCAGTAGGACAGCACAGGATTATAATAATAATATAATGTGTGTACCTATGTACTTATAAACAGACAAGACAGGATCAGAAAAATACGTACATGCTTATGATGGTGCTTATTTCTAAAAAAAAATATTGTATACTAAATGAATGGATAAAGAAATAATATACAATTTTAAATATTGATTTAAAACTAACATATGTATAGTTACATTTACCGTCAGACTTTTACGGAGACAATTTGCCATTCCAAAAAGTAACGACAGCCAAACAGAACAACCCTGTTTTAAACTTTCATTTTACGAGAACCAGGAGGCTAATTATAACACCTTATTTATCGCTACAGCTGTAATTAACAGAAAGCGTTGAATTGTCCATTGTTGAGCTGATTGCGAACCAACCGCTTATCGTGTAAAATGGGGATATTGTTGCAAAGTGTACCCATTACGTCACGGGTTTACGAGTGACGTCTGGGACATATATGGAGCTCGTTGCAGTTGGTTCGTATGTCCTTGTTCTGGCTCTTTCATTGCGCATCCGGGTAAGCTGTGAATTGCTTTAGATTATGTTGCTTTGTTCTTTTGATCAATTTTATTGAATTTAATCTAAGTAGTGCTAACACTGTTGTTCTTAAGAAACATGTTTAGACGGATCTGACGCAGAATATCACGTTGGTTCAAAATGTCCCATTCGCACAAAGTCCCATTCGAAAAATTTCCCATTCGCACAATGTCCCATTTGCACAATGTCCCATTTGTACTATGTCCCATTCGCACAATGACCCATTCGGACACGTCTGTTTTGTTCTTGTCTTCGCGTTTCGAACTTTTGAGTTCATGCCGGTTAGAAGAAATGTCAGTTGAATAATTTTATTTTATGTGTTAGCTGTGGAAAAAATAAAAGGAAAGAAAGAGACATAAGATGTCTCTTTCTTTCCTTTTATTCTTGAGTGCAGACCTTTAACCGTTATTCATCCACCAATTTCGGTTAACTGTCAAAATCACTGCGACCTATATTGACGTTGCAATAAGGTTGGTGTTGGGTTGCTGTCATTCACAAGTCTGTCAAAATCACAGTGAGGTTGCTGCTGTCAGACGTAAAATAACTGTAATTAGTTTTAAACCGAGGGGCAATTCCCATAATTTAAAAAGTTCAAAATCTAGTCACACTCTCATCTCGCCGACAAACAAATGTCAAAAACTTGTCAAAAATGTAGAGAAATTAGAGGTATTTTTTGATAGATTGAGACTGAGATCAGACGTTCTTAAAAACATCCTAGAAACTATCCATTGTTATTTTCTTTTTGACAATTCTCCGGTTAATAAAAGCCTGATTGAACTTTTATACTAGGGTTAATTCTAACGTTAACTCAAAAACTTGATTGATATTTTGTCGTTAATTCAGTCGACAAACATATAGTCATAATTTATTATGTTTTGTTCTTTTAATCTTGTTTTATCTAAATGTAATGATGTATTGTGGTGATAGTGTGTGTGTGTGTGTGATGTATGATCAGATAGGCAGTCGCTCCATGTAAAATACTGGTATTAAACTGCACCTGATTAGACTGGAAGCCGACTAGGCAGATGATGATGGTCTAAATGTAATAATGTGTATTGTGATGTAAGAATGTGACTTGTAAGAATCCCTTATCAATAAATTACCATATCTGTATAATAAAATAAATCATATTAGAATTTGACTACGCGTCCAAAAACCAGGGGTTTCTATGGAGTTTATTATCCTTGCCTCTCTCATGATGAAGTCCTAGAAAAACTATAAGAATAAGAATCTGTAGTGCAATCTAGTTTGAGCTTGTTTGTCGTAGCTTCGAGTCCGCTTCCTTCTTCATTACGACTGTCGGTCGCCGTGAAAAAAGTTAGAGGCAGCCTTTTTATGGTCGCCATTTTCAACGATGGTTGTTATTTTCTGAAGTAAGGCTTGGGAATAATAGGTGCATTGATTTTAATATTGCTTAAAATAAATAAATAATTGCCTTATTGGTAAAGTTTAATAGTATTTTTTGAGGTTTATAATCATCTCAAAATTAAACTTTATAATTTAAATATTGGTTATTTAAAAAAAAAACAAATAATGATGAAAATGTTTTTCGATTTTTCTAGAACCGACAACGTCTTATTCAAGTGTCCATTGAGAGAACGAGAGTTGGCATTCCTAATAACTTTTCTGTTCAAAATACGTGGTCTTTCTTGTATTTTTTTATAACATAGCTGGCTCTTTAACTGTTTACACACACCTTTAGAAAATATCTAGGTAGAACGGGCTAGAATTATTTTAAGTGGCGTGGTGTACGTAATAGAGTTTATCTAGTAAACCTAATTAAGGCTAGGATAAAGGTAGTCTTGTTATGTTACCAAGGTGTCTTTTTTTACCAATGTGAGACATGGAGCGTTTTTTCATCTTTTTCAAGTAGATACTGTAGAGATTATAGCCTATTTGCAAAGTAGAGGGCAGAAATATGATACAAAAATTGATTTGTAAAAAGAATAGAAAAAAAAAAACAACGGTAGTCGTAAAAACACGTCGGGCCTGTCTGTGCGAACCTTAATATGACAAACTATGGTTTTATTTACTCGTCCAATCCATCTGTACTTAGCTACTGTGAGAGCTCGTAAAACGCTCACAGTTCCTAAGTACAGAAATTAGACCAAGGGAATATTGTTGTGTAACACGAGGGGTATACAAATAAATAATTTGGCTTTTATCCTGATGAAAATGTAAATGGACTCATTAGATCCTGCGATATGTCATAAAAAGGACTCTGTATTAAACCTTTGTGTCGCACAGTTCGTTTTTTTTTTTCTCAAATTACTTTTGGCAATGGGTGTAATTTAAAGATAGGCTAGTTAAAAATGTAATTTAGTCTTTATTTTTACTCGACTGTAAAGAAGGGTTTTGTTTTTGATATACCTAATCTTTTTTGGTATTTTATTACAATGACAGATTCGTTTTTTTTATTAAACAAAATAAAACGAAAACCACTTTAATATTTATAACTATACCAATAACAAGCTTTTGTCCGCGGCTTCGTCCGCGTGAAGCAACTTTCTTATTTTTTTTTCCTTATGAACCTTCTACAAAGTATTAGAAAACTTGAAAAAAAAGATGGATGAAATCGGTAAAGTCTTTCTCAAGTATGACGTGACCAAGAGAAGTAGGGATTCATTTTTATATATACCTACATATATGTGTAGATAGATAAAGCTGAAGAATTTGTTTGTTTTAACGTGTTGGAACTGCCGATCGGATTAAGAACAATATTTTGCATTTAATAGCCCAATTTTTAAGGGAGGCTGTAGAAAATTTAACTTCACGCTAGAAACCTTAGGAGTCGCGCAGAAAGAATGCTAAGCGAAACCGTAGTAATAGCGCGGGCGGGCGATGCGATGCGATACGACGGGGTGGGTCAGGGAACAAGATATTTCACGCGGACGAAGTCGCGGGCAGAAGCTAGTATTTTATACACACGGATTTAATTTCACGGGCTTTACATACAATGGTAAATTTGAATCGCGACCTATTCGCCAAAAATGTAAACAATTTAAATTTAAATTAATAAAATTATTAATAATTATATATATTATATTATTATTATTATATTATTATTATTATTTATTATTTTTTTTATTTTTTTATTATTGATTTTTTTTTTTTTTTATTTAATTCCTACACAATAAAGTTCAGTTTACGCTACAACTTCAAACATTTTTATAACTTTTTCAATAGTCACTCTGAAATCAACTTAATTAACATTAAAATAAAGTTGATATTTGTTTAACTTGAAATAACGCCAATTTCAAATATAAATGAATATAGGTATATTTTATGAAACAAAGAGACACAAAAAACCCTAAATCTCACTTCAAAATCCAATTAAAAACTGACAAAAACGCGAACCTACCTCCATTAATCGAATCCCTTTCTAGCTCAAAATCAATACCCGGCAGAATGAGGCAGGTCCTATCATTACGTTAAACCTATCATTCGGAGGGACTTCGTAAATCAGTGTGTTAATAGCTCAAAGCGATTGGCCATCCCCTCCAAGGATATCGGATCCTGGCCTAATGAATCATGATTGCAGTGCCGATAGTGTTGGGAACGCATGGAAGCGACGTCGATAAATACAGATATCGACAGGTGTTTGTTTCTGTGTATTTAGCTAATTAGATATCGATGTGTTTGGTGGTAGAGTAGTTTGTGATGATTTTGAAATGGAAGGGTTTGTTAATGGGGTGGTGAGATTCGATGATGACTTTGATATAACGTGACGTTGAGATATATAAATAATTTTTAATCTAGACTTACATAGGTACTTTATCCATAGGTACCTAAATTAAATTATAAATAAAGGTTGAATAAACAGTAACTCTGTGTGTCTATCTGTTACCTTTCACGCCATGGAGGCTTGGTAATAAACATTTTCTTTCTTCCGTCTTTATTTCTTAGGTACGTTTCCGTACAATAATTGCCTACCTCCATGCAGACGGAGCCACGGGCTAGAGCTAGTACCTACATAAAGGAAATCTAATATTATTAAAACTAATGGTCACAACAATTATGACAATTGACGAACAACTGGTGAACTTAAGACACCTAATTTTTAATAACTCCATGCGCAAAACGATTAATAAATATTCAAGATAGCAAACCTCCTTATTCTCCACCCAGACTTCCTTTCCAAACCGATTACGATTTAACTCGTACATCAGGTGTTAATGCTTCAAAGCGATTGCTAATTTCATCTCAAAGAAATCCGATTTGCTCTGCAGCAGCTAACGAAGCGAGCCGTCGGTGTCAGCTGTACCATCTCATCAGCAGATCATACGGAAAAATTAGATTGCACGTATAGCAAAAGGAAGATGTTCTTGTTAGGCTACTCGTTATACTCTGCCGTATTATATGTAAACGTACAAGCAAATATGGAAGCGAGAGCGAGGGAATTTGTTTGCGTAAGAGACGTATTTGCCGTGTCGTACATATGCACAGTTTTATTAGTGAGGAAATCGGTTTTGCTTGGAGATAGTTCAGTTGGTTTCGTGTGAGAGATCGGGAGTCATGTTACAGAAACGTTAGTGTAGTTTTGGTTGAGTTTGATAATGTCGTAGCTAATATTTGGGTGGTACAGAGTAGAGCACGTCATGAGCTATACTTCTATAAAAAAGTACGTTGTCAAAATAGAAACAGGGGCAAACAGTTTCTATATTAAAGTAAAATTCATAATACAAGAGTTTTCATCATCATCATTTCAGCGATAGAAGTCGTTTGCTGGACATAGACCTCCGCCAAGCACGGCCACTTCGACCGGTTCTGTGCTTCCAGCATCCAGCGGCTTCCTGCGGCCTTCACAAGATCATCGGTCCACCTTGTGGGACGCCTTCCAACGCTACGTCTTCCGGGTGCGCGGTTGCCACTTCAGAACCTTTTGACCCCATCGACCATCCATTCTGCAAGCAATGAGCCCTGCCCACTGCCACTTAAGTTTGGTAATTCTTCTTAAGTTTGCTAATTTTCTAAATAACCTACGACTTCGAGATTTCTTAGATCTTGATACCTACCTACGGTTCTTGACGTGATGATGGTAATAACTGTCTATTACCATCATCATCATCTAAAAACGTGTATCTATCTATCGTACAGGTAAATCCATCAATTTATGAATACTTCGGTCGCAATCATAAAGCTAGTCTGATTGACTTCAAACGCCAGGAAAAAATGGCGGCTCACATTAACATATAAACTGATCTCTCACAGGAAAGATTTTAATTTAAAAGCAACAATTTTGCCATTACAAAAGGTGATATGAAATAAAATGTGAATAAACAAAATAAATGATACGTTCCACCACTATTATAAAACAACGATTTCTGGAGTATTTATTCCGATATTTTTACATACGTATACACAAACTTATGCTTTCTCCCCATGGGGGTAGGCAGAAACTACAGATCGTCACCTGCTTCGTAGCAAGTGACGCCATCTGTAGTGTCTACCTACGTACATAATCAGCCTATAATGTTCCTACTGCTGAGACAAAGGCCTCTTCTCAGTTGAGAGTTGTCGAGTTGTCGAGTCAATGCTCGTTGGTTGCTTTGCTGACTTACGTCACCGTCGTCGTCGTCTTTATTTACATAAAGCATAAAAAGTATGTATGTAAGGATCGTTCCTTACATACTCCATAGGCTCCGTTTACGTTCTGTTCTATTTTTTCGACCGATGAACCGATGACCGTTTATTAATTTCGCATCAGAAAAAAAATATTCTTACACTAGCTGCGCCCCGCGGTTTCACCCGCATAAGTTTCGATCCCGTGGGAATATCGGGATAAAAAGTATCCTATGTGTTATTCCTGGTTATAAACTATCTGTGTGCCAAATTTCATCCAAATCCGTTCAGTACTTTTGGCGTGAAAGAGTAACAAACATCCATACATCCATACAAACTTTCGCATTTATAATATTAGTAGGATTTTTAATCTAGACTTACATAGGTACTTTATCCATAGGTACCTAAATTAAATTATAAATAAAGGTTGAATAAACAGTAACTCTGTGTGTCTATCTGTTACCTTTCACGCCATGGAGGCTTGGTAATAAACGTTTTCTTTCTTCCGTCTTTATATCTTAGGTACATTTCCGTACAATAATTGCCTACCTCCACGCAGACGGAGCCACGGGCTAGAGCTAGTACCTACATAAAGGAAATCTGAAATTATTAAAACGGTCAAAACAATTATGACAATTGACGAACAACTGGTGAACTTAAGACACCTAATTTTTAATAACTCCATGCGCAAAACGATTAATAAATATTCAAGATAGCAAACCTCCTTATTCTCCACCCAGACTTCCTTTCCAAACCGACTACGATTTAACTCGTACATCAGGTGTTAATGCTTCAAAGCGATTGCTAATTTCATCTCAAAGAAATCCGATTTGCTCTGCAGCAGCTAACGAAGCGAGCCGTCGGTGTCAGCTGTACCATCTCATCAGCAGATCATACGGAAAAATTAGATTGCACGTATAGCAAAAGGAAGATGTTCTTGTTAGGCTACTCGTTATACTCTGCCGTATTATATGTAAACGTACAAGCAAATATGGAAGCGAGAGCGAGGGAATTTGTTTGCGTAAGAGACGTATTTGCCGTGTCGTACATATGCACAGTTTTATTAGTGAGGAAATCGGTTTTGCTTGGAGATAGTTCAGTTGGTTTCGTGTGAGAGATCGGGAGTAATGTTACAGAAGCGTTAGTGTAGTTTTGGTTGAGTTTGATAATGTCGTAGCTAATATTTGGGTGGTACAGAATAGAGCACATCATGAGCTATACTTCTATAAAAAAGTATTAAAGTAAAATTCTTATTACAAGAGTTTTCACCATCATCATTTCAGCGATAGAAGTCGTTTGCTGGACATAGACCTCCGCCAAGCACGGCCACTTCGATCGGTTCTGTGCTTCCCGCATCCAGCGGCTTCCTGCGGCCTTCACAAGATCATCGGTCCACCTTGTGGGACGCCTTCCAACGCTACGTCTTCCGGGTGCGCGGTTGCCACTCCAGAACCTTTTGACCCCCTCGACCATCCATTCTGCAAGCAATGAGCCCTGCCCACTGCCACTTAAGTTTGGTAATTCTTCTTAAGTTTGCTAATTTTCTAAATAACCTACGACTTCGAGATTTCTTAGATCTTGATACCTACCTACGGTTCTTGACGTGATGATGGTAATAACTGTCTATTACCATCATCATCATCTAAAAACGTGTATCTATCTATCGTACAGGTAAATCCATCAATTTATGAATACTTCGGTCGCAATCATAAAGCTAGTCTGATTGACTTCAAACGCCAGGAAAAAATGGCGGCTCACATTAACATATAAACTGATCTCTCACAGGAAAGATTTTAATTTAAAAGCAACAATTTTGCCATTACAAAAGGTGATATGAAATAAAATGTGAATAAACAAAATAAATGATACGTTCCACCACTATTATAAAACAACGATTTCTGGAGTATTTATTCCGATATTTTTACATACGTATACACAAACTTATGCTTTCTCCCCATGGGGGTAGGCAGAAACTACAGATCGTCACCTGCTTCGTAGCAAGTGACGCCATCTGTAGTGTCTACCTACGTACATAATCAGCCTATAATGTTCCTACTGCTGAGACAAAGGCCTCTTCTCAGTTGAGAGTTGTCGAGTTGTCGAGTCAATGCTCGTTGGTTGCTTTGCTGACTTACGTCACCGTCGTCGTCGTCTTTATTTACATAAAGCATAAAAAGTATGTATGTAAGGATCGTTCCTTACATACTCCATAGGCTCCGTTTACGTTCTGTTCTATTTTTTCGACCGATGAACCGATGACCGTTTATTAATTTCGCATCAGAAAAAAAATATTCTTACACTAGCTGCGCCCCGCGGTTTCACCCGCATAAGTTTCGATCCCGTGGGAATATCGGGATAAAAAGTATCCTATGTGTTATTCCTGGTTATAAACTATCTGTGTGCCAAATTTCATCCAAATCCGTTCAGTACTTTTGGCGTGAAAGAGTAACAAACATCCATACATCCATACAAACTTTCGCATTTATAATATTAGTAGGATTCCCACCAACTTCAGAAACGTTAATAACCAACGATTCGAAATGTACTTTCGCTAGCAAATAAAAAGAGAAAAAGAAAACAGAATATTATAATATACCAGATATTAATTCAGTTTTTCACTCCACACACAAAAAGGAAGTTTTTTGTCGTCCAATCGAATCGTTTCCTGTGCTCAGACTTGAATGCCTTTGAGTACAAACCCTGCTTGTTTGTGCGTCCGAACAAAGCCAATCTCTCAGATTTCTATGCAAAATACTTCCTCTGAGCAAAATATTACGTACTATATTGTTACTCTGTGTCATGGAAATTTTATATCGCTGAATAAAGAATGCTGAGTAGCCAGTTGAAAAAATTCAGTCCTTTTTAAAATAAAAGTGTTCTATTCCGACACCCCGTGATTCTTTTGAAGTTGCTCTGTAAACTTTTCGACCTACATTTATTTTTAAGGAGCGAGAGGAAAGTTAAAACATGAATCTTTTTTAATGTTTGGTCTTTCTAAGTTCAGCTGTTACGTTTATTTCTGGACTCATTATCAAAATTATAATGGTAAAAATAAATGAGACAGAACACAGATACCGGGACAAGGTTACATTTTCTTTATGCTACCAGGGAAATCATAGTTTTTAATTTTTATTGAACTCAACTCAATATTCTTTTTTTTTATTTTTTATTATTCCATGACAGTGATGTCGACACTGAGAGATTTTGAGCGTAGTTTAGACGGGTTCCCTCTATCTGGCAGAATCTTGATGCTCTGAAATTTATTTGGCATAACACACTTGGCATAATCTTAAACGAATATTTTTAAGGCATAAAAATTATTTAATATTTTTATTCAAAACAATGTACAGTTTAATAGAATAACAATACGTCAATCTAGTCAAATAACCCGCCACTAACTGTTCCCGGCGCAAAGGTGCCCAAAACGCTTCCTGCATTGCCACGTTGGATGGCAATGGCTAACCTTTGCACCAAGAACGAGCCGGAACGAGAGTCACCCGTTTTGTCACGGAGCTTGTGCCCTATCTCACTAATGAGCTTCCTGGCCTCAGTGCCCCAAGCACCCATGGTCTCCACGGCAATGGGCACAAAATGATAGCGGTCCACCAGCGGTGCGTACTTCACCCTCTTCCTCTCAGCGGCGTCTTCCGCTGCTGCTGACGGAGAGTGGACGGTGCGACCAAGGTGGCTGGCAGCAACAGTGCTGACGCAAGTTGCGTCCCAAATTAGGCACTTGCCGTTCCTCCAAGGCACCAGGGTCAGCCCGTCCGGCCTCTTGCCATCCGTCCTGCACAGACCCGGAGGCTCCAACAGGCAGGGGACATCAGCCGACACAAAAGCCCTCCGGACAATATCATTGAGCGCATGGTGACGCGGCAACCTCCCCGAGCAACGACGACAACACAAGGCGTGATGGCCATCGGCCTCCACCATGGAACCGCAGGTGCATCTGTGGGGTTCACACCTTGCAGCCCAGGCGGAGGGCCACCGCCACTCGCAAAGAGTCGTCATCAAGCAAAGTGCCCAGGTGAGGCGAAGGAAGCGCGTGCAACCATGCCCCCGATTCGGGCTGCGATACAGCCCTGAGTCTGGCTAAAATATAATTATTGTTTGGCTGAATGTTTATATGTCCGAATTTACAATGGCATGCTTTTAAGATAGCAGAATTTTATTTGGCTACCTTTGGCAAAGTTAAAATTTCTCATAATTTCGTTTAGCATAACGTTCACTTCGCGTACTATGAACGTGGCAAAATTTCGTTTGAAAAAATTTTTTAAGGCCTATTGTCATTTCTATAAAATAGCATTTTTAATCTTAAATTAAAATATTGTCGTGAAAAGTCAATAATATGTTATGATACAAAAGTTAGTGACAGAAACGAATCGCTGCAAAGCCGACTCCACGTAGTCTTGTCTGCCCTACCCCTAGAGTGTAATTAAAGCCCGCGTAGGCGCGGAGGGGCGAGGCGGCCCGCGATCTGAGGAGCAGGTGGACTGCATCCTTGCTGCATGCATGGTGTATGCTTGTTTGCATGCTGCACGCTTGCTGCATGCATGGTGAATGAATGAATGAATGAATTTTCTGTAATGTGATAGATGAGTCTTTCAATTATTATGGATATGAAATGTATGCCAAAAGATGATTCTAACTGTAAACTTTCTGAGATAATATATGATAGTTCTGCCTCTGAATGACCATCGATATGAAATGTATGCCAAAAGACGATTCTGACTATGAACTTTCTGCGATATGATGGTTCTACTTTTTAATTATTATGGATTATGAAATTTATGCCTAAAGATGATTCTGACCTACAAAATTATGAGTTTAGAATGTATGATAAATGAGTGTTTGCCAAACGATTTTCTGCGAAATGAAGTTTATGCCATGCGCTGTTATGCAAAATAATATTATGACTCAAAAAGTTCTGCTATAATTGGTAGACCCAGTTTAGACGTGCTGATAGCGGTCAGTTTCATTGGTGAAATTCGCCGTAAGTTGGATGCAACAGTAAATGACGATTAAATGCAATTTATTTAATGACGATTAAAAATTCCCAAAAAAAAAACATATCATAACATATTATGCATATTCCCTCTGGTGGGACACAGACCTCCTCTCTATGGGAGGGAATGGGTTATAATATATGACAAAAAAAAAATTGGGTCAGTTCAATTAAGATTAAAAACTCCTAAATATTGTTCCTGTAACAACTCTCTTTATTTGTTACTTCCCAAGAAACAGTAATTTTGCCTAGTTGGAATTACACAATGCAAATTGATTCAACAGTTTAACAAAACCAACCTTTTCCTCTACAAACAGAAAAAATAAGCTAAATTGACTTCTCAACTGCACCTTGTAAATAAAATACGTTGAGAAAGGTTCCAATTTTCCGGCCCATGGACAGATTTGCCTTGCTAGGAGAAACTTGGCAGCCGATGTAGACTGAACGGTATTTTTCACTTGGAGAAATGGCTTACCTCCAACGTCAATATTAAGAGAACTGATTATACAATGCTGAGTTACTTATGTTAATTAAAAGGAGTGTAAATTACGCAGACTTTGTAGGTATGGGTCACTCGTAATTATAGTTAAAGTCGCTGGTTTTCTTTACGCATTGGTATATGGCGATTTGTAGGTCGTAGGCTCAAACCCAGTCAGGCGCTATACTTTGTGTAAAATTTTTCATCACCACTGCTCTCGAAACGGTGAAGGAAAACATCGTGAGGAAACCGGCATGTCCTAGAACCAAAAATTTGAAGGCATGTGACATCTACCAACCCGCACTGGGCCCGCGTGGTAGATTATAGCCCACTCCCTCTCAAAGAGGCCTGTGTCCCAGCAATGGGAACAATATAGGCTGATTATTATGATAAATTAGTACCTATAGGTATGTCAAATGGCATCTGTATCCTTATCAGAATACCAGCACTGCGACATTTACTGTGTCCTATGTCGTAGCATCATGCTGAGATAGGAGCCTTTTGGCCTCGTATAGGACTTTCTGTTTCATTTTTCTTTTTTTTTAAATATAATTTGGTTTCTTTATTTTTAACTGTGTTTGTGATCTTCCTGAACGAGTCGCAATAAATAATTTTTCTTTCTTTATTTAAACTCTTTATGGCAAGCGACATCGCGGCAGGCCCAGACGGAGATGGCGGGTTGAGATTCCTTCAATAAGGATTCCTTCAAACTCATAACACATTTTATCTATATTACAAACACGATAAAACACATTTTATCGACTCGAACTTCAAGTAACAACACGACCAGCGGTCGTTGACCTCTAAAAAAACATAAATCTTTTTTATTTTTATTTCATCGTATTTTGATATCGATACAAATCACGTCTGCAGAGTTTCGCTGGCAAATTTAATTTAACCCTGTATAATATTTTGCTGTTGTAACTCATTAAAAAAGATATAGTTTTCAGAAAGGCGGTGTTTGAAAACCTTCTCTTTTTTATTTAACTCGTTAAAAACCACCGAAGCGGATGAAATCTTTATAATATTGCAACCGGACATGAAAATATTGTTTCAATTTACACATTTTTTCAGTTCTAAATTGGACAGAGTTCGTAACACATGTTTTTATTTGAACTTTTTGAACGAAACTGAACTCAATATGTTCGGACGGCTCGTTATTGATCGACGTTTTATCTATCTATGCCGATATTTCTTTGTGAAGTAAAAATATTCGAAACTGCCAGTTTTCAGTTAAGGTTTTTCGTTCCTTTTTTTGTTTCGGTACCTGGTCGTGTTCGAGTTCCTATTGCAGTGTAGGTATTCTTTCAATTTCATGTTTGTTAGTTCTAAAATAACTCCGGACTTTCCTGGTGGTTGTGCAAAATGCGGCTGGTCGAAAAACTAGCTAGTTAATTTAATGTGGTGTGATCTTCCGAACTACTGCAGTGCGATTCTGTAACCATCTCACCGTGAAAACTTAAGTGAAGTGAGCGTGGAGTGAGTTGTCATTCCAACTAATGCTAGGGGTTGACACTATTGACAGTCGAGCTATTCTGTAACAATCTCACCGTAAAAACTTAGGTGAAGTGAGCTTTCAATGAGTCAAAAGTGGCAATCCCGGTGAAGCGATAACGCACTTCACCTATGTTTTCACGGTGGGATGGTTACAGAATCGACCGAGATCCGATTCCGAAAATTATTTCACTAATGGAAAGCAACAGTATTGCAGAGTGTCAAAGGGTATGTACGAGTATATTATACGTTAAAACAAGAAATTTCACGCGGACGAAGTTGCGGACAGAAACTAGTTTTTAATATGTACCTATTTGTCAAGTAATTTCGTTGTGATGTAAATTCAGGACAAAATTATGGAGATGTGTATTCACACATATGGTGCTCAAATAATAATAATAATAAATTATTTATTTCTGACAACGTAAGATCCACTGTGTTAGTAATAATTCCTTATAATTAATGTTAGTGCCATATTATTAGTACATTTACACTTGTTTATCTGAGATCGCTTCATGTGGACGACGCACAAGCGAAGGGAAAGTACTTCACTCGTTCATCACTCCCACAAAACGTCTCAGAATGGAAAAACTCAAACTCAAACTCAAATCATTTAATTCAACTAAACCAATTACAGGCACTTTTGAATTGTCAAAGGGTCGGTCAGTCAGAAAGATGAAGCTAGTTGCCCATTCCAAAGCGTAGGTACCTATGGAGAAGAACGGGCAAGAAACTCCATGGACACTCTTTTAAATCATAAAATTCTTACAAAATATTTGATTACATCACATGATTGAGAGTAGACACTATCCGCCACTTGCTCAAACCTGGTCTTTGACACTTTAGCTATCCAAGCTCGAGGTTTGCCAGCGAGTCATGGAGCGCAGTATCCTGGGGGTGCGAATTTCTGACCATTTAAGGAACACAATACTGCGCGCCAAAACCAAGATTACGGGCGTTACCCAGAAAGCCGCTTAAGTTAAGTGGGACTGGGCCGGACATGTTTGCCGGATGTCAGATGACAATAGGGCTAAGAGAACTACCGATTAGGCTCACGAAACGCACGACGAAGATGGCGGGACGAGCTTGACTCCTACTGTAGGGACTGGCCGACTCGCAAAAGACAGAATTGTGTGGAAAAGAGAGAGGCCTTTGCCTTGCAGTATACAATACAGGGTAGTTAGATTAGTAAATCTAGGGCAATTAATTGTTAACGACTTCCAACTTAAATTGTCCGTATATTCAAATCACAAGTTTTGTCATTCTTTTATTAACACGGAAAATTGACATAGGGTGCCAAGGCTTAAAAAAATTAACTTCCCTGACTTCTGGACTTTATTATAAGATTTTTCTTGTCCATCATAAGTAAAACTTTAAGCAGGCCAAACTGACGGAATTTTGATTAACAAAAAAAAGTATTTACAAGATCAAGAGGAAGAATCTGAGGGGCAATTCTCGTAATTTTATGAAGGTTCACAGTCTGATCTCAGTCTCAATTTGTCAAAAATACCTCAAATTTCCCTACATTTTGACAAGTTTTTGACATTTGTTTGTCGCCGAGATGAGACTGCGACTAGATTTTGAACGTTTTAAATTACGAGAATTGGCCTTCTGATCAAATAGTCTCATTTTTACATTCAACCTTCATGCTTCATTCAAGAACAACTTAAAACATCTGCTAACTGCATAAAAAATACCTTACAGTAAATCACACAAAACAAACACAATATTGTATTTTCGGTTATGGCAACCCTACGCATGACAACTACGCTAGTTTCACTGCGGTTAGCTTTCTTTTTTCATTGCCAGTTTCCAGTAAAAGTGCGGTCTTCAAACGTAACACGTTTATTTGCTTTTTGCGAGAGCGTTCGACCGTAATTTGTTTTTTTAAATAAAAATATAGGTATATAACGGTTGGGTTGAATGTTGCTATTGTTAAAGAGTTTCAATAAGTTTTTAGAACTTCTTCTAGAAGTATTTTCAAGCAGTTTGGTTTATTGCAGTTAAAAAGTAAGCCTATAATGTTCCCACTGCTGGGACACAGGCCTTTTCCAGTGACAAGGATTGGGCCGAAATCCACCGCGCGAGCCCAATGCGGGTTGGTAGATGTCGCATGTCTTCGAATAAATTTATAGCGTTAGGACATGCCAGTTTTCTCACTATGTTTTCCTCCACCGTTTTTACAGCAGTGGTTATGAAATAATTGTCACGAAGTAAAGCGCCTGTCTAGCTTCGAACCTACGACCTATAAATCATAAATCGTGACCGTTAACACCACTGGGCCACCACTGATCAAACGGCCGGTATGTGAGCTACAAGTGATTAATGGTAAAAAGATGCTAAGAAGAAGTCCAAAATATTAACTAAGAAAAATAAATAAAGAGAAGTAGGTGATTAGGATAAACTCCCTCTTGGTGATGCTAATTTTCATGGTGATTATAAAAGTAAATAGGCGTTAAGTTAACGGATCGTGTTCGAAACAAAATACTGCGCTCCAAAACAAAGATAGCTGACGTGGCTCAAAAGGCTGCCCAACTGAAATGGGACTGGGCAGGACATGTCTGCCGTATGCCGGACAAACTGTGGGCCAAAATAGCACAGAATTGGTGCCCTGAGACAGTGAGGCGAGGTAGCGGCAGACCACGTAGGAGATGGCGGGACGAGCTGGATAGGTTCCGTCAAAACTGGAAGGAGGACGCGCGGGCTCGCGGAAGATGGAAGGAGTGGAGAGAGGCCTTTGCCCAGGAGTGGGACAGCGTAGGCTAACATAAAAATAAAAAAAAAGAAATGACAAGTTCCATAGTGCAGCTAATGAGTTAAACACGTGTTGCAACCACAACTAACTGCTATAAAATCTCATGCTAATAACTCGTTTCCATTATAAAACCGCAACTCTAAAAGCGTACGATAAAATTACCACCAAGAATGCCGAACACATTTATCACTGTCGTTAAATTCGTCGTATGTAAGCCGCACGTACAGCACTGCGGATACAACACCACTCCCGCAGTTTTATCTGTTAAACAAACCAAGTTCCTGAATCAAGTTCCGTACATCAGGCGCTGATAAATCGTACGATTAATCCGTGCAAACTCGATCAGACGAATTTAAGTTCTATCTTTACCAATATTACGTCGAATTTAGATTGGGGGACGCGTTAGGAGGATTTGAGAGAAATGAATGCTTCTGGGTATTCGGGTATTATGAACTTTAATTAGCAGATGAAAATGACTTTCAGATTTCTGGATTAATAATAATAAAATAATAATAAATCGTTTATTGACCAAATAGTTTTCTTACATTTCCTTCATCTAAGTATGTACAAATAAATTACTCCTAAGATTATTTTTTCAGGGGAAACATAATTTTATATTTTAACTTGTGAACTCCACACTAGGTCGAGCCTGTCTCGTGGAGTCCTTGAGAGTTTTTAATAATTTTAAATATCAAGGTCGATACTGTATTGTAAAATTTGTTACATATTGTTTTAAGAAAAAACAAAACAAAATAGAATTAATTAACGTAAACCAAAATCAAAAATATAAACTTGAAAAATAAAATTAATATAATCATAAAAACAATTGTTTGAAATAAGGTGTGTCGTAAATGTATTATTTGGAATTTTGCAAGAATACGTCCAAGAGAATGAGGATTTTCGATTGATTTTACATAATCAGAAGGCCAATTATTCTCGTAATAAAAAAAAAAATTTAATTAAACGTTCTAATCTAGTCGCAGTCTTATCTCATCGAAAAAAAATGTCAAAATCTTGTCAAAAAGAGTTGATTTAGATAGATTGAGCTGTTTGTGTATGCGAGTTTAAATATTTGTAAACGCACCCACGATACAGGAGTAATTCCTAATGTGGGGCAATGTTTTATTTAAAAAAAAAAGCTGTTAAGTTGCTTTTTAATCTTTGGATAGGTTTAACTTACCTTACGTCAGTGGTAACACTTGAAAGCATAGTCCTTGAGCTCACCTAGCACAGTGCGAAGTATCAATAGACTTAATACCAGTTTCTACAGTCAAGAGGATAAATACCTTACAGTTACGTAAAGTTCAAAGCGTGGTTAGGTGACCATCTTTACATACGGAGGGGTTTCGTCCCTCCGAACCTCGAAAAGCACGTTAAGCTGTTGGTCCCGGCTCTCTTTCGTGGATCTTTAATAGTCGTTACGGGTCGTCAGAAGCCCGAAAGTCTGGCAACTAGTCTTACCAAGGGCTAGTGTTACCTAGTAACTGGGTGGTGCTTGTGGAGGTTTTGACCTATTTGTAGGCAGACGCTACACGTAAAATACTGGTATTCGGCTGCATCCGGTTACACTGGAAGCTGACCCCAAAAATAGTTGGGAAAAGGCTAGGCTAGATTATGACCAAAAGTTTGAAGTTTTTTTCGTGAAAAAAAAAACTGATTTTAAACCACTTCCGTTCGGCATATCGTACCTGTATAGCGAATAAATTAACCTTCATTTTTTACGAGAGATTTCCTAAATTACTACTTCAAAATCACTTTCATCAAAATTTTTCCCACTTTTGAATTTGCTTCCACTCTAAACCAGTCCCCCAACGAGACGAATTGAAGATGCTTCAGTCACTTAATCCCAACTAAATTAGATGTAATGATATCTCCCTCACTTCTGAAATCCCCAGGAAGTCTCTAAGTCACACTTGATCCCCGTACTACCCTACTCGTGGGACCAAAATTCCACTCTAGTGCAAAGTTTTAATTTAATTTAACTAACCGATGGATACTTTTCTAATTACTTGATGTGGGGACTGATTTCATGTGAGCTAAATAAATGTCGACACATTGCAACTATTTACAAGTTGCAGCTTTGTATGCCAAAAAATAAAATGCAGAAAGTAATTATTATTATTTATTTAAACTTTTCCCATACAATAAGGTATAGTAACCGGCATGAGTCGTGAGCACAAACTGACATCTGCGCAGTAGTTCATTTTTCGGTCTCTTTGGCGGAATGAAGAAGGCGGGGGGCACCGAGCCTGCACGCGATTGGTTCGTCTGTCGATGCTTGTCGTCTATTGGACTCTCACGTGTCATTCGGCTACTGTACACTTTCGTGCAATTTTAGTGACACACGTTTTTAATTTTGAAATAGTTTATTTTTGTTAATTCGTATTTGTTAAGTCAAAGTAACGGTTAAATTTGTTTCTTCATTATTTTAGCAGTTACTTGAACGAAGAAAACATTTGCCGTAGTATCAGTAAAGGTCAAGTATAAGTTAATACTTTGACTGATTGTGTTGATGAAGAAACTGGCCGTAAGTCACAAAGGCCTAGAACATTACTGTATCAAAATAAAATTTCAAGTACCAATAATATTTTAATTATAGTTTGCGTAAGTAGCTATCAATAATTTGAGCAAAAGAGGTATTAAATAAATTTGGCCGAAAGTGTACGTGCGCGAGCTTGCCCCCACTACTGCCCATCTGTGCTCACGACTCGTGCCGGTCATTATACAAAGGTGGGCTTAATTCATAAGGCATTCTCTTCCAGTCAACCGAGGGTGGTAAAGAGATACAATGGCATGGTGCTCTGTTTGAGAGAATATAATAATATTTACAAAATATTTAATGAATCTAAACTAATATAATATAAAGAGAAAATATATTTTTTTTTTGTATGTTTATTTGTTACGCATTCACGCTAAAATAGCAGAACAGATTTGGATGGCATTTGGCACTATGATCTGGATTAGGACATAGGATAATTTTTATCCCGATACTGCAGGATCGAGACTTATACGGGTGAGACAAGTGTACACAAGTACATAAATAGATTATAAGCTACCATCAATGAGACATTTACAACATCATCATATTTACTATAATACTACTCCTTATATTTCCTATTTATATATCTAATGGTGTTCTCAGTCTGCACATAACAATTCAAACATATATTTGTAATGTCAAAGATTGCCAAAACCCATAGTCGAAAATACTCTTTTGTACAGCTAGTATTGCCAGTTTTATCATGTATTGACGTATTTTAATCTCCACATTATATATAGGTAGGTAATCCGATAAAAGCCGCACGTCGTTAAGTAATCAATTTAAAGGAAAAACGATTCGAGAAGAGATTAAGTACCGATAAGATTTCCTTAAAGATTTTCCATTTGAACGTAATGCTCTCGAAAGCAGATACCCCGGAATTTAATCCCCAAATATAATATTTAACATTTTAATTGTGAGTGATTCGAACGGTAAGCTTTTAGTACCTAATAATGTTATTGAGTTATCAATATAGAAATTACTTTCAGAGTTTTTTTTTTTTACGGAAATGAAATTTATTTTTTGTTGGAACGGGAAAAATCCTCTCTCACTTATTTGAGGAACGTTTTTGTCATTTATCCAATCATTTTTAATGATGATATCCAATGGACGTCATTAGTCTTCTCGCTAATATGTATTGGAAATGGAAATTTTGATATTTGTGTTCAATACTGAAATAGGTACCCAATTTCTAATGGCATATCCCAGTAATTGGGTTGTAGAGGTCAGATGGTACTACGTAAAATACTGATATCCAGGGAATTTTGGTTAGACTGGAAGCCAACCACATGATTTCCGTAATAACTTTCAGTCTTTCATATTGAATCATTTCTGTTAAGGCATTTTATGGATATTTTTTTCGCGAATTGGTAAACGTAAGGTGGGACGCCCTCGGGCTAGGTGGAGCGACGATCTTCGCAGGATGGCTGGTAGCAGCTAGATGAGAGTTGCCGAAAATCGAGTTGAATGGCGTGCTATAGGAGAGGCCTATGTCCAGCAGTGGACTGCTATAGGCTGGTGATCATGATGATTTTGGTTGCAGCAGTTAGTTATTTTTAAACCGTTCGTTTGTTTACCGCATTGGACTCACGTAGGTAAATCCAGGGAAATATTTTTAAGTAGTTGGACACCCTACGTTAATTCGCCGTGATTTAGCCTTAGGGTCTACTCACACTTATTCAGCTCTGTTCAGCTTTTGTCCATAGAAAACATCGATTTTGTATGGAATGCGTACGCATCCGTTCAGCTTTACGGCCGCGTACGCATTACATACAAAATCGTTGTTTTCTATGATATTTTATTCTATGATATGATAAACAATTATTGTTGCTTACTTTACATTGAGGGGCAATTCCCGTATTTTTAACACAGTTCGCATTCTAATCTCAGTCTCAATCTCTAAAAAATACCTCTTGTTCCTACATTTCTGATTATTTAAGAGATTACATTGATTGTCGCTAAGATGAGATTGCGACTAGTTTTGAACGTTTTAAGTTAAGGGAATTGGTCTTCTGTTCTATTTATCTAGAGGGGCTGTTTTATTACCTGGAGGGGCTTATGGCTAAAAAATAACAGCCGCACGGTTCGATCGATCAGGTTAAGCTACTCTTGCCGCGGTTGGTCCGTGGATGGGTGACCATCTTTACATACCAAGAACCCTCCGTGCCTCAGAGAGCATGTTAAGCCGTTGTCCGTCCCGCCTGTCATTCGTAGATCTTTGACAATCGTTACGGGTCGTCAGAAGCCCGATAGTCTGACAAACAGTCTTACCGAGGGGTATCGTATTACCCAATAAGTGAGCTGTGGAGGTCAGATAGTCAGTCGCTCCATGTATAATACTGGTATTCAGCTACATCCAGTAAGACTGGAAGCTGACCTCAAAATAGTTGGGAACAGGCCAGACAGATGATAGTCTTCTGTTCTGTTTGCAAAACAAAGTGTCTCTACTGTTCTAAAAAACCTAATTTCAACCTGATTTCTATTCTCCATCGTGTAGCAATATTGGCGACAACGAGTAATGACTATTAGTCTTTCGCATCAGAGAACTCTTCGAGTCTTGTTGACTTTCACAAGTCGCGCGGAAGTATAATAAATCAGTACGGGGTAGAAGCTACATTTTCCAATATTTTGTTACTTGAAAAGTAGGGTTGTCTTCCTCTTGTGCTTCGGTTTTCTTTTAAAACTTTAGGATCTGTTTTTGTTTTTAGTTATCGCTGTTAAATTTTTGTTTTTACCATGATCTAATGGTGTCTGCCATGGAGCATACATTAAGCCAATATTTAAGAACATAATTATGTAATTTATTATTAAAATATTATATAAGGTGTCGTTTTGCATCCTCGTCAAATTCAAGGAGGTAATTACGCTACTGATTCTCGACACGAATCAATAATAAAATAAGTAGGTTTTCTTTTTTCTAATTTTCGGAGATCGGCATGTGTGGGACACGCCTTTTAAAACGCGGCCGCTTATTCGATACCATAACGAGATTCTGTTCTTTGAAAGTGGTGTATTCTGAAATACTGTCAAACTTAAATAACTAAAAAAACAAGTATGCATTAATTATTTACCCTGGTAAATAATGAATGCATACTTGTTTTTTAAATAAAATTACGATCCCTGGATCGTAATTTTATGTCATTATTTATGGCTTTCATAACAGCCTCCTGAAATTTGACGAGGATGCAAAACAACAGCTTGTATAATATAAAAGAATATTGGGCGCTTTGGGAGACTGTCTCGTGTAATTTTGACGTTCAAAAAGTGCTGATTCGCAGCCTAGTTTGAAATAAAACTACTTTTATTTTGAAACAGTACTATTATATGGCGAAACAAAAGAAAAGTAACAACAAACAAACAAAAAAAAAAGAAACATAGAATAAAATATTTTCTTTATTTCTTAGTATGTGTCTTTATTTGTCAAGGTCTTTAATTGTGTAGTTGTACGTAATATTTAACATAAAGTACACTAACTGCACCCTGTGGTTTTACCCGTACAACTCTCGATCCCGTAGGAATATCGTGATAAAAAGTATCCTATGTGTTTATCCTGGTTATAAACTATCTGTGTGCAAAAGTGTAACCTTATGCCAAACTTCATCCAAATCGGATGGGCCGTTTCAGCATAAAAGCGTATCAATGAAATAAGCAAATAAATCAAATCTTTTTTGTTTATAATTTTAGTTTAGATTATTACAGTCGTGTCATACCTCGTCAATCGGCAATTAAATACTGATTCCCTCTTGACTCTCTCCGGCTCATGAAATACACCATTAGAGGGCAGTAAGATATGAATTTGCGGTTCATATCGCTAGTCTGATCAAAAACAAAAGAACCTTACTGATGAACCAAGGATGAACCTAATCAACCGAACTTGCTAATACGATATGAATTTCAACCAAAACATTAATAACGAATCAAATGACGACACGAAATGTGCACAACAGCAAATGAACCCATTCATCGGATCCTGATGAAGCTGTTAAAGCCTGTAATTTGCTAAATTGTATGCAGCTTGAAAATTAAGCCCAAAGCGCGGCTTAAATTGGGACTGCAAACAGCTTAGAGCAAACGCAACGAGGTTAGCGAGGTAGGAATGGGGTTGTTTTGTGGAACAAGCATATTTTGCTATTGGAATATGCTCATTTTGTTTCCATTTGTCGCTATGCTTGTTTTAGAAAATCCGGTATTTCGGTGTGCGGTTTATTTTATGCACTATTTGACAGTGCAAAAAACAAGTGTGTTTGCAGTTTTCTTATTTCCGTTTGTCTGTTTGAACGCGCTAATCTCTGGATTTATCAGTCAGATTTGTAAATTTTTTTTTGTATTTGATAGCCTAATTTTTGAGGAAGGCTATAGGCTGTTTAACATCACGCTAGGACTGATAGAAGCTGAGGAGAAAGAACGCTAAGCGAAAATGCAGTAATAGCGACGGGGAATTTTATAAAAATGTGGCCTTTATTTTAGAATAAACATTGTGTATCTTATGACTTCCACGCAAACGCAGGCGCGGGCAGAAGCTTGTAATATTTATAATAGTTTCTATTAAAACTATACATGGTATAATAATGGAGGGTGTTCTTTGTGGGATTATTTAAATATACGTTGGGAAAATTTTAATTCAAACTCAAAACTTAAACTCAAATCATTTATTTCAACTAAACCAATTACAGGCACTTTTGAATTGTCAAAGAGTCGGTCAGTCAGAAAGATGAAGCTAGTTGCCCATTCCAAAGCGTAGGTACCTATTGAGGAGAACGGGCAAGAAACTCCAAGGACGCTCTTTTAAATCATAAAATTGTTACAAAATATGTGATTACATCATTCGTGTTGAAATTAACCATGTGAGAACGATGTTGAATGACGTGCACGTTAAAAGCGTCCTTTTAGAAAACATAAAAACAATTCAGAAATTAAAATTTTGCCGTGGCAGCTAAGAGGTGACCAGTCCCCACTGAATTCAACCATAAGATGCGTTATTAGGACATAAATCACAATAACTTTAACATTATTGTCGTTCTAGGCTGTTTATGTAAATTAATATGGTAGATAAAAAAGAACGTGTTTCGTAACAACAGAGACTAAAAACTAAATATTGATGCTGAAAAACTTTGTCGAGAATCGGAAAATTGAATTTTTTTCAAACGATTTCAATTTTATTTGGATCTTTTTTATTCCGTAGTTATTATTTTCTATTTTGTTATTAAAAGCACTGTTACAAAATAAAGGATTTACCTAAGTGCTCACAGCCAGAGTATTGTAGGTAAATGGACCATGGAAACAGTAAACGCTTTATAATAAGTACCTACGAAGCGTTTTATTTCCATAATGATCATAATATTTTCGTTATTCGAATACCTTTTTTGTTACTAAATAAAAATGAAATGCCAATAAAAGCTTAGTATTGTTACGAGTTTCGGGGTTCGTGACCACAAAAACTGCCGATATAAATTACCAAAAATTACAATTTAATTAAACAACGCTAATAACAACTCAAACACACTAATTATAAAACACAATTGCACTTAAGTCACACTTGAAGATCGCTTTCGATGTATTCGCATGTATTGCTGATCCGACTCTGACCGGTTTTGGGTCATCCCGGCCATATATAGTGCCGCAGATAGTTTTAGAAAATTCTTTTGTGAAATTAAATTAATTATTAAACATCTAGAATGTTCGAGTTCATACCGGCCCTGACTGACCAGATGTCGATAGTTCTAGAAAGTTAGCATCGAAATTTCTACTCGATAATAGATGGCGCTAGTGAATCTATTAGTTCTGCTACTCGATAATAGATGGCGCTAATTAAACTATTAGTTCTGCTACTCGTCGGTAATTAATGTCACCATGTATCAGGCATCAATTGTGGCGCGCAACAGTAGGTATATTAAAACATTCGCGTGGTGGATTACGGCCCACTCCCTCTCACCGAGAGGAGGCTTGTGTCCCAGCGGTGGGAGCATAATAGGCTGATTACGCTATATCAAAGCATTTATGTACCTAATTAATTCATTATTATTATTATCATAATTTAAACACGAAGTTTAAACGTAAGTACTAGAAATCTATTGTGGAAGGTGTTGGTGTCAAATGAAGGCTTGTTCTAAATCATAAAAAAAACATACTCATCTGCCTCATAAGCCTAGCCTTTTCCCAACTATGTTGGGGTCGGTTTCCAGTCTAACCGGATGCAGCTGAATATCAGTATTTTATATGGAGAGACTGCGTTTCTGACTTCTACAACCCAGTTACTGGGTAGGTAATACGATACCCCTTGGTAAGACTAGTTGTCAGACTTTCAGGCTACCGGTAACGACTGTCAAAGATCCACGAATGACAGCCGAGACTAACGGCTTAACGTGCTTTCCGAGGCACAGAGGGGTCTCGCTTTGTAAAGATGGTTTACCCATCCACAGACTAACCGCGGCAAGCGTAGCTTAACTTAATCGATCGACCTGTGCGGCTGGTACTATTTAGCCACGGTTCCCTCATCAAAATATTTTCCAAAAGTATCTGATAAAAGTGTATGCAAACCCTGTTCCCACAAAAAAAAAAACTAGAAAACTGCAGTGCGATTCTGTAACCGTCTCACCGTGAAAACTTAGGTGAAGTGAGCATGGAGTGAGCCGTCATTCCAACTAATGCTAGGGATTGACACTATTGATAGCTCACTCTAAGCTTACTTCACCTAAGTTTTCACGATGACATTTTTACAGAATCGATCGGCTGTAACGCAATCACTCACTCTAAGAACGAACGTAATATTTATGGTGATTTAAAATTAGAATTTAGGGTTTAAAATGATCATCGATCAAAACACTTAATTTGTAAGCTGTACAAAATGGCATCCACAGATACGTTTTCTGATCCATTTGTTGACACTTTCATCCGATAGATTTGGAACATACCATACATACAATAATTTTAGTAACTTAATATAATAATTTAATAAAATAGAACTCTTTAAACTACAAAGACGCTTTCGGTGGAAGTCGGGCACATAGAAGATTGAAAACTTTGACGATCGGTCTAACGTTGCGAAATTGGTATTTCCCCAATAAAAGGGTTCTGAAAGTTCGGATGGCAGTCGCGTCTTATAAGATGCTGATACCTGCATTATATTCAGCTGCATTTCCGAGAAAGATGCTGCAATAAAACTAGATCGACGCTAAGTTGCGATTTTTTATCGAAATAAGTTCTGACAGATGATTCGTTTATCATTTTTAACAATGGCACTTTTTTACAAAAAGTACCTCGGTTATATACAAAACATACGTATATAAATACATAAACAGCTCATGCCTTCTTCCCATGGTGAGAAACAACAGAACGCCACCTGGTACGATCCTTATATATGTACTCCTTTAGCCTCGTTTACGTTCACACATCTGAAGGCTAATTCCCTTAATTAAAAACGTTCAAAATCTAGTCGCAATCTCATTTCAGCAACAATCAATGTCAAAAACTTGTCAGAAATGTAGGGAAATTAGAGGTACTCTTGACAGATTGAGACAGATCAGACTGTGAACGTTCTTAAAATTACGAGAATTGCCCCTCTGGTGATACACGCACGCAATTCCGGGCACCTGACCTTTCTGAAGAACATCACACCAATACGGTCACTTTATGTCCTCCTAGGGCTATTAATACCCTTAATATAATAACCGGATCCTAATTTCCTGTTACGAACCAAAAATAACCCAAATCTGCCTCAGATTTTTCTTTCACAAAATACAAAAATAGACATCCCAATTGTTTATTACGCCTGTTCTTTTTAACCGCTATTGGCATACATATACTGAAAAATATTTATTCAATACACAATGGTATAATAGGCTCAGTTTCAGCGGTATTGTCAACATGAATGCCAGTTTTAAAAATGCATAACCCAATTATTTCTGGTTAATTCTGTTGTGATATTTGAATCAACGGATTGCCTTGTTGCCATTTTTTCATTCGACTGAATTTGAGATGGAAAACATAATGTTTTCGTTTTTAGTTGGACAGTAAACAATATTGAAACCTAACCGCCGATGTCCCCCTTTTTATGAGAGTTTTTGGGTTTGTGTTGTATTTTACCTAATTGAATTGTATATTCCATTAAAATTGCTGTGTCCGCTACAAAGAACAAATTAGGTTCACCAAAATTGAAAAGCTCGGTTGTCACTGAGTTGGATAGGGGTAAACCATGAATATAATAAAATGTTATAAAAGTCAACTTATGGATCTTGGCAAAGATTGTGTGGTCAGTTTCTTGGAAAATTATCATCAAACATGAAAAAAAGTCCTGAAAATCTAGCGAAAAATTCACAATCAAATCGATTTATCCCTTTAATGTTATGATACCGCACACAGTTGTTCCCTAACACTAAAGACTAACACAGAGCTCGACTAATAAAGACTTCATTTAAACTTATATTATTAACTTTTAAAACGACGTAAAAAAGAAGGAAGTTCTCAAGTCGACGCAAATATATTTTGCACCAAAAGGGGGCTTTTTATGGGCATAAGCAGGATAGTAACATGTTCTATGATAGGAAATATGATACAAACTCTACTAAACCAACAGCCACCGCTCCCAATTCTCCTACATTAAACACAAAGTATTCCATAAAAAAAAAATTAAGTTCAATATTTTATTTCACTCATTTTCCAAGGAGCTTTACATCATTCAAGCAGGTTTAAGGGCGAGGTGGCTGTAGCGAAGTGATTTAATTATCTCGGCACACCGGATTAGCCTCGCTTCTTTTGTTCCGACACTTAAGGAGATGACGTGACAGCCCCGGTATAATTTAATGGAGATTTTGAATCGACTGGAATTGTTTGACGCTTGTTTTTGAGCTGTTCTGAAATGTAGGAGTGTAGGATTTGTGATTTCTGATAGGTTTGTGTAGTTTAACAATGACGATTGAATGAGGTATTCTTGATGTTATTAACATTTTTTACTTTCTCTTATACCCAACTAGCGAACACGCATGGAATGTACTGATTTTTCTATGTTTTATCTAAAGTAAATATTAATTAATGTATTACACCTACACATTAATCTTCTGAAATCTCTCTTTACAGTGAAATCTATATCAAAATGATCATAAGAGGTCATATAGATAGACACGATACGGGACTTTATTTTATTAATATAATATTTATATAATATTAAATTAACCCTCGACTGATATTTTTCGTCATGATTATACAATAACTTTTAATTGCTTTTAACCATTAATTCTAAATGAGTCTCCCGCCTCTTCACAAGAAAAACGTTTGTAAACAAAACTTCTAATGTCCTCAATAGATTTCCACCTAATCCCGTATTCATGATCTCGAGCCATTCAGATGACCTTAAGATATCTACTAATGTACTCAGTAAATGAGTTCCGGAATTTCAGGGTACCAAGTTGGGGCACAACGCTAAGTGAATTGCGTTTGTCTGCAAGCAACGCCGGTGACCACTTTATGTTAAGTGCTGACCTTTCTGTTAAATGTAGGTACATATGTGTACTTGTGTATTGTTTGTATTGTCTTTGGTCGCATATTTTTAGTATTGTTGGGGAGTCAGTTTGCTTAAAATACTATATTCTTTCCTGTACCATCAAATTGAAGCAACAAATTACTAGCATCGTCTAAACACTGTTTGTCACTGTTGCTTCAACTTATGATATACAACATCAGGCCCAGTTTTCTGGATTTTTTTCTGAACTGGGCCTTTTTAGTGCAGCCGTGAGGCACACTTTCCTGCTATTTTCTGACATCGGACTTAACACTCACTTTCTATTTGATTTTTATTTGTTGCTATCTGATTGTATGTATGTATCTGGTGTATTTTCTTTCTTTCATGCAATTAAATCACAAAGTGTAAATCAGGCTTTAAGGTACTGTTGAGAGATAGAGAAGAGTGACTGCAGTTACGTTACCAAGCAAAATATTTTAAGTCATAGACGGTTATTTTTCGAAATATACACTGAAACTTGAAAGAAATACAATTTATGTGGGTTGCAAAAAAACATAAATAATTTTCCACAGCGTTTAAATTAAATAACTAGTCATTTTTTATATATTAAAAATTTATTTATGTTTCAAATATTAAGAAATAAGACATGTTTACAATAATCTAATTAATAGAATAATATGAAGACAAGAACAACACATCAGCCTAGTCAAATAACCCGCCCCTAACTGTTCCCGGCGCAAAGGCGCCCAAAACGCTTGCTGGATGGCAATGGCTAACCTTTGCACCAAGAACGAGCCGGAGCGGGAGTCACTAGTAATTGGTTGAACCGTTTCTACATTTCTATAATCCAAAAGGAGTAAATTAACTTCTTATATCATTTCAAAGTCTATTTCTTATTTAACTTAAATGAGTGAGCAGTGGTGATCCATTAGTAGTGGCCCAGACATAGGAGTTGTAGGCAGTGCTTGTAAGTTCGAACACAGTCACAGTCAGGCACTTTACTTTGTGTATTTAGTTTCATCATCACTGCTCTCAAAACGGTGAAAGAAAACAACGTAAGGTCAGGGGCATGTCGGTAATATCCTTGAATCAATTTGAAGACATACACCAACCCGCACTGGGCCCTCGAGGTGGATTATGACCCACCCCTTCTCACTGAGAGGAGGCCTGTGTACCAGCAGTGAGAACATTATGGGCTTATTATGTTATGCTACATACACTATAATACTTTCAGTACAATCTGCAAATACATAATCTGTAATTCGTTACCTGATAAATATTTATGAAATAAGACTTCTTTTCAAATCATAAGTTCTGCAGATTTTGTGAAAAAGTTGTAACCAAGAGTAGGTAGGTAGGTAGATCCCTTTAGACTGTAAGAACAGTTTTATAAGAACTTAAATAAAAGTTTCTTGTGTTTACCTAAATTATTCAAAAAAATCATAAAGTCTTTAGTTATATTTTTTGAATATTAATACTTTTATGAGGACTTTTTGTTGTAAATTCATGGTACAATTATTTTGCTTTTTTATGAAATAATGAATTAGTCAGCTGTCTCATATAAAACTTTAATACCTAACCGACCCTAATATATGTGAAGGGCGGGCGTTTTTGGGGGACTGTCTTTTGTAATTTTGACGTTCAAAAAGTGCTGATTTTCAGCCTAATTTAAATAAATGACTTTTGATTTTGATGATGGCTTGAGACAAGACATGACGCGATCTCAAAGAAGAAGGAGAACGGCGATGCAAATAGAACAAGTACCGACGTTAATAGAAAAACCTATTTATAATGGATACCAACCTCCCACACAGAACTGCAAACCTATTTTTTCCTTTCTACGTTCGCACTTATTTTGTAGTGAATTGCTATAATATACTTATTCCGCAAAGTTATTATTTTTTTCAGCTTGGTAATGGCCACGCTTTTTGGCGAAGATAAATAATTCAAGCAAATGTTTTTTTCCTGTTTGTGTACGTGATCCGAATATACATTTCTACATAACTATTGGTCATGGAAGATAATATTATGGTAGTAAATTATCATGATCTGCCTAGCCTTTTCCCAACTATGTTGGGGTCGACTTCCGGTCTAACCGGATGCAGCTGAATACCAGTATTTTATATGAAGCGACTACCTTTTTTTTTTTCTCGCTGAAAAATGCTTTATGCATGCCCGCCTCGCGGGGGACGAGACGGGGTATGTGGGACTCCCTGTCGGAATGACAGTATACCCACTAAAACTCAGCGGTGTTCCCGCATCGCCGTGATGGGAGGGTCGTGGGAAACCGGCTCAGCCTTTACTTCCACAACCCTCCCGGATGAAGCGACTACCTATCTAACCTTCACATCCCAGTTACTGGGTAATACTATACCCCTTGGTAAGACAGGTTGTCAGACTTTCGAGCTTCTAACGACCCGTAACGACTGTCAAAGATCCACGAATGACAGCCGGGACCAATAGCTTAACTTACGGGCACGGAGGAGTCTTGGTATGTAAAGATGGTCACCTATCCACGGACCAACCGCCGCAAGTGTAGCTGAACCTGATCGATTAGTGCGGCTGTTATCACTTAACCACCATGTTATCTATTGGGAACTATTTGAAACAACACGCCTGATGATATACGTAGGGATAATCATTTCTAGTCTAGATTAAAAAGCAATGTTACAAAGCCAGTTTATTCTAGCTTGCACAAGTTGCAGACTTCTACATACGATTCTAAACGCGATAACTTTATCACAGAAAGCATTCCTGTTACAAAGATCAGAACAACAATAAAACACGAAAACTGAACTTCACGTACAAAGGAAACAGAAACACCAAACGATAAACTCTTTAAATCCTTGTATAGAAGTCATGGACACGAAATAGGTATGTTGTACAGAAGGTTCGCTCGACATAACGAACGAAAAAATGGCCAGCACATTAAGCTACTACGATCTGTCAAATTTCTTTAATAGATTTTCAAATTTATCGCTAAAGCATTAGGTTCAAGGTTGATTGGGAAAGTTTGACATTTTCGGGTAGCGTGAACTGCTGGCGTCTCTACCTATGGCGAGGTCAAACGCATACCAGTCGCAAATGCGCTTGCACTCGCTGAACGTGAAGCATATCTACACGATTATTTTTAATTGGCTAGTTAAACTCAATATTTAAGCACGATAAAATAAAAAAAACCGGCCAAGTGCGAGTCGGACTCGCGCACCGAGGGTTCCGTACAATTTAAAATTATTTTTATTAAATGATGTAACTAAAAAATTACGGTTTTCGCAATGTTTCCTTTATTTGTGCTATAAGACGTTGCTTCGTACCAAATTTCAAGATTCTGAGTTCACGGGAAGTACCCTGTAGGTTCTGATTCCCTTGCGAGTGTCGAAAATATGCGGAAAGCGGCATAAACGGCTGTATCTTTTGATTGCGTTGGCTTAAAAGTTTGATTTTTTCACAGCTCCAAGGGTCAGTAGACCTGGGTATTTGATATAAATTCCAGCTTGATACCTCCACGCGTTCCTGAGAAAAAGGGTCTTGACAGACAGACGGACGGACCACAAAGTGATCCTATAAGGGTTCCGTTTTTTCCTTTCGAGGTACGGAACCCTAAAAATAAAAAGATTTAATGTTTTCTTGGGAGGTCAACAAGCGCTGTTAGTGTTGTTACTTGAGTATGAGTTAAGAGAAACTGTTTTACTATGTTTTATCGTGTTAAGATATCGATAGCCTTCACGTCTGTGAAGTTTACAAAAAAAACAGAATTTCTAAGCTGATAAACCCACAAAAAAGCGAAGTTTAGCTAGCCAAAATAACCATGTGTGCATGCGTTTTTCTCGTTGTATTATAGGGAGCCGACCTTCTGTTGCTATCTATTCCGTATCCAGTAGAACTCATGAATCTTCGTATCGTATCGCCCCAGTGATTTCATGTAAGACGGCTAAATACGGTTTACCTCCAGCGCCTTGGGGATCCACCGCCTTTATACCTTTACAAATTGGTTGGTTAATACCGTTGTCAGTAATTCGTAGGGGGATTTCGTTTGTTAATTAGAACAGGTTGCTCTATATACACGTTTATGTGGCAATCTGTTCTTGGAGTGATTAATTGCAGGGAGTTTTGGTGTATTTAAGGTATTTTACAATGGTAATATGTGTTAGGATTTTGTATTTTAGCAGTCGCTTTCATTAATTTAGTATAAGCGGTGATGTACCCAGGATTTTCTGACATCTTGATTTAAAAGAGTGTCTTAGGATTTTCTTGCCCGTTCTTCTCCATAGAGATCTACGTTTTGGAATGGGCAACTAGCTTCAACTTTCTGACTTACTGACCGGGTCTTTCACATTTCAAAAGTGCCTGTAAATGGTTAAATTGAAATAAATAGTTTGAGTTTGATTTTGTAATCCTAGTCCAAGTTCTCTAATGCAATGATTTCAGTCACTTGCTATTTTGTTCTTTATAACTGAAAAGTTTCAGTATCAGAGAGGCAGTTTTCGTAATTTTAAGAACGTTCATACCCTGATCTCAGTCTCAATCTGTCAAAAATACCTCTAATTTCCCTTTTTTTTTACATTGATTGTCGCGGAGATTAGATTGCGACTAGATTTTTAACTTTTTTATTTACAGGAATTGGCCTTCAGGTCATATTGTGAGTCATTTATTTAAACGCTGCGCTGTTACGTGTATATAACTGGCCCATAAAGTTACGGTTTCCTAAAAGAGCGGTGGCCGCCACATAACGGCCGTAATGACGGCTGTTATGAAAATGATGGAAGCGGGGTTTCAAGTTTAGAATAGAATAGAATACTCTTTGTTGTACACCATACAAATTACAGAACATAAATATATAAAATTTTACAAAGGGTCACACATACAATAACAAACACGAGGGGCTTGTGGCTAAGTAATAACAGCCGCACGGGTCGATCGATCAGGTTAAGCTACGCTTGCCGCGGTTGGTCCATGGATGGGTGACCATTTTCACATACCAAGTCCCCTCCGTGCCTCGGAAAGCACGTTAAGCCGTTGGTCCCGGCTGTCATTCGTGGATCTTTGATAGTCGTTACGGGTCGTCAGTAGCCCGAAAGTCTGACAACCAGTCTTACCAAGGGGGGGTCTTATCGTATTACCCAGTAACTGGGTTGTGGAGGTCATATAGGCAGTCGCTTCATGTAAAATACTGGTATTCAGCTGCATCCGGTTAGACTGGAAGCCGACCCCAACATAGTTGGGAAAAGGCTAGGCAGATGATGGCGGGCAAAGGCCTCCCTACTCTCTTTCCACCTCTCTATTCAGAGCTGCCAAGGACCAATATTTATTAAAGGAGTCCAGCTTATCGCGCCATCTCTTTCTGGTATTGAAGTATTGAATTAGGTAGGTATATATTTTAAATGGAAGTTGTGGCATAGAAATGTTTTATTCGTTTTTTTTTTTTAACAAATTAAACATGCCGCCAGAGATTACTCATTCTCAGATTACTCACCTTTAGAGGGACACAAAATAGGCTAACGAAAAAAAAAAATAACTTGCCTCTTCTAAAAGACAACGATTCTTAAATACATAATACCTTCACAGATTCTAGAATAAGTTTCCACAGGCCGGTAAGCAAAGTTCAACTACACATCTCCAAACAAGGGGCGAAGGTTCAAGGTCGGATAGAGGACGGTAGTCATTAATCTTCCGTCTTCCGACCCTCACGAGGACTTTTGATATGGATATTTGACTTTTGATAAGCGTTCTCCAAAACTTCAGAATTATTATAGTTATAGATATTCTGAAAGGCAAATGTGGGAGTAGTACTGCCTAACCCTTTGGTGAATCAGGCGTGATAATATGTCAAAGAGAAAGTTTGACGTAACCTAAGTTTTTTTTTACTTTCCACCATGTATTCATGCTATTGCAATTTAAATTATTATATAATCAATTAACGACATAATAATTTTATTAAGTCTTAAGTACCTATGTATTTCTCTTTTTCTTCGGTATCAGCACGAGTTATAAGACAACAGTGCCTTATGCGGTGATGTAAAGATTAGTCTCTACCTATGTACCAGAGGCCTGGACACCATTTTTTGTACGTTTAAAAAAAATACAGTTTTACAAAATAAGGTTTTTCGTACAATAAGAATTCAGCTTATACTGGAAATGTATAGCTTGATATTATGTAGTCACTTGTACAATGAATTAAAGTTACATAGTGTTTGTGATGTAACTTCTTATTCTAATTAAATATCCAATTCTTGTTTAGTTTATGAAATATTTCAGTACACTGTGTTTACCTTGAAGGCATGAGGAACAGGGTGTAAAGTTCACTCATCCTCCATAGAAAAGGGAGGATCCTCCGACCAGACGGGTGTTGTGTCTGGCGGGCAATTGCCCCACGACTGATGTCGGGAAGTTTGTATGTATGCTAATTGCGCGGTAAACTATGCTTGCGAGATGCAGGATTTGCGTGACGTCAGTATGACGCGTTGTTCGCATGTGGCGTTGTAGATACCGCTACAACCTTATTCAGAATTATTTATAAATAAAAATGCTGCACATTATTTTAAGGGGGAAGCACCACGTAACCCACGAAGCTCAAATTTTCTTCCGGTTTTTGCAATTTGCACGTCAGTGTCAGATTGTATGATGAACAAAATATGATTCGCGACCGTAAATCATCAATACAACCCTCTAAATTCATATAATCCTATTGAATGAGTATTTCATTGAAATATCAATCAATAGGATTATCATAATATAAACTTAAATCAAATCAACAAAATTAACGAGCAAAATTCACAATGTTACATTATTTTATCGATACTACGCTTAAATTAAAATATTAATATTTTCATCAATTTTACAAGCCAAAATACCCAGTAACGGATACTTTCATAATAATACAAAACATTTATTCTTAGAAGGTATCTTCACGAGTTTTAACGAGAGCACCTTACCTTTATTTTATTTCATTTGTTCGGAAAATAAGGAGAACAATGTACCGAGATCATTAAAGTTTGTTTTAACAAAATAATAAAAGGGGATGGAATGTTCTTTTCTGTGTTTAGGTGTAATGAAGTCGTTTGTATTCTTAACGTGAAACAGAATGGTTGTAAACATAATTAATGATGGTGGAATTGAACGTACCGGTGTTTCATGACAATCAGATAATTTATCTTTGAATTGAGATTGAATATTAAAATTACAAATTGAGTGCGACTGGATTTGTAGGCAAGTTGTTTGTGGAAAAAGTTTTCTGCCGAGTTTCTTGCCCTTTCTTCTCCTTAGGGGTATCTAAGGAGATAGATGAAGCCTGTTGCCCATTCCAAAGCGTACTTGTAATTGGTTTATTTGAAATAAATGCTTCGAGTGTGAGTTTAACTAATAATATCTGTTTATTAAAAAAAAAGGTTCAAACGCTTATTGTAAACTAACAGTATAGGCCTTATCGACCAGAAACATTATAAATGAATCAGGTTTTGTATAAACTGATCTATCTAACCGAATAAATATGAAATAAGATTTTAATCTGAAAGAAAGAAAAATATTTATATTATTATTTTCTTTATTTCATTTAAATAGTTATAAATTACATTTTAAAATATTTTTTATAAACAAAAATATAAAAAAACATTAAAAAGTATAAAAAATTGTAGCCCACCGGTATCGGGAACAGGGTCCAAGCTACCGGCGGTCAGGGTTCCAGACAGAGGAACCTGCTGACAAGGCGAGCCTAGACCAGAAGTACCGCTTTCTGAATCAAGCCCTTGATCCAGCTGCCCAACGAGAGCCCCTATATTAATATTTATTATTATAAAGAAAAATATTTATATTATTTTTATTATTTATATCTGAACACGCTATTACGAAATTTATTTGTAACAAAATACAGGGTGGCCGGGACATCGACGTGCAACAACGACGTGTGACCATTTCTAACTCTAATAAGTACAATAATGTATTAGCAAGAGAGTTTTTATTAGAACGGTAGTTCCGTTCCAATAAAAACTTTCATGTCACTTACTAAGTTTTAAATTATCAAAGCAACACTATCGCCACAATTGAAACTCAACATTTATAAGCCAGCTATAAATAATTGGATATCTTGTTAGAAAGTTTATACTTGGTAACTTGAAGAACAGTTTAAGTTTAAACTGATAATAACAGCTGTAACTGTGTCGAGTTAATAGTTATTTACTAGTTCAGTGAGCTGCAGTATAGTTTTAAGGAAGTATTAAGTGCCCACTTAATTTTTCCAGGCATCTCCAAGCGGTTGGTCGACTCTTTACGAGACCAGAGAGCTGGTTTTTTTTTTACCAAAGTTTTTTTGCCTTACTACATGGCAATGCTACCAGCCTTTTGGGCACTTTTCCTATTGACAGGGATGCGGACGAATTTTTTGATGCCCTTTGATTATTATCCCTCCTTTTTATATATACTTGTACATATAATTATTTTTTTAAGACTGTTAGCTATTATATAAAGTATAAAGTACTTAACTGTTGAATTATCACTTTGAAGTTGAAGTAAAAAAAATGCTGGCTAGATATTTATAAGTAAAGATAGAATATTCCTGGAAAAAAAGTTGTTCGAAAAAAGAGGGGGCGGTTTCTGAGTGCGAGACTAGTCGGGGTTACCCAAAACCAAACGTGGGAATACTGATAAATATTAAGCTTTATAGATTGTATACTTTAAGTACTAAAACATTTCCGATTAATCATGGTTAGTTCCTAACAATCAACTCATAATGATTTGATGATGTAACCAGTTTTATCTAAAACAATGGTTGCAACACTGAACGAACAGTTGAATCAAAATGCCTTTTTCAAAAATAAATTTTAGTTATCACAATAAAATATAACAAAAGGGGATATAAGTGCAGTGAGCCGGAACCGGAACATTCCACCAACGCGTCGTAGCACACGTAGGGGGGAGCACGTGTAGTCAGTGTAGTCACCTACGCCGCTACGGTGCTACGGACTACGGCGTAGCACTGTGAAATACTATTTTCTGAATAGGTTTATTCTGTAAAGTGGGTCAATATTTTCTTTTGTTTTGTTTTATTTTCGCTTCATAGCATTGCGTTTCAATTGATGTTTTTGTATGAAAATGGTTTTAAATTGAAAAACTTAAGTGTTGTTTAAAAACCACAAATTGCTACAACAAACTCCTTCAGTACTTTTTAATAATATGGGATGAAACGCAAAATTACAAGAACTAACAAAAACAAAAAGCAAGCTTGTCCATTTAGATAAGTGAACTCGTTTCAAGCTTGGCTGAGAAGCAATTACTGAAATAAAACTAAAATAAACTCTTTGTACAACGTATTTTCCACATAATACTCGTAACATTGCGCAGCTTGCGTTTCCAATCTAAATTTTAATAAAACCTCCATGTTTCTGAATAGCTTTCAAGTTCCAAGTAACAGTTTTCGAGTCAATGGTAGAAAAGTTGGTGCGCCAATGACCACAATTTCCTCACGACACACGAACGAAGTTGCACGGTCTCATTTTCTCTAAGTCCTCTTCAGAAAGCTATTATTGGCAACATCGTGCTTCCCAAATTGAATACTTCAGTTGCTTTCAGCATTCGGAGTTTTGTTAAGCGTTGATAAGGTTGGTTGGCTAGGACAAGTGAATTTATTATTTGGTAAGAAGATTGTAAAGAATATTACATTTACATTACGCAACAGTTTAATTAAAGACTGATTTTCAATCAATCAATCAATCAACTCAGCCTGTCGCAGTCCACTGCTGGACAGAAGCCTCTCCCAGGCTGCGCCACTACACCCTGTCCTCCGCCTTCCGCATCCACTCCGTCCCAGCAACTTTCTTTAGGACGTTCGTCCATCTAGCAGGGGGGGCGACCCACACTACGCTTGCTGATACGCGGTCTCCACTCTAGGACTCGTCTGCTCCACCGGCCATCGGTCCTTCGTCAAACATGGCCAGCCCACTGCCACTTTAGTTTGCTTACTCTGCGCGCTATGTCGGTAACTCTGGTTCTTTTCCGGATAATTTCATTCATGATTTTATCCTTCAAAGAGACTCCGAGCATAGCTCGCTCCATAGTGCGCTGAGCGACCTTGAATTTGTGGACCAGCCCGACCGTCAGTGTCCACGTTTCGGCGCCATATGTCATGACGGGGAGGACGCACTGGTTGAAAAAGACTTGACGGAGTTTTCCGAATGCCGCCCAACCCAACTGAATCCTTCTGTCGGCTTCTTTCTCAAAGTTGTGTCTACCGAGCTGGATTATTCATTAACTTCGAGAAGGGACCCTTCGATGTGGATTGGACTCGGCAAGACGTGCGAATTGTACATGACTTTCGTCTCCACCCCGCCGAGAGGCTCCATTAAGGTCGTGCAGCATTTGGTCTAGCTGTTCCAGCGTCTCTGCCATTATGGCGATGTCATCGGCAAATCGATGATGTGAAATGTACTCGCCGTTCACGTTGATACCCAGTCCAATCCATTCCAGCGTCTTGAAGACGTCTTCCAACGCATTTGTAAACAGTTTTGAGTATACGAGTATTAATACCACTGTCTTACTCCCCTGAGTAGTTGGATGGGGCTGGTTTTCTCGTCCTGGATCTGGACAGTCATCGTGGCAGCGTCATACAAACATCTCAACACTTCGATGTAGCGCCAGTCAATTCGACATCGTTGCAGAGAGAATGATTTTAATATCTGCAAATAAAACTGATTTCTATGAATTAAGATTAAGGCAAGTTTTATGATACATGATAAATTATTTATTTTCTGTAAGTACAAACACTTTTACACGTCAGTCATATTTTTTTTAAACTAGATGAGTTCGGCGTTTCCTATCTGAGTACTCTGATAAGAAAGGCCGAAACAAACTCAGAGGTCACAATCTCTTTTAAAGTCCAGACATAATCTCAACTCAGTTTAAGTAAGCCCGTCCAATAATTTTATGTTTTAACATCTTATTTTCTTACCCATTAAAATAATTATGATTTAAGTATATTCAAATGGCCAGAAGTTACTGAGAGTAAGACTTTAATCAGCCATTTCTGTCTTATTAGATTTTTCAGGGTGTTTTTACCGACACCAGACTCTGTATGTAAGGAAGCACGCAGTCCTTTAGTTTTAAAATTAATTCCCAGCACGTATTGTCTAAAAGTGCTGTACCTGTCACGTAGGGCATAGTATACTGCTGCTAGAGATGCTGTTACCATTCATACATGCGAACTTAAATGGATACATAGAATACATACATGTATAGTCAGCAAAAGAGATAAAAAACCAGGGTCGTCGTAGTTGAAGTTTAGTAAGAAAGCGATAGATGTTCACGAATGAAAGGGTTATCCGTGGCATACCTACTTGTCTGCCATTTTGCCATAAATCGATAGATGTCATCAAGGTTAGCAACATTGATGACAGCCATCGATTTATATAAATAGGTTTGGTGCGAGGCCGACATTTTGAAAAAAAAAACAAAAGGGCGCGACATTAGGTATGCCAGGCCTCTTATAAAAATCTTCAATCCCCTTTAATTTGATAAATAAACTGTTTTTTTTTATTAATTAAATTAAATTGTATTCGAAAACATTCATCGGTTTCTTCATCATCATCATCATCATTTCAGTCCGGAATCACCGACTGCTGGGTATAGGTGGGCCTTTCTTCATCGGTTTCTTACTAAACTTCAACTATCTACTATCAACTATCTTCAACTATCAACTATCTACTACTACTATGACCCTGGTTACTTATCTCCTTTTGTGACCGTACATACTTGTAATATCGATGAGCTTCCTAGAATTTCAATGAACAGATTTCAAAGCGGTTCTTGTTGATGCTGTATCCATTAGTGCATGAAATGAAATTGCTTGGTTCTCTGAAGTTATTATTATCTGTTTCGTTGTGGTAAAGTAAATGTTTTTAGTTACTTTACAAAATAAAGCTTCTATTCCCTTTACGTGGTATTCGTGTAGGATGTTTATCAAAGTATCCCTGTTTCTATTCTCGAAGTCCATAAAAATTTCATAAAAGAGGTTTTTTTTTGTTGTCATTAGAACGCTTATGCTCACGATGAACTGTCTGTGTCATTAACCAATCCAACATCTTTAACCCGTTGAATGCCGTAATTACAGACACAATTAAAAAGCCATTGTGTCTCGCGTGGATCTACTTTCTGGAGGGTTAAATAACGAGTAATACAGAATGCGAAGATGGCGGCTATGTGATGGGTCTTCTTACAACCTATATCCCCTCGTCTGTTAGGCATATAGAAATGTAATAATCCGATCATGGTTAGGCAACCTTATTATGATCGGTAACAATAGAAAAAGTAATTGTGTCTCATTAGTGACAGTTGTAATTGTGTCTCATTAGTGACAGTTGTAATTGTGTCTCATTAGTGACAGTTGTAATTGTGTCTCATTAGTCACAGTTGTAATTGTGTCTCATTAGTGACAGTTGTAATTGTGTCTCATTAGTGACAGTTGTAATTGTGTCTGATTAGTGACAGTTGTAATTGTGTAACACACAAACAGTAGGAATGGCTTCCATTTTGACGGTTCAACAACATTCATTGCATTATTTACGTTGTTGAGCAAATATTTTTTTCGAACATATGAAGCAATCGATTAACAATATCCTTCAAAATGGTTCAGATTGAGATTAATAGTGTGTTACGCAATCCGGGTGCTGTGGCTCTTATGTGAAAAGTTATAATGCAGTTCTGTGCTATTTGAGTAGTCTTCTTTCATCATAACTCAATTTACTTTGCATCAACACTGTACATCTTCAATTTTCTTCCACACATCCCTATCAACTATCATCAGTATTAAACTCGTTAAGCCTCTGTCACCTACACATATTTCCTGCCTCGTGCCTTGTGAAACAATCCGGTACCCACTCCACCTAGTCTCTCATAGTGATTTATAACACTGACAGTGTCCTAACGATGATTGGTGTACACGGTGGAAACTAGTCTACGTATACCTGCCTTTAGAGGTGCAACGGTAATTTTAACATGAGCTCACGCCGACGCTAAGACTCGCAGAGTCGCACCCTCTTATTATTACATACAAAAGCAATACTTACGAACTATTGGATCATGAAAAAACTTTTTTATAATAAAAAAAAAAACAACCGACTTCCATAAAAACACTATAAAGTGAAAAATAACTTTAATTTCGGAAGTCAGTGTCTTTGATTTTTGTATTTCGTTTTTCGCCACCGACTTCCGAAATTAAAGTTATTTTTCACTTTGTAGTGTTTTTATGGAAGTCGGTTGTTTTTTTTTGTAAAAAGTTCTTATTTTTCACTTTATTGTTACCATAAATAGTTATGCGCGAACAAACAATATATATAATATATAATAATACTAACATCCGAATTGAGAACCTCCTCCTTTTTTTAGAAGTCGGTTAAAAACATTATATTATGTATAAATTCCATTTAAGTTAGATGCATATTTTTTTTATCCTCGTGACTTAATTTTTACAGAGCTACTAACCTTGCGGACTGTCCAATGTTCCTGAAAATGTACTAGGTATATGTTTTATTTTTTTTGTTAGCCTCTACTATCCCACTGCTGGGCAATAGCCTCCCACAAATCCTTTCAGGAACTCTTTTTAGGTATTTATGTACCTACCAATATTTTTTTATTAATATTTTTCTAGTTGCCTCAATGTAATGCTAGGTATGCTAATGCTAGGTAGGTGCTACTAGCTTACTGACGATACGAAGTGGCGAAGTTTTTGGCCACCAAAATTTAATACAATGTCGTAACTCGAAGGAGAGCTAATAAGTAATAGCAAAAGATTAAAAAAAAAGCTCACAAACATTGTCTTCATAATGATCACTAAGAAATACTTACATCAAATTAATAAGCAGCCTGAAAAACCAACTACAGAAAATACTATCCAGCGACCAGACAAAAAAAAACAAAATCATAACTAAAACCAATTGAAACGAAAGTAGAAAAATTCCTTTCAAAACGTTTCAAAGGGGACCGACTATTTCTCCTTGAAGTACTTACGCGATATAATAACTTTTACCTTTTAATAGTGCTTGCTTCATTTAAGTGTTCGCCTCCGGAAGAACTGGGAATTTCTTCGACATCCTTCCATTTGGAGATGCTCCAAAAGCTTTTATAAATCGAACTGGCCTTAAATGAAGTGCAAGTGCTATTTATTATTGTGTTGCGAGACAGATATTGCCTGGTTTCTTGGGTTCAAAACTGTAGGAAAAGTATTTTTCGATAGTTGGAACGTTCTTTGCTGTGAATCGAAGAATTGCCAGGAGATTGTAGTCATTCAACTGTAACAGTAATGGTAAATTCAGTTGCTTTACGTATGTACTATTTGACAGTACTCGTGACTATTAAAAATTAATTCGACACTAATCTGTCACTATTTTTTTTTTTTTTTTTTTTTTTTTTTATTCTGACTCTATTCGATATAGTAGTCGTAAAAATCTAGTCGGATACTAGACAACAATTCCATTGTTATTGATTTATGATTAAAAATCAGCAAACAGGCTGAATAGTATTCACATGAATATAAGGTTTTGATACTTCCTCCTGTTAGAAATGTACAGACGCCGGCAGTTCAAGCTACAGCAGGGAAAATTTGACAGCCGAAACTGTCAAATTTTCCCAATCAACCTTGAACCTTAATGCTGTGACGATAAAGTTAAAAAACTAATAAAGAAAGGAGACGGGGATTTCTGGGCCTGATTGTAATAAGTTGAGGTATGGCTTAAAAAAAAGGTTATATTTTTCTATTTCAAAATGTGAAAAATCAACTCAATTTACAATCTGGAAAATGAGAAATCCAATAATTAAGTTAGGGTTCCGAAGTAATTGGAAAATCGATTCAATTATAATCGATTAACGTTACAGAGTTCATACTATTTACGAAAATGCTTTCACCAGATGATTAATTCAATTAAAATAATTAAATCTGTTAGAATTAAAGTACCTATTGAGAGTTTAAACGAATTAAATATCTACATAATTATTTATTAAGTTATATCAATTCACGTTTACTAATCGATTATTGTATTTTTAACCTGTGGTACTCTGTGGTAACTCTGACTTGACATGAATGACATGACATCGACACTCGACTCGACTCGTTCATATCGTAGGCGTGTGCGTTTTGAGTGTTTCCTCCCATACTTTTATTGATATTTCCTCGACCCCTGCTTTCCTACGGACTTCTGATCTTCCTTGTTGTACGAACCTTGCCTTGCTTCCATACCGGACACGGAGAACCCCGCTTAAACGTTGAACTTGGACTTGTTATTTTGGATTCTACGAACGACCTACCGATTGGATATTGATTGACATCATGGATCGTTGTGTAAATTGTGGCATAGCGACTAGTCACTGTAATACACTAGGTCTTCGCGTTTTGGATGACGAAATGATATTAGCAATGATTCGACAATGGTGTGCACCACAATTTGTAAGTACATACTTACTCACTTCTTGTTTATTAGCTCACCAGTGTCTACTACGCTGGCTTGCAATATTTAATGTTATAAGTAAATGTATGTTTTCCTTCGCCATTACACTAACAAAATAATAAAGTATAGATAGGTAAACATTTAAAAGCCACATAAAGATACATTACATTGAACTAAGTAACTATCGGCCAGAGTAAATCAAATCAAATCATTTATTCGCATAGAACATAGGTATTGTACATTAAAGTTGTTATAAAAATATAGTGAGCCGGGTACATTCTGCCTGAGTAGGTAGATTTTTTAAAAAGCAATCATCTTATCTGTTATTAAAAACTTTTTGCGTCTTTCAGGTAAACAGCAGTGACCATGTTTGCCACGCTTGCTGGGACTTGGCTCAAAGATCACCTCTTGGTGAACCTAGACATCTTGGCCACCATAGTGTTTGTCTCCGATGTGGACGTTCTCTTGCGTCTAGAGTCAGCCATTTACTTCACACTGGCTCACCTCGTGAATTGAGAATTTATAATGTTATTCAAGAGTGGATTATGCCTAAAGCTGTAAGTTGAATCACACGCTGAGTTTACATTGTGTTTTAGAAATGCTTTGGTTGTAATTCAAATAGATTTTTTAAATACTTAAATGATCATGTATCGTTTGTTGCAGATAGAAGTAACCAGTCGCATATGCCATATTTGTTGGGTGGCTGCAGAGAGAGCTGCTGTCCATATGACCTCTCGCCCATAAACTTCTTCCCAAGCAAGCCAAATTGAAGAAATACAGCCACCAGTACAAGTTCTTGCTGCTGACGTAGGGAACGTGACTGTAGGGAAGCAATATTAAAATATTATTGTAACTGCATCGTAGGCAAACGGACTGTAGGCTGCTGCGCCCATGTTATGTCAATAATATGGTACCTTAGTTGGGCTAGGTACCAAGAAAATATAGCACCACCTGCACAATTTCTAGATGAGATTCTTGTTATAATTGAAGATGAATAAAAAATATTAATAAAAAACGATTTTCATTTTTAAACACCATCTCCTTCCCACTCTACAAAATATATTTAAGTACTTAACATCCTATCTAAATTATAAAAAAATAATTCATAAAAAAAATCAAAAACCCGACTGCTAAGCCAACTAAAAAGACGTAAACGAGAAGAATATCATGCTGTGTAATCGAAGGATACATCTGGTTTATATTTGTTTTATATATTTTTAAATCACCTCATAAAACCCTTTATTTTGATACCGCACACGATCAGTTTGGAAGAAAAGAAAAAATGGGCCCCCCACAATCCTATGGCGCCCAAAAGCCGCCATTTTTTCAATTTTTATCTAGCCTGTGACACTCGCAAGGTTAAGACGAATCGATTGACGTAAGAATCACCAAAATCGGCTTACGCGTTTGGTCTCTAGAACGCTACAGAGGAACACACATAAATACATACAAATATACATAGGTACATATACTGATAAACCCATTACCCTCCTTCGGCAGTCGGGTAAGAAATGACAATCGCACTTCAAAAATGGGCTGTTAAGTACAGATTGTGACGTAACCTCACTTTTCCTAAATCTCTTTTATCTCGGCTTCCAGATTGCCAAAATCTGCAAAATTTTCAGTGATTGTTTGTTAATATAGTAGCTATCAATTGACACCAATTTCATCTTTTTACATCCAGGCCCAAAATTGTATGAAAGCGTATCCGTCTCCTTTGACAGATTGTAGTAGCTTGATGTGCTGGCTCATTAACAACTAATATAAACAAACAATAGTGAACAGCCTATCACTGGAAGAGACTGATACTAATGATACTTTCAACACAACGCAACAAAAACTTGATCACTTGTGTCAAAAACAAGAACTGTAATATAGCACAAACTTTTATAAATGTTGACAAACTTATCCGTGCACATCATGGCGGCGCCACTTACTAAGGAAATAAGTCAAACAGCTGTCAAATCAGAACAATTTATTTTAGTTCCGTTTTTCACCGCACGCATAAATAAGTGTGTCTGTTTGTTAATGTCGACGCCATTCACGCGGGTGTTGCGAACGACCAGTGATTATCGTAAATGATGCCTTTTGTTCTGTTAATTTATGTTTTTATTTTGACGTTTTTAATGTATTGTAGTTTGTGGATGGGTCGTATGTCTTCTGGATTGTGAAACAGGCCTTTTCAGTGTTATTTATTATTTATTTGATTCTGAAACAATACGGAAGAATTTGCAAAAACAAATTACATAAGTTTAATTTATGTTTTTTAATACGATTCCTAACTAAAGGACAAGGATATGAGTCTCACAAACTGTTTTTATGTATATAAATTCAAGAAAATTAATTGCTAAGAAAAGTGATTACCAACTTTTATTATCCATAAATATTCAAATTACAACCGACAATCTTCACACAATGACATTTAGAGTTGTGTGAAATAGCAATAACTCGGCGAATTGACGTAGGGTTTCAATTTATTAACAATCAATTTCCCTGCCACTGGTCAATGGTCATACAGTCTACTCTACTAATAAACAGTGTTCTAAGCAACATAAAGTGACAGGAAATGCAATATGGCAGACGTAAGACGTCAGGATAAAGTCAAGTTTTAGTCGGTCTGTTGTTCTTTTATAAAACCTTGAAGTTTTTAATATAATTTTCTTTCTTCGGAGGATCAGACATAATTGTATAAAAACTCATATTTCTCCAGTTATGATTTAAATTCCATGTTAGAGAAAAAGAAGAAAAATATATCATTTGGACGCACAGTCCCGGAGGAAATACAAAAAAAAAAATTACTTTCAAAACTATCAATAATCGAGAAAAAGACCCGTGCTTAACCAAAAAGGCGCCTGTTTCGGCTTATTTAATACATAAATACCACAGCGCTGGTTTTCTGATAGGGCCTGCTGTGATGAACATCCACGGACAGACCTACGGACATAGATTTAACCCATTAGGAATAGAAAATGCCTCAGGCATTAAGTCCGCCTTTGTACAGTTTTTTTTTTTATTGTGCATAAAGTTTTAGTAAATAGAAAATACATAAACAATGCGATTTTATGTCATATTACTGTACTTACCTCTATTTCTCCCTTGTTACAGGTTACGGCATCATTCCTCTGAAGATTCCACCCTCGCCAGCTACTCACTGCACGCTGCATACCACCGTCGGCTGCGTAGGCAATGACGATTGTACTGCCAAGAGTCACAGCGTGATACGTCTCCTTGGACCTGTGAGGGATGTAATCGTTCGTCCCGCTCGGCATCATTATCGGCCTGGGGAGACAAGTGAGTAAAAACATTTTTAAGTCACAGAAAATGACTGGAGTAAAGAATACCATAACATAACATAATCAGCCTGTAACGTTCCCACTACTGGGAGTCAGGCCTCCTCTGGGTGAAAGGGAGTGGCCCGTAATCCACCACGCAGGCCCAGGTGGGTTGATGTCACATGTCTTCGATTTTTTCGGTTCTAGGACATGCCGGTTTCCTCTCGATGTTTTCCTTCACCGTTTTGAGAGCAGTGGTGATTAAATTTTACTCAAAGTAACGCACCCGTCTGGGTTCAAACCTACGCCTCGTAAGCCAGAGCTACTGGGCCAACATTGCTCTAAGACTACCAAAAGTAATGTGTATTCAGGGAAACGTATTGTTTAAAAAATTACCATCCACTTACATTGATAGTATTCATATCACACTTTCAATAAGACGTATGAAATTGCTATGGGCTACCCTACACTTAGGCCTTTTGTGTGTACAAAGGGCCTAAGGGTTTAAACGCTTTTCTTGCCGTGAAAGGCGATAGCACTAGGAAGTGGTAAAGGGCGGGCGTTTTTGGGGAACTGTCATTTGTAATTTTGACGTTCGAAAAGTGCTGATTCTCAGCCTAATTTGAATAAATTACTTTTGATTTTTTTTTAAACTACTGTTTGTTCGCCGTGGCTTAGCTCCATTGCCCTCCAAGGCGACGAAATATGGCTTTAAATTAAGAGTTGACAGAAAGACATGACCCACCGGTGACTAATTTTACCGTCCGAGTATTGACATTAGACATACTCCGACTGTTTACTCTGTATTACTCGTAAATAGAACCTGTTTCACTTTTCCTTTAAAGTGAATGATGTAAGGTAGCCCGCGAAATTCAAATTTACTTACGTTTTTTGCTATTTTCATGTCAGTGTTAGTTTGCATGTTGATTAAAATATGAGTCGCGACCGTAAAAAATATGGCTTTACAGAATTATAAACATTAGAATCAGCAATACCACTCCTTAAGTTAGAATTGGCCTTAAATGGAATTGGTTTGATTTTTTGCAATACCTTCCTGCTGAACTAACTCCGGCCTGCGCTCACCCATCCGCCGCATGGTTGACCCGTACAATAAAACTTTTGTAAATATTGACATCTTCAATAGCCCAATAGGCAAATTCAAAGGCCTTATCTTCAAAACTCTTGAAAATGAATACATCTAGATGTAATCTTCAAACTGTTGTTTTAAATCTGTCTTGGTTGTATACTTTTTATTTGTCACAGTGGACAGTGTTATGGGTCACATTATTAGCAAGATGCAAATATTGTTATACTAGTTTTAAGTTTTCATAATGTAACAGTTTGCTGTTCCTCTTAATAAAAATAAAATAAATAGATTTCATGAAATAGTCATTCAATAAGGTCATATAAACTTAGAGTTGTATTGATAATTTTTATGATTATAATTCTGTAAATAAATACTTGATTCCACTGCCGTGACTTACGAGTTGTAGGTCGTAGGTTCAAACCCAGGCAGGCGTTTTACTTTGTGTTAATTTTTCCATCACCACTGCTCTCAAAACGGTGAAGAAAAATATCGTGTGGAATCCGGGCCTGTCCTAGAACCGAAAAAATCAAAGACATGTGACATCTACCAACCCGCACTGGGCCTGCGTGGTGGATTACAGCTCGTAACCCAGCAGTGGGAACATAATTTTTATTTCCAGCAGTAGCAACATAATTTTTTCATATTAAAAAAAATAGGCTAATTATGTGAGATGTTTACAGATAATTATTATCAGAGTAAAATACGTGAAAATGCTTTTACGGCTCGTCTTTATAGTCTGTACAAAGGGAGTGTTAATATCCTCATTAAGATTCTGACAATGTTCATAAAAATCCCTAATTTTCCTCACGCCCAAAAATTACATTCAGCATAAAAATAAATAAACTTTACTACCTACCTTTTATTTTACGTCCATTTGAACACAAAAATATTTTCATTACATATTCACATTTATAGTCTCTGAACATTAAATTCGTTAAAACTCGTAAATTCTTTTCTCGTATCCCCCAATTTTGGAATTTTCCTTTCCGAATGTATACGTTTATAATGCTTCCAACATTTTTCCTCCATAAAATAGACAGTACAAATGAGTTTTGTTTTATTTTAAAGTTTACAGCCCATAAAATGGTGGAACTCGGGCGGTCGTACGGAATTTAATGATATTAACGCTTAGCTTGTACCAATAAACACTCAAAACTTGAATGGAAATGTTGTACAGGAAAGGAGGGACTCGTTTTTAGGGCGCCTAATTAAGTCAGTGTTAATTGCATTAAATAAGGTCTCTTTTCATTTGGACGGTATTTTAATGAGAAGAAAGTGCGTAATTAGGTTTCTATACTATGTGTGATGTCTGGGTCGTTGTTATATTAATTTACTAGCTGCGCCCAGCGGTTTCACACGCATAAGTTTCTATCGGGATAAAAAGTATCCTATATGTTAATCTTTAAGCTAAAGCTTTCAAGGTTGATTGGGAAAGTTTGTCAGTTTCGGGTAGCTTGGCCTGCTGGCGTCTGTACTATAAGTACACCTCTGTCCAACCCTTTGTGCAAACAAGGCGTTATGTTAACTTAACGAGCTACTCCATCAGCTGTTGGTAATCTAAGCCTTTCAATTTCTGTATCATACTTAGCACTGAAATAGGGACTTGTGGCTAAGTAATTACAGCCACACGGATCAATCGATCAGGTTAAGCTACGCTTGTCGCAGTTGGTCCGTGGATGGGTGACCATCCTCATATACCAAGACCCCTCCGTGCCTCGGAAAGCACGTAAAGCCGTTTGTCCCGGCAGCTGTCAGCACGGTTGTCAGACTTTCGGGCTTCTGAATACCCAGTCAGAAGCCCGAAAGTCTGACAACCAGTCTTACCAAGGGGTATCGTATTACCCAGTAACTGTGTAGTAGAGGTCAGATAGGCAGTCACTCTGCTGCATCCGGTTAGACTGGAAGTCGTTCCCAACATTAGTTGGGAAAAGGCTAGGCAGATGATGGAATTAGCGCTGAAATCCAAGATAACTGTGTAGTTATCACTTACATACAAATCTCAACAAATATCACACACATTCAACACTAACAGTTTAGCAAACAGCCACAAATCGATGCACTGTTTACACATACTAAGAGCACCTGAAGTTTACACGCGACTCGACACTCGCATTCGATTCGTTAAGTGGAAATCCGACTATTTATGTGTGTGCATACAATTGACACGGTTAATGCAGTGAGATGTAGATTACACTGACGTAGTATAAATATGGAATCATAGCTACTTCGTGTAGGTAGTGTATTTTATAGTGTTTTTTTTCCGGAGTTTGGAAGTTGGCGGTGTAATATCCCCGTGCCTCAGAAAGCACGTTAATCCGTTGGTCCTGCGTCTGATCTCTCTCCAGTCGTGTCGGATTGCCGTCCCATCAGGCTATGAGAGTGAAAGAAGAGGGAGTGCACCTGTGTCTGCGCGCACACTTGTGCACTATAAGTATGAAAATAAAAAAAATATATATATCCCGCCGTGGCCGTACTTTGGTCTGGAGGACTTTATTTTTTATTTATATTTTTAAATTCATATTCAGAAACTTTATTTCGAGTAAAGACTCATAATTATAGGGTTAATAACATTTTCCTTAAAACTACGAGTAGGTGATAGTAAACTAGACTATACGGTGACACATGTAACTGACAGCAGTGAACTATATATTATTATGAACAATCCACTCTGTCAGCTATCATTTTCAGAACCCAGTTAGGGCTGCCCATGACTCGTGCCACCATTGATACTGCGCGCTTACGCATTGTAGTGTAAAAACAATCTCCACGCGCTGCGGCAAACATTCCTACCACACTACAAACCCCATCAGTTTCCGGAACGCGTTATTAAATTGGACACGAAGGGCGCCAGACGACGGTAGCGATTTTTTTGATAGTTTCAATTATTTTATAGTAGTATAAGTAGTAGATAGTTTTCATTTATTTTCGTATTGTCATCTCCACGTTGTACAAGCGCCACGAGATTTTCCACGCGTTACTATAAATAAACAAAATATTGGTAAATAGTATTTAAGTAAACTAGGTATATAATGAATTTATAATATTTTGTCATTATTTCAAGACTTCTAATGTTAAATATTATTAAGAATTTTATTGTCCAACAATTACCACAAAATATGCTCATGCCGCCTGTGATACAGGTTTATCCTAGTACAGGCATCTATCATTATTATATACCTACCTTTGTAAATACTTTATAACACTTTATGTAAATACTAGCTGCACCCTGCGGTTTCACCCGCATAAGTTTCGATCCCGTGTGAATATCGAGATAAAAAGTATCCTATGTGTTTATCCTGGTCATAAACTATCTGTGTGCTAAATTTCATCCAAATCCGTTCAGTAGTTTTCGCGTGAAAGAGTAACAAACATCCATCCATCCATTAATACAAACTTTCGCGTACTTTTTTACCAATTTCAATACTGAATAAAACATTTATTTATTATTTATTTTATTTCAAACACAGCTGTTTTAACGCTTGTCACGAAAACCGGCTCTTTAGTCTACTGAGGCTGCTTAAACTTATCCCGCGCCCATCTTCTTTATGTCATCATTCTGTTTTTGCTGACACAAAAACGTGTAACCGTTGACACAGATTGTCTGTTATGTCCCTAATTAGTGAAAGCTCATTATATCGAAAATGCTTGAGCATGACCATATCATCTCATTACCGGCGACGGTTTTCGAGATGATTTTCCTTATTATCTTTCCTTAACAACCACTAGCAACACACTCGGTATAACTAATTAATACGTAGCAATTAACCATGTCTTATTACCAAGAGTACTTGGTTGTTAATTATTATTTATAGAGCGAAGTATTTTTGCGAAGTACCTGGGACTCGTCCTCGACAGCCGGTGGAAATTCGTGGAGCACTTCCGACGTTTGGCTGGTTTGATGACTCATCATCTACCTTGGCTTTTCCTAATGAATGCAGCTGAATACTAATATTTTACACGAGGCGACTGCCTATCTGACCTCCACAACCCAGTTACTGGGTAATACGATACCCCTTGGTAACTGGATGTCAGATTTTCGGGCTTCTGACTCCCCGTAACGACTGTCAAAGATCCACAAATGACAGCTGAGACCAACGGCGTAACGTGCTTTCTGAGGCACGGAGCGTTCACCCATACACGGATGACCATCTTTACATACCAAGACCCCTCAGTGCCTCGGCTTGATGACTTATGTACCAAAATAAAGCTGCTGGATAATACCTACAATCATAGTAGGTACTTACTACACAAAACTAACAAATTCCAACATAATTATTATAGAAACTAAACTACCAAACTTCTCAACATCGATATGTAAAATCACGTCGCAGCAGCATGCGAGCAACTCTATCGAACATTTTAGTCGATAGTTCATTCGTGCATGCAAAAACATCGATGTCGAATTTCGTGCCAAACTACTAACTGTGAACTTTCGCCTTATTGTACAACTTGGGGACTTGCTGCCGTGCAAAATAACGTATGCAGGATAGATATGAGTTCTTACTTGAGTGGCTTTCGAAATACCTATGAAGCAGATAGTTGAAATAATACTAAAGTGCAGTACTTTAATAGTTCCTTATCACACACACTTGGCGAATGACACCAAGACCGAATAAAGTGTAACATTTGACCGTTACGACCCTTTTGCTATAGTATGCGCGTTTATTTTTTGTTTAGGAAACTAAATCACATAACATTTATCAGCCTGTAATATTCCCACTGCTGGGACACAGGAATCCTCGCTCCCAGAGGGAGCGGGCTACCACGCGGGCCCAGTGCGGGTTGGTATATGTTACATGTCGTCGAATTTTTGGTTCTAGGACATGCCGGTTACCTCGCGATGTTTTTCTTCACCGTTTTGAGAGCAGTGGTGATGAAATAAATTACACAAAGTAATCGAACAAATCGAACCCAGTCACAAGTCACAACCAAGTTCCTTATCGCATGTTATACTCTGCGAACTTGAATAAGAACTAGACCGAATAAAGTGTAACTTTTTGACAGAAACCACACTTTTACAGTATAGTATGTACTGTACTTTTATAGTAGGTATGTGTGTTTCTTTTTCATTTAGTTTCTCTCAAACGTTGTTCATTTATTTCATTGTGTCTGTTATTTACTACATTAGCATCTGCCCGCGACTTCGTTCGCGTGAAATTTCTTGCTCCCTCGACCCACTTCCCTTCACCTGCTTGCGTTGTTACTTTGTTTTCCCTTAGGGTTCATTCTGAGTGTTTTATCCACTCCAGGCTTCTAGCGTGATGTTAATTAGGACTATCAAATTCCCATTTTTTTTTAAATTCGGCCATTGGTTCTAGAGATAAGCGCGTTTAAACAAACAAACTCTTCAGCTTTATTCAGCGAAAGGAGCTTCATCCGAACTGGCAGTCCCACAACACCTCTCAAGTTTTTTTTCTTGAATATTGATTATTCTTTCATACCTTTTATATTTAGTTTTGTCAAACATACTTGCATGTATATGTCCATAACATGAACTTTTCTTCTTGTGTTCCGGAAATAAAAGTGACTGTCGTACGACATTAGGTAATATTATATTTTTTTCTTCAATATTGATTATTCTTTTACTTACCTGTTATAGTTTGTTTTGTCAAACACACCTACATATCCAAGTCAATAAGATGAACTTTTCCTGTTTGTGTTCTGAAAATATAAGCTATTGTCGTACGACAATGTAACATTATAATCGTGTTGATACTTTACGACTTAGTAACGTTAAAGTGTGGCGGCCAGTTTTGGGTGCCTTATGTCAACCTTTATAATAAATACCCTCCAAAACAGAACTTACTGTAGCTGTGGAGGCAATTAAAGGATTAAAACATGTTGTTTTTGCAGCTGCTTTTGGCTTCACACTGACCTAAATTAGGTCCTTCATTTCCATTTTGTTTTTGTTATGTCAGATATCAAGACTTTTTGTTCAAAAGCCTTCATGTGATAAATGATTATTGAGTGACAAAAACGGATACTTCATAAACTCAGTAGTATCTGTGCGCATCTACAACGCCACATGTGAACTACGCATCACAATCAAATGACGTCATGCAAAATTCTGCATCGCGCAAGCAATGTTTACCGCGCGACTAGCATATGTACCATCCTGACATTATTGTCAGGCAGTAGCCCACCAAACACAAAACCCATCTGGTCGGAAGATCGTCCCTTTTCTATGGAGGATGAAAAAGATACCTTCATACCTATGTTTTCTCCTACACAAAAATACCCCAAAAACATAGTCCAACACAACATTTATGACCATTATTCGCTTAACTCCTACACCACTTCGCACTTTCACTGTATATGTAAATACCCGAAGCACTTCTCAACTTGTTCCCACCACTACAATAACGTCAGCAGGTCTTGACAACACTGCTTTCAGAGGCACAAAACATTGATACCGAATTTCGTGTGTCAACGTGGCCGAACTTAGGCTACCAACTTTAACTCACACAAGTTTAGAGTTAGCCGTGTTGCTTGAAATAATTAATTGGAAAACTGTTACGTACGGTGCCCTAGTAAATTGTTAATTTGAATGCTTTAAATGATTCTCGCGCAAATTCGTGGATCAAGCATTGTAAGTATTTGCTTTTTTTTTCAAATTTTCTTACTAGGATTTCACACGAAAGTAAACAAGTAATCCTACTAACACAAAAGTGAGTGAAAAAAAAAGGGGAAAAAAAGAATAGTGAGTGTGTGTTTCCTAATGTGAAAGTTTGTATGGATGGATGGATGGATGTATGTTTGTTACTCTTTCACGCAAAAACTACTGAACAGATTTGGAGGCACACAGATGGTTTATAACCAGAATTAACATATAGGATACCTACTTTTTATCCCGATATTCCCATGGGATCGAAACGTATGCGTGTAAAACCGCGGGGCGCAGCTAGTTGTAAATATAACAACCATTCTGGCTTTAGAGAAATCCAAATTTCCCAAAAATAAAAGAAACTAAAGTAAAATTTTAATCAACTTTTGTTGAGAAAGAACTCCGTTTAGTTGGTAGGTAGTTTTAATAAATCGTTTAGAGTGCCTAAACGATTTATTAAAAGTACCTACCAACTAAACAGAGATATTCAATTATTTTGTTTTCGCTCTTGGGCATATTGTTATTATTGAGACCGACGTAGCTCAGAATTACTTTAACTCAATTATCTCAAGATATAAAAAAATGTATAAGAAAGAGGTACCTAATTTAAGTAAGTAACACTATGGCATGATTATTATTATTTTGTCAAGGAGATGCTTAAACATGAACTCACAGTAACTAAAGTAACGTTATTCCTTCTATCATTTTAATTTTACGTATACTCCCACTTTCTAAAATAAACGTTTTTTAGAGCCCAGACCATCTGAGCTAAGATTAAACGCAATTTCTTTTCGATTATATAGTCATTTTATATAATATCTAGCAGCAGACTATACTATCTTAATTAGCCTTTCAGTTATCTGCCTAGCCTTTCTTCTGTACACGGGTTTTCAAGACCAAATTTGGTTTTGCAAGTCAGCAGAGAACTCATGAAAGGATTGAAAATTAGTCTGGGTCACCGGATACGGTGAAGAGGACTACATAACATAGCCTTTGAAAGTAGCGCTCGCTTAGCTTGCGCACTGTTAGTCACAGTTCTAACCTAACCTAACCCATTTGGTCAGAGTGCCCGGCTTAGTTACTGCGACCGATTAAGCTCGCACGTGGTTGGTCCAACCAACCTAACCTATAAGGAATATCATTCAGGTCACTAGTTGAATGTAGCCGTTTAGTAAAAAGGCTAGGATGTTAACTGAAAGGCTCATTAAACTAGTTGGCTGCGACATATCCCTACATTTATATTTCCTGACCAAGATTACGGGTATGTCTGGACATATTAGAGACTAACCTCTGAGTTTGTTACGGTCTTTCTTCTCAGAGTAGTTGGATATGAAACAACGAACCTATTCAGTTTTAAAATATAATTTATCTTTGACGTGTGAAAGTGGTTTTGGCCCAAAATACAAAAAAATAAAAACATTCATCATGTATCATCATTGCTCCCGTTTTTTCTCAGAAAAACTTAGTATAAACAGAAAAACTAAAGCTCTACACAAAAGTATTACCTAACTTCAATTCCGTAACGAACAAATCGCGTGACGAGCCCCCGTCCACCACAGAACACATTTGATGTCTTAGAACAAATTTTATCTCCTCACTAAAGCGTTATCTTAGTAATTACTGGCCTAAATGCTTAGAATTAATGGAGTGAAGACAGATTGTAAACCAAGATATGCTAGCAGGAAATGCCAAGGAGTGGCGAAGATAGTGTGAAAGGATCAACTTGTGATTAAACCTACTTTTATAGTACCTAATGAATACCTTCGTGCTCAGATAATAACCCTAATGGCTCGCGTACACCTATCTCGCGTACCCTTATCGTCCAAAATAGGTCGATCGGGCAAAACATGATTATGTTAAATAAAGTACTCAACAAACGCCGTTATCGGGAGTCATCGGACGATGTCGGTTGAAGTAGTGTATAGAGTTTGGCCGACGACGTACGAGCATAGTTTAGCCGATGACGGATTAGGTGTACGCCTCACGTTAGGGTAAGCCATGCTAGTAAGTCATTTTTAGTTCAAGTCATATATTACTTTACTCTATGGTTCAAGTCCAGTTTTTGAATAGATGTTGCTACTACATACCTATAGGCCAACCGCTTAACTGAGACGTTGCCTGAGGTAGCTGCGCGGTGCGGGAGGGGTGTGGTGACGTGATGCGAGAGCTCAGTGATTCGTCATCATGTGACAACTATCACCCCTCCCGCACCGCGCAGCTACCTCACGCCACGTCTCAGTTAAGCGGTCGGCCTATAGATAATCTAAAGTGTTTATTCTAGTCATATTATTGAGACAGGGAAAATAATTAACATCACCATTCAAATAATGTCATGTTGAGAATTTAATTGCAGACAGTTCCGACCCTTTTGTAGTATCAGTAAATAAATCTATGAGATTATTGTAAGCATCGCTTAAAATACCAAACCTCGTAAATTATCTTTCATCCACACTGATTGAATCTATTCCCATTCTAACAAAGGTTCAAATAATACATAAACATGTGCCATAACTATTGCTATCGCTTCAAGCTTTGCAAGCGAATAGGCGAAAGCGAAAACCATACATATTTATGAGCTGAAGATATGAAAACTTTGAGAATACGATGAGAATTAATAATTTTCTCTGACTCTTCATATCTATCCTTGCGTGGATAATGGGCCAAATTATACATCATGCCGTTGTTATCCGAAGGGTTTGGCGGAATGTCAGTATAAATTAATTTGAGATAGGGGTGGCTAAAGGTCATATTTTGCATACACCGATCTGCTCAATTTCTTAATGATGAATCCAATTAAAGTTGATGCGACTAGCAATTGAGGCTAGTATTTCATGTTTGGTAGGGGCTTGTGGCTAAGTAATAACAGCCGCACGGGTCGATCGATCAGGTTAAGCTACGCTTGCCGCGGTTGGTCCGTGGATGGGTGACCATTTTCACATACCAAGACCCCTCCGTGCCTTGGAAAGCACGTTAAGCCGTTGGTCCCGGCTGTCATTCGTGGATCTTTGACAGTCGTTACGGGTCGTCAGTAGCCTGAAAGTCTGACAACCAGTCTTACCAAGGGATATCGTATTACCCAGTAACTGGGTTGTGGAGGTCAGATGCCTATCTGACCTCCACAACCCAGTCGCTTCATGTAAAATACTGGTATCCAGCTGCATCCGGTTAGACTGGAAGCCGGCCCCAACATAGTTGGGAAAATGCTAGGCAGATGATGATTTCATGTTTGGTAGCTACATTTCAATGAGTAGACTAATAAAACGTGGTAGGTATAATCATATTAATCATCCCAATGATAATATTTTACAAATACTTATATGTTCAAAGTCAAATCATTTATTTCAATATTCAGGCATTTAAAACTCACTTTTGAATGTCAAAAGGGCCTTTCAACAAACTTTAAAAAAGGAGGAGGATATGCATTTTTTTTAATATTACCTTTATTTTAGTTAATGAGTGTCACAGTTGTTCGAAGCCCGAAAGTCTGACAGCTAGTCTTACCAAGGGATATAGCATTATTATATTATATTACCCAGTACACTGGGTTGTGGAGGTCAGAAACGCAGTCGCTCCATGTAAAATACTGGTATCCAGCTGCATCCGGTTAGACTCGAAGTCAACCCCAACATGGTTAGGAAAAGGCTAGGCAGATGATGATGGAGCTAATGAGTGACTTAAAATCATTATACAATTATTAACCATCAATTTTCTTTGTCGTGTAAATTATTTTTGTAGTTCAGTATGATGTTTTTACGAGTACCTGGGTACTCGTAAAAAACATCTGTTATATTGTTCAGACATACTTTCATGTCCCTTGTCGTTCTCTTTCGTCTAACAAAGTACATAAAACTCATCTATTCCGTGATAATCACCAGCAAAACGGGAGAAAAGCACTCAACACCACTCGCGATACTAAAGCAAACGTTTGACGCTTCATAACGTTACACAGAATGTAACAGAGAGCAATTTACCTTATTAATGACTTATCGTAAAAGTTTACGTGTATAAAAACAAAATGGCGGGTGCGGACTGTGTCGAATATTTGTGGTTTTTATTGCAGGCCTATATTTTTTTGCCAAATGGTCTGCAGGCGGCTTGTCTGCTAATGACAAATCAATTATTACATTTTATTACTAAAATTAGTTTTGAAATGAAACAAACCAGCCGAACTATTCTGTAAGAATCTCACCGTGAAAACTTGGGTGGAGTGAGCTGTTAATAGTGTCAATCCGTAGCATCAGGTGGAATGACGGGTCACTTCACCTAAGTTTTCACGGTTAGATTTTTACAGAATAGAATGACAGCTTCGTATTAGAATTAGTCAAGCCAAAATAACCAATTTTCTATGATAAGGACCAAGTTTCTGGGCTGAAGCATTGTGTACCTGGGTCAGATTTTATTTTCTTTCTTTTCTTTTCTTTTCTTTTCTTTTCTTTCCTTTTCTTTTTTTTTTCTTTTCTTTTCTTTTCTGTTCTTTCGTTTCTTTTTTTCTTTATTTTCTTTCTTTAATGAATAATATCGTTTGAAAATGTGGTGGCTTTTCTTAGAAGGTAACCGATAGCAATCATTCCGTGTTAATGCTTACGTGATTCCGAAATATCTACCAAAACTATTCAATTTATTATGAGAGCTTGTAACACTAACGCTCCCTGGGTATATTTACACAAAGGATCCATATATCAATATCCGATGGGTGGAACAATATGTCAAGGCTAGACATGTAGGTAAATACCTGGGAATGAATAGATTGTTGCGTATCTATGGCTGCATTGTTCATGTTCAGGTATCCTTACTACGTGAGTGTACCTGGGTATTTGTATAAGATTACAATATCAGAGGATGAGTCGGAGGCTTGTGGCTAAGTAATAACAGCCCCACGGTTCGATCGATCAGGTTAAGCCGTGCTTGCTGCGGTTGGTCCGTGGAGGAGTGACCATCTTTTTCTTGGTTGGTGGTTTTTGAGGTCAGATAGGCACTCGCTCCATGCTAAATACTGGTACTAAGCTGCAACAGGTTAGACTGGAAGCCGACCCCAACATAGTTGGTAAACGCTAGGCAGATGATGATGTTATGTAGGCGAGAGGAGACATACCTAACAAATAGGTAAATGTTGGGTTAAAGATGATAATACATTGTTGTGTTTGATAACTTTACAGTAAAGTTGACCGCATATCGGTGGTAACATTTTGACTTTGAGCTGGTCCAGTGTAATACGGAGCTTCAATATAATGCCGACGAAAAAATAAATCAAATCAAATCATTTATTTGCATAATACATGTTAAAACGGTGTTACAAGTATAAAAGGTACATTGTATTATATATAACCTATTGAGGTGTGCAAATTAATATATTAGGTACAAAATAAATTTTAAATTGATTTACATAAAAAAATAGAATATGCCATTTCAGATAAAATCGACTCATTTAACTTTCATTTAAATAATCATTAATTGAATAGTAACATTTTGCAACTAAGAAATAGTATTTATTGCGACTCGTACAGGAAGATCACAAACTTAACTAAACACAGTCAAATATAATTAGGTAACCAAATTATATTTTTTTTAAAGTAACAAAAAGAAAAATAAAACAAAGTCCTATACGAGGCCAAAACGCTCCTATCTCAGCAAGATGCTTATACTGGTTCTTCCTTCTACTGATTGTACATATCTTCTTCATTAAATATGCTTAAAGCGATTATAATAAATTGAAAGTAAGACTCGTCCATCAAAGATACATTCCAATTAAAAAAGTCGCAAAAACATTGATTTCGTACCGCAGCTTAAATCGTTAATATTTGTTTTACTTTTACGATCGTATTTTATGTTCCTGTGACCCTAAAACTCGCCTTCGATGTTTATGAGGCGAACCCCCAAATTAATGTTAGACGATATTGTTTCTGTAATCAACGGTTTTTCTATTGCAACATTAATTAAAACTTTCGCTGCGAAATACTTAATTAATTTCTTTGGTATTTTATTGCTTAGCACTTGGGGTAGTACGACGTTGTTCGCGATGTTGTGCTGGTATTTACGGGAGGCAGGATTTCACGGGATAGTGTAGCGCAATTTAGATCAAACAATTGCTAATACGTAAGGTGGGATACCCTTAGGGTAGTTGGAGCGACGATCTTCGCGGGATGGCTGGTAGCAGCTGGATGAGAGTTGCCGAAAATCGAGTTGAATGGCGTTCGGTAGGAGAGGCCAATGTCCAGCAGTGGACTGCTATAGGCTGCTGATGATGATGATGAACTGCTAATAATGCACCTTATTCTTTGTTTAATCTTGCAATTCAGTCATAAGCTAAGCTGTATACAACCTGTCGAAGTATTTGTTACCTTAATCAAATAAATAAATGAATTAGCCTATAATGTTCCCACTACTGGGACACAGGCCTCCTCTTTGCAAGAGTAAGTTGGCTATAATCTACCACGTGGGCCTAGGTGTTACCTTATTTTTTTTTTTTTGTGAAGAAAAATTAAATTAGATCGATAGCCGATGATTTTACATCTTCAAGTGACCTCTAAGCTGCCACCGATAACGCCGTGGAATGGGCGAAGTTTTGGGCCAACATTTGAATAACGGTCGTACCAGCGACGCGAAGATAATATAATAATATAATATATAATATAATATAATATCCCTGGTCATTTCACACAGCACCATTTGTCCCATTGTTTGTTGTCCATTTGTTTTGTTGTTGTGTCATTTGTTTGTTTGTGTTTGTTTGTTTGTTTTGTGTGTGTTTTGTTTGTGTGTGTTTGTGTTTGTTGTGTTTGTGTTGTTTGTGTTTGTTTGTTTTGTTTGTGTGTGTTTGTTTGTGTTTGTTTTGTTGTGTTTGTTTTTGTGTGTTGTGTTTGTTTGTTTGTGTTTTTGTCCCATTTGTCCCATTTGTAAGATGAAGGAAATCTTTAAGTAGGTAATGCCCGACAGTAAAAATGATCCTTCATAAGATCCTAAATGAGGTATTTTTAAAGTTCTTCGACTTTCTCTGTTTAGTGTATCTAACTGTACTCTTTGCTTTACAAAAATCAAAGACACGTGACACCTACCAAGCAACTCACACTTGGCCCACGTGAACGATTACACAGAGATATTTCACAGAGAGGAGACGAGACCTGTGTCCCAGCAGTGGGAACATTATAAGCAGACCATGTTGTTATGCTATGCTTTAGGTACCTACCGAACAATGTTTTGTTCTCCGATTTCATAAATGCAACAGTACGCAAAGGTTACTGGCAAGTAACGTATTTTGCGAATCAGGACTTGTCAATGTCCGTTGCAGAACATTCACGATTGTGAATTTCCATTCAGCTGCAGACTTTGAGGTGGGTGAAGCCTTGATAGGAATTGACGACGTTTGATTTACTGGCTACGAATTGTTTTGTGTCTATGTTTTGGTACGTAGTATTATAAAAGGCAGGTAAAACAATTTGTTTGTCACTGATGCTTAAGAGCGTTTACATCGTACGGCATTTCATACAAACTTTCAAGTCCATGTTCTTCGAAAGGCATGAATCGATTTTAATGAAACTTCATAAGCAGGATACATAGGTCTAAAAAGTTAGCTAAGAACATTTTCGAAATGTCTTATTTAAAAAAAGATAACTGGAAATCTCTGTTTCTATGGAAAATTTAAAATCGGTCGAATTTACATGTAACACTATTTTTCGAAAATGTTATCAATTAACTTTTTAGAACTATATATCCTGCTTATGCGTAGGAAGTTTCATTAAAATCGGTTCATGCATTTCGAAAAACAAGGACTTGAAAGTTTGTATGAAATGCCGTACGTTGTCAACGCTCTTAAAGCAATAATGATTTTTACCTGTGTTGTCGTAGTGGCCCGTTTCTTATCTGCAGCGAGTACCAATATGACTTTTTCAAAGTTACACGTACTTTCTAAGTTGCTTAAATATTTTTAGATATCACTGAATGACGGTGAAGGGGTTTCCATTCACCGTCAGTCACTAATGTTGTGAAGAAACCCTGGACTTCGGTCTGAAATCACCAACCCGCACTGAGCCAGGGTGGTGATCAAGCTCATTCCATCTCTGTATGAGAAGTGCCCTTAGCCCGATACCCGGGACATTAGAAGCAAAGAAAAATTTATGATTATTTACCTATTAAAAGGCCTTAGCATTTTTTTGTATAACAAATAATCATCACGTTTATTAATCACTAGCTTTTCCGCGACTTCGTCCGCGTAAAGCAACTTTCTTACATTTTTTTTTTCGTAAGAACCATCTTCGTACCTCAAGGAATATTCTAAAAAAAGAATTAGCGAAATCGGTTCAGCTGTTCTCGAGATTTGCGCTTAGCAACACATTCAGCGATTCATTTTTATATTATAACCCACACCCACACTAGGTATTTCTCCTGTATCGTAGGTGCGTTCACAAACATTTAAATTCACATACACAAACAGCCAGACACGGAACAACTACTTGTAGGTCATACAAATATTTGTTCCGTGCGGGAATCGAACCCGCGACACGCAGCGTAGCAGTCAATCGCTTAACCACTGCGCCAACCGTGCCGTCATTTATAATTATTTAGGACACAGATTCAGTAAGCCACAAACTAAGCGTCATCATAATCAACATATAACGTCCCCACTGTTGGGACGCAGGCCACCTCTCTGTGAGAGAGAGTGGGCTTTAATCTACCACGCGGGCCCAGTGCTGGTTGGATGTAGATGTCACATGTCTTGGAGTTTTTGGTTCGAGGACATGCCGGTTTCCTCACGATGTTTTCCTTTACTGCAGTGCGAATCTGTAACCATCTCGCCGTGAAAACTTAGATGAAGTGAGCGTGGAGTGAGCTGTCATTCCCACTAATGTTAGCGATTGACGCTATTGACAGCTCACTCTAAGCTCACTTCACCTAACTTTTCACGGTGAGATTTGTACAGAATCGATCGGCTGTTTTGAGAGCAGTAGTGATGAAATTTACACAAAGTAAAGCTTTGTTTGTGGTTTCAACATTGGTTGTCTAATTTCTAACATACGACCAACTAAGCGTCGTTGATTGTAAACTGTGGCTCAGGAGTACAGAGTCCCATATTCAATCATGTATAATGTGACACCGTAACAAGGGCCCAATATACTTCATGAATTATTTCATGACTTGGACATCCATTTAATATTTTCAATCACGAAATTATATTGATTTTACGTTGAAATTTTCAGCTTAAAATTTAGGCGGGTGAGTTAGTTATTAATTAATTAAATACAAAGTTAATTAACTACTTTAACATGAAATGCTAACTTGTTAATACTTTTCGATGTCAGCATTTTGTAGGCCTTCGGCAATATGAAATTTTTGAGATCCTAGAAGTCGCCTACGTAATTTTCCTTTCTCTGAAGCCTGCCGGTAAGCTGAAATTAAAAATAATGAGGGATTTAAGACTTAATAACATCTAATCGTTCCCCTTAACTTCTCGTAATAATTTATTTATGATCGATACTTAAGTACTATTATAATATTAATTTTTCTTTTCATCTCTAAAGCTCCGCTTACACAAGGAATTTTTACCGGCAATTGTTGCCTAAATAATATTATAAATATTTGTTTAGAATCAGCTTAAGTCTGTTTCAAGGTTAATTTAATTACTCGGTTTTGCCAAAACGTCTTATTGACCACATTTACCAAGATTGCAAGCGTATCTTAAGGAAGGCTTGAGTTTAAACTCTACGAGTTCGACTTCTTTAGAGGGCGCACACAGGTCCACTAGCGCCACTACTTTAAAAAAAAAATATCTCATGACTGAGAAGGAATTATGAAAATCTGCTCAATCAGCGACCTCGGTAAGTGTGTCTAGAATTTTCTAGTACCTTTTATTAAATTTCATTTTGAGACACGAAGCAACAAAATTCGATCTAAAGAAAAGCGGCCACATTCCTATATGTCGTATTTAGTTGCTTCGTGTCTCAATAAGAAACTTAATAAAAGGGTACTTAATAAAATTTGAAAATTCTAGACACACTTACCGAGGTCGCTGATTGACGGCACGGTTGGCGCAGTGGTTAAGTGATTGACTGCTGCGCTGCGTGTCGTGGGTTCGATTCCCGCACGGAACAAATATTTGTGTGACCTACAATTAGTTGTTCCGGGTCTGGCTGTTTGTGTATGTGAATGTATATGTCTGTAAACGCACCCACGACACAGGAGAAATTCCTAGTGTGGGGCAACGTTTAAAAAAAAAAAGGTCAGACTGTAAGTAAACGTTCTTAAAATTACGAGAATTGCCCCTCTGGTCATATATGCACGCTGGTTGCGGGTACCTACTACGCACTTGATCTTTCTAAAGAACATTACTAAACAAACACCAATACATAATTATACTCGTACAATAAACATTTATTTACCATCGACTCGAAAAAAAGAAGATTTGCCAACTTACTCTTTACTCACTCATATTCTTGCGAATAAGTAAATGATTGTTATTCTTACTTCGTTTTCTTTGCCAAGTAAAGAAAATAATAATGGGGTGGGAGTGATGGGTGTTTTTCTATCTATAATATGTATGTATTTAAAAAAAAAATGTATATAAGTAGTTTATCAGCCATCTTGTTACCATAACACAAGCATTAGGTTGCTTAGCTTGGGACAAATGGTGCTGTGTGAAATGTCCAGGGATATTATTATTATTATTAAAAATAATAACGACAATTTCTTGTTACAGTAACCTTCTGGATCCTGGCTCTCGACCATGACTTGCGACTAGTGCGAGGGGAGCTGGCGTATGTTGCGCTTAGTGATCCTGCTGGCACGAAGGTCGCTATATGGGAACAGCTTTCTATGGATGAAGGTAATTTATTTATTTATTTATGTGGCACTTCAACGACTTACTCACTACGACATACACAAACAAAAATCACATACAATTTTAGGAATTGTGAGTTCGTCACTTACAGAAGTGCACAGCACTAGCACAGAAACAAATAGTAAGTACCTACATCATTATCGTTGTTGAGTCGTAGTAACGTCTATCGTTAGTTGAATTATTATAAGTTATGAACGAAAGTAAAAGTGAAAGTAGCATTAAAAATTAAAATGAGCAATGCTCACAAATATGATCGAAAATACAAAGACAATAAAAAAAAAAGCAACAAAAAGAGAAGGAGGCTGGCAGGGAAGGGAAAGGAACTTAAATACAATTATTGATGGTAATACTATTATTATGAAAATTTCTAATGCAGGTTTCTTTTATTTTTTCCAATTGTTTCAATCAACACATAGTCCATCAATTCCTGTAACGTGCAGCTGACAGGACACACAGGATATGATATTAAGTGTCCCATCGTTTGTGGAACGGGTTGTTTAGGGTTGGTAATTTTTCCTTGCTTCAGCCAACCGGAGCCGTTGATCCGGAGTCTGTTTCAAAATTATTACCATTATTGAGAAAGTAAGGATCTACATTCATCATTGGAAACATTGACAAAATCTATCGATGCTTATGTTTATCATCGAGTTTTATTAACTTCACAACATGACCACATACACAGGTTACACACAAGCTTACAAACAACAGTCATACCAACTACAAATAACCTAATAAAACAGGACCAGAACAAAGTTAGTTACACATAGTCTCCTAACAAATCTCTAAGGGCGTTACGTAAATAATACGTAAAGAGATGATCTGTTCCGTCCGCTAAAAGCCTTCTCTTGTAGTCACCTTAGGATTGAGAGCCCCCTGCCGTTTGACAGATTCAATTTCCTTGGACAAAATGCTTCAATGTTTAATGCTGGGTAAAGAAAGTAGTTTTAGTAGATTTAGGTATATATTTTTTAGTTTGTCAAATAAATATATTTATTCACAAAGACAACACTTACAATTTACAAGCTTTTTTTTTTTTGAGGATGGGAAATCATTAAATGACCCCTCCCGCCCTGGGTGGAGCGGAAGGGAGTGTTAGACTCTTACTGACTAAAACCCACCCGTGTTCCTTCCTTAGCTCTTTCTGTTCCAGGGCAGCGGTAACCCTTTCGGACGATCCCGCTGCCCCAAATTACAAGCTTACACTGAATTTTATGTATATTATATACAAGTGTAAAAAAATAAATAAAAAGGCTCATTGGGCATCAAAAAATTCGTTCACATCGCTGTAAATGGGATAAGTGCCCAAAAGGCTAGCATAGCAAAGAATCAGCATTGCTATCCAACGTGGTAATGCTTACCACGTTGGATAGCAATGTTGATTCTTTGGGCTAAAAATAGGCCAGCCCTCTGGACACGTGAAGAGTCAAACAACCGCTTGGCGATGTCCCAATGTGTGTGTTTGAACTCCAAACGGTTCAAACGAATAGCTCCCAATAAGGTTGTTCAAATAAATTGAATCAATTATAAATCATCTGACAGTTAGACACGATTAATGTTGCCATCTCTTATTATATTTTTTTTTTAAAGTTCAAAATTATACCAATGTGAGTTTGACGACCACTTCAGTGGCTTGTAGCAAAACAGATCTTAAAATATAGCAAATAATTAGAGATCTATTCTATTCCTAATTTTAACTTTACATATTTCAACTTAATACGCCGCAAATAATAAGCTGAACTTATATTTCAGCTAAGGATCAGACCAATTCCAAGAATTCTTATCAAATCTGAAACTTAATTAAAGTCGACGTTCATTAACTTCAGTGGCCCGCAAATGAGCTAGCTAAGTTCGTGTAATTATTTCACGTAAAATAGTTCGGGCGCCGCGGTAATATAGTTAAAACTAGCATATGAAGTTATGAGCAGGGCGTGATAATTAAACGTTCTTTGTATTAACTTTTCTAATTTAGGGAATACCTTAGTTCCCTAATTGTGTAACAGAGAAGTGCCTACTTTGCAGTTAGGAAATGTCAAAAATATGACAGAACATGAAATACTTACTTATATTCAAATTATATGTATGTTTCGATTTGACGTTATTTCAAGTTAAACGAATATCAACTCTTAATATTTTTGTGACATACTTTTTAGTATTTGTTGTGAATTCGCCTTGTTTTTTTTAATGTTTTTGTTAAATATTGCACTGATAGACAGACCACCCTGAGAGAATATTTGCGGTGTTAGAAGAGTCGGGGTCTGACGAAGAAGGGTCAAATGCTGCTTCGATAGTTACGCGAAAGAATCGCAGGTTTTGCGAGTGACATTCTGTGAGTTGCTGTGTCAGTGATATTCTGTGAGTTCGGACCTTCGGGGGACCTCTCCCGAAGGTCCGAACTCACAGAATATGTCAAATATTAACGTCTCAAAGGGATAAGAAGACATCTAATATTTGCAATGCATGCCAGATTTACATGTGCCCAGATCATTTGATTCCGTACTGCAATAATAGCAGTAGTTCTGTCTCTGAATGTGGAAGTAGAAGACTGATTTGTTACTATTATTATGATATGAAGTTTGTTTGTTCTCTATATTATTTTGTAAGATTATTAATATTATTATTTATAATAATTTACAAAAATTAAAAAAATATTAATATTATGTTTTTAGAGTTGATTTTGCATGCGCTATTAAGAAAGTTAGTAAAAGTTTGAATTATAAAATATTTGGTTTGATTTCTTTTTTACTGCATAATATGCAAATAACTCTTGTATAATAAATAATTAATAAAATTTAGATAACTTCTTATATTTCATGACCATTACTCGATAAAATCTGGGTCATGATGACCCGGTGTCATCGTCGGCGTAATTATTTTCACGTCATTTGCCCCGGGTTAATAAGGATAAAAAGACATTAACGCAAAAGAAATCTGAGAACAAATCATTCATATTTTACAGTAAGCTGAATACCTGAATGTAATAAAAGCAGCAAACAAATCAATTCCCATTATATCAAACGCTGTATGTACAACTTCGTTGAATAACAGAGCATAACGCTCTGTTATTCAACGAAGTTCTCATGTTCATGTAAAAAATGAGTACATCGTCTAAATATACAATACTCCGGGTGAAATGAAAAGGCAATATTAATTTCTCCTCAGTCATTTGCATCTCTACCAATAACATTTTCACATGCAGTGCAATACGAATTGCACGACAATCATATTTGTGAACCAATATAACTTGGTCTTCGCAATGTGCTTTTTTTCCGTATAGTTCGAACTGATGAAATCCCAGAACGAGTGCCAAAGACCAACTTCCGTTGGTGGTTCACTAGAACAATATATCTCTAATTGTGAAGTAACTTTTGTTATTGTTTCTGCTTTTCGACTGAGTGAGAAACACTGCGAATGGCAACCAGTTCTCCATTTTGTTTTCGTGTCCGTATCAAAAAGAAATAAACTTTTTTGTTCCCCTTGGTCCTAAGAAAACACTTTTGTGATAAAATATGGCGTTGGTACCAGGATACAATTAAAGGAATGTTATTCTATGTTAAAATCTTGTGTAGATTTTAATGCCGTGTATTATACACATCATCTTTTTGTTATCAAGTGGTTTTGTGTAATACTCGATAGTCGCAACGTATCTAAATGTGGGCGTCCAAGCAAAAAGGGTCCAGTACTCGGCATTTAGTTTCCGAGATATAAGAAGTTTTGTAAAGTTGGTTGAAAAAGTTGCATTTCGCGATTTTGATTGATTATTAATAAATGCTCAATTATCTACAATTTCATAATTATAGTATTCTTTTTTTCAGAGTTACAATTTCAAATGTCTGATAAAAAAAAATATGATTCAATCCTTACTATCAATAATTGACTATTCTAGATACCGAATCTAGTCTTAACTCAATACCACACTACTGAACCCTTTTTGCTTGGACGCCCACTTATGTATCTTTAATAGTATGTTTAGGTACAGTTGCTTTCACTGTAATAAATTCAATATAATTAGTGGTCTTGAATCCAAATGAAAAGCCTTATGACTTAAAACAAAAATAAGATTCACCCACAACGTTTTCTTTTTGAAATTAATATTCTCAGAACTACTAACTATTGCTAGTTCTAAGAATATTAATTACTAGATACCTTTGTCCGCGGCTTCACCCTCGTGGATATCGGAAAATATGCCACGGAAACGTACTACCGGGAATAAAGTACCTTAAACGTTCATCCAGGTTTTAAAAGGTCTGTGCGCCAATTTTCATCCGAATCCGTTTTTCCGCCAACCCGGAACATACATCCAGATAAATGGACAAAATTTCCAAAAACAATATTTTCGGCATCAGACTCGTTCCCACACCTTGTAGTTTTTTTTAAAGTAAACAATGTACAGTTTTGACTTCGTTACTATTTTATTCTTCATATGTTATAGATCTAATGGCGTTTGTAAATTTAAAGATCATACAATCTTAGCCGTTGGACTAAGCAAGCGCGACTGTACACTGCTTCTCACTACTGAAAGCCTTTCCATGTCATCTCCCATGCTAACCCCTGTCAAATTTTGATAGATTAGATTTCCTCTATAAACATGATTGACTTACAACTGACAGATAATATTGAGATAAATACGTGTTGGTGTTAGTTTGAATAATTTGATGTTTATGATATTATACAACATGTTCCGAAATTACCGCTCACCACCTAACACCCCAATCAGAATATTATGTTATAATCATTATACATAATATTGAATTTGTATTAGTATAAACCATTGTTTATTTATTAAGTTAGCTATACTAATTAAAAGAGAAAATTGTGGTCACATTACAAATCTACGCACGCACACAGTCGCTCACGTATTATAATGGTCTAGCGTAGTAGGCCAACCATTGCATGTTTTGACTGTACAGTCAAACAGTGTACAGAAGTGTGACTGTAATTTAAGTAGTGTTAATTAGTTTGGGATAAAAAGCAACAAAACACAACAACAAAAAAAATAAAAATTACAACAATAATTCTGAACAAACTCATTTCAAAATGTGCAAGAATTCAGTTATACATAGTCCCCTTTATTCATAATCATTGTTTAAAGTTAAGTAGTGATGAGCGACTGTATAAGAATGAATCTTTGACATTTGAACGTCACTTAACTTTTATCATCGTTTATTATCGTTTTAATCAGAGTAATGAAGAATGTAAAATCTAGGTACTTATACCAATTGAAGCCACATACTTGTTATCAATTAAGATCTCTGTCTGTCTAATTTTAACTTCATACTTTTTTTATTAAGTTGTTAAATGTACTAACCAATGTTAACAGAAATCTACCACGTACATAATATTTCAAACTAATGATGTGTAACATTCTCAAACCTCATATATTGTTTAGATAAATAAGTATGTTGAAGCCAACGAAAACACGTGTAAGCCAGGCTCAGGGAACATGAATTTTATTTCATTACTGAATTCCCAAACAGAAAGTACTACTATCCTTTGGCAATTTGTCTGTCCAAAAGAAGAAAGTACGCAAAGTGATGTCACCCTTCTTTAACGTATACGGGTAATATTTTTACAACGATTTAAAACGTCGATGCTCTCAAAGCAAACGATTTATCATAAGGACATGGGGGGGTTCTTCGAATGACATGGAAATTCTTTTACCAAGAAAAGGGATCAAGTTTAGCTTTACCTGAATCGCATTCACTTTTCCATCCCTACTTTAATGCGATAACACAAAGGCTCTTCTGCAGGCGTAAGGGAGGTATTTGAGAGAGTGACAAATCACTTTTAAAGGACGCGTCTCAAAACTGCACTAATAAATTAGAAACTTTTAGTGGGGAGTCGTTTTGAAGCCTCGTAGTTTACATGAGAGTAATATCAATTCAAATAAAATTGTTGATATAGAATAACTGTATTTTAACAAGGCACAAAGGTCTGTAAAGGTCTGTCTGGTATACATTATCTGTTCTTTTTGCGAATAAAACTTTTTGTATTTTATTTGTATTTCTTTTTAAAGTCAAATGTTTTCAAAAATATTAATTGCGTTCTTTACAGTTTGAGATACTAATTTTACTCGTTTTAAATTAATTCTACCTAATAATGCTATGGTGGCACAAATCACTAAACAAAAATATGATATAAGATAAATAAAAAATATTAATATTATATAATATGCTATACTATACTAAATATAAAATATTATATAAGACAGCAGAAGCAGAAAGCTAATTCTTACCTAATGAATGATTCGCAGAACATTTTTTTTGCCTTTAGATCAATCTAAAAAAACATTACATAACTTTGAACCCAAAAACCTAATACACAGCAATGTCAAGAGAAGTTAAGGCATAACCTTGTCAAGGCGTGAGCCGGGTCCCACTCGAGACATAGTTTGATTAATTACATTCGGACCCTCTTAAAAGTCACATGTCATAACTGATGACAAAAACTTGGTAGTGGACACACGAATAGTTTTAGAGGACACTGCTGTTTTTGTTTGCTGTCTGGGTCTTTCGCTCTATTTATTACAATTTTCATATTGTTAGTCTAAGTATAACTAGATGTACATTTTGATCTAGATATGATGTGGTTGGAAAAAAGGTGACTGAAGTGCGAAAAGATTCGAGGGAAATGTTGTAATAATCAGCCTTTAAAATTCCCACTGCTGGGACACAGGCTTTCTCTCTGTAAGAGGGAGTGGGCCATAATCCACCACGCGGGCCCAGTGCGGGTTGGCTGACAGAGGGGTCCCTTGTTCGAATTTTTGGTTTTAGGACATGCCGGTTTCCTTCACCGTTTTGGACAGCAGTGGTGATGAAATAAATAAATAAATATACCCACGGTCTACAACTCGTGATTCGCGGCCGTTACCAGTAGGTCACCACTGCTCTCCAAATACTGTAATAAATATTATTTCAATTCGTGAGCTTTAGAAGAATTGACTTCTTATCAAATAATTTCGTTAAGTTGATTATACGAAGTTCACATAATCTACGTTCGCTACTTAATTGCCAAAAATAAGTAGATAAATATGAGTTTATGCAAAAACAACGTTACTGCCTACCCAATAAAGTTCAGTTTACGCTACAACTTCAAACATTTTTATAACTTTTTCAATTTAGTGCTAATCACACTGAAATCAACTTAATTACTATTAAAATAAAGTTGATATTTGTTTAACTTAAATAACTTCTTCTTCTTAATAAATTTGAATATGCCATCGAGCCTCCTCAAGTTCATGATCATTCTCTGTTTCTTTCATCAACGAAATTTCTGCGTGTTTTGTTTACTTAATGGATTTTGTTATTTTTATCTTGCTGAGTACCTACTCCGCGATCGAATGTCAGTCATATTGACTGATGATGTATGTAGGCTTGTTGCGTCAATATTATTGGGTTCACTATACAGAAAGTATGTTCTACGTGCTCAGAATATTTATTAAGGGTTGGGCTCCCTATTTTTAAAGTCATTTTCATGCATGCTCGAACGCCGCATGCAAATCTATGAGTTTATTTCTGTTTACTCCCCTTTGACTTTGTCGTTGTAATCTATTTATTTATATTCGTTACCTAAAATATTCATAGAATAAAAAAAAAATCTGCACAAATAAGCACATTATAAAATACACATAAAATAGTTCCTTTTTTATTTTTTTATTGACAATGGGCTCACTCTACCTCAATCCAGCCCAGAGGCAGGGATGAGATCTACGGTGGAACGAGCTTGCCCAGAAGAAGAATATTCACTCTCGCCCTGAAGAGATTAGGGTTGTATGAACTCGGGAATGCAGACGCAGGCAGACAATTCCACTCCTTTGCTGTGCGCATCAGAAAAGATGACGAGAAGCGCTTAGTGCGTATATATGGTATATTAACCAAATAGGGGTGGTATCCCGCAGTGCGTCTGGACTCCCGATGGTAAAAAGGTGAAGGCGGGATGAGCTCATGTAGCTCTTGAGCACACTCCCCGAGGTACAGTCTGTAGAAGACGGACAGACAGTACATAGACAGTTCGTAGTTACAAACTGCCATTATCAACCTAATCATTGGTGTTTTACCTTAATTACCCAATAGCTTCTACCTGCAAGTTTGTCCGCCTGAATTTTCTTATTTTAACATAAACTACGACACTCGGTATTACTGTAACATCCCAGTAGTAAAAAAAATTGGTATCTGATCAGTTGTTCCGAAGATTTCCCCCTACAAACAAACACAAAATTTACCTTAATTTTAAAATGATAAATTAGTATCCATAGATTTCTTTAAAAAAAGTACTACTACTTTAGTTAGGTACTCAAAACTACCATTTTTGTTCACAGGAGTGCGCAAACTGAGTGCAATATTAGCAACTGGAGCTAGATCGGGGACCTGGCGTATTGAGGCTCGTTGTGGTGGAGGCTCTGCTCGCGTGGACATCACTGTTGGGAACGGAGTGGGCAACACTGCTGCAGCTGCTCCAGCCGCTGAGCAGCATTATGTGGAACTGAGGTTCGCTGACAGCATGAGAAGACGGTACAAGCCTGGATTGCCGTTCGTCGGAAGGGTGAGTTTGAAAACCATTTTGAGTAGCATTTTATATACAAGGTGTAACAAGACTCTTCACAAAGCCATCTACGTATTCAGTACATAAAACTAAATTCTGGTTAACAACTTTTATTTTGAGTGTGGAAATTCGCTGTTTTACGGTAGTATGATACGTAACGCACACAAAATATTGTGCTTTCCATAAGCGCTTATTGTGTTTATGGGTGTACGGTACAGAAATAGTGAGAGTATTTTTTTTAAAAAACGTTGCCCCACACTAGGAATTTCTCCTGTGTCGTGGGTGCGTTTACATACATATAAAATCACATACACAAACAGCCAGACCCGGAACAACTAATTGTAGGTCATACAAATATTTGCTCCGTGCGGGAATCATCATCAATCGCTTAACCACTGCGCCAACCGTGCCGTCAAAGTAAAGTTCAATTTAAAGTAAAGTTCATTTAAAACTTGTGTTAGAGTCATCAAAAAAGTTGGAACTTAGATCTCCGTAACCAGAAGGTTTCCAGGTACTCAATACTCAATAATTTATTGTATTACACAATGTATATGCTTAGGTTGTAAGTAAACATTTGTTGTAACAATCGTGGACAGTCGAGCACAACAAAAGAATGAAGGAAGAAGACTTATTTATACAGTCATGCAAACTAACTTATTCTAAGTAAATTTTAAGGTAACAGGTATGGTCCAGTACACTATAACGGGACGCACAAGTTGCTCTTGGCTTCGTTAAGGGTATTCTTACACCCGTCACATATTCGAAATAGGTATATTATTTTCAACCTTTCAAAACATGAAAATATAGCCTTTCAAAGAAGGTTATGGAAAAAATCGTTCCATTCAGGTAAGGTGAGCAATTCAATAGTAGATACAGGTAAGTAACTTGTTGTTGGTACAAATGTCACTCTTCTATGTCAACTCCAGAACTGAAAACAATTAAGAGGCCGTGTTTATTTGTAATAGCATTATCAATGAATGTTATTACTAGTCCCATGTCGTCTAACATTATATTATATCAAAAGACAGTTGTTGTCTCTTTAAATATTATTTCTACAACACTGTTAACAACGCTCTATACTAACGATAATTCATATTAAGTATGTTTCATTGCGCCATTTCGTTCAAGTTGTATAGCCTGAAATGGCTGAATTATAGCAAATAGCTGCTCGTTAGCTCATTCGGCTGGAGCTTTTGATAGCTGCCTTTACCTAAGCTTTAGACAATGGGGAGGTTGATGTTAGTATGGAAATGTCTGAGACGATATTTAATCTTTACATGCAGCGCAGAAACAACAAGAGTAATGTACTCAGGATTTTGTAATATCTTGATTAAAAAGAGTGTTCTTGGAGTGTTATGGAGAAGAAAGGGCAAAAAACTCCAAGAACACTCAAAAAGATCTTTATAGATCTACATTTTGAAATGGGCAAGCTTCAATAACTGACCGACTCTTTGACAATTCAAAGTGCCTGTAATGGTTCAATAGAAATAAATGCTTTCAGTTTGACTTAAGACATTATTTCCTTTAATATATGTTTTTTTTTTCCATTTTATTGGAAGTGGATAACAAGTTGTTTGAGATCATGAACCTATATTGAATTGTGCAGATCAAATTTTAAAAAATATACAAGAATTATCACAGCACAACTAACTAAACAAGGCGATACTATTTTAGAAGAGAACTCAATTTTATTTCAAAAACTTATAAACTACTTTTCGAATGACATTCTTTATGCCAGCAACATTCAATTACAATTGAACTATATATATACTTATATATAACTATATAACCAAACAGCAACCAATACCATACTTACAATCTATACCACCATCAATCAAGACCAAATACACAATACGTATGTGCATACATACGTATGTATCCACAAACCAGCTCAGAGACTAATACCATCGCTGCATCAAAGCATTCTAAACCCTGTGTACCGAACTCACTTTGCCTCCAAAAGCGGTTTTGAACCATGATGTTGTAATTTCCTACCGATATGCTGTAGAGGTATTTACTTTTTAAAACTTCGTCATTGACTTGCTTCCGCGATTCGGGGAGAATGCCTTAGTACTCATAAATCATACGTTTTCTTTGAAACTGTCCTGAAAGCTTGTACCTATATGGAATATAAATAATGAAAATCGTATATTCTTCGAAAAGGGGTAGGTAAACATTTTAACTTTAATAACAACAAAGAATATTAAAATAATATTGTCACTTGGTTAAATTTGAAGACCGCCTTTTGAGACTCAGTTTGAACCACCTACATTACGACAAAGGTATTTATGTGATAATAAGAAAGAAAGAAAGAAAAACGTTTATTTGGACACAGTTCGTGAAACACAAAATACAAAATTAATAACCCCCCCCCCCCCTTTTGGTCCCATTAATAAGGGGACCAAAATATAGAAAAAAGAAAGTGTAAAAGAAAAGAGTACATTATTTTATTCCACAGACTCGACTAAAACCTAGCTCAAACAGTTATCATCCCTAAAAGTTACAATATGTCAGAACTCCGTTCAAACTGCTGCCAGGTAATGGTCCAAAAGGAAAAATACTCTTCCAAGAACAATTTACTTCATCAATTTTATTGAAAAATTTAAACCAAAGAAATATTTAATTAATTCATGATTATTTTGAATAATTATAATAAAAATCCCATCCATATTCATCTTTCGTCGTTGTCTGCGAAGGAACAATATAATAAATTACGAAGAGAGCCTAACGAACAGCTTTTATATCGACGCACGGTTTTCCTTCTGTCCGTGTGATGTGGCCTTTACGGCAGCGGATTACGATAAATATTAAATACATATTATGTTCTTTCTGAGTTTATCTTGGACAATACTGACATCAGTGAAAGAAAAACATCGTTAGTTAACCTGGATTTATAGTTAACTAGCAGCGCCCCGCGGTTTCACCCCCATAAGTGTCGGACCCGTGGGAATATCGGAATAAAAAGTATCCTATGTATTATTCTAATGTATAAGCTATAATTCTGTAAACTTTCATCAAAATAAGTTTAGTAATTTTTGCGTGTAAGAGTAACAAACATCCATCCATCCATCTTCACAAACTTTCGCGTTTATAATACATATTAAGTAGGAAGTAGGATTTAGGTCTTAAATCGTCAACCCATCTTGGGCAAGCGTGGTGATCAATGCTCGTGCTTTCTCAGTATGAGAAGAGGCCTTTGCCCTGCAGTGAGGCAAAAATAGGCTGGTATTATTACTGAGTAGTAAAGGAATAGGAGGAAGGAGAGGAAGAGAGGAGGATTTTCCTGAGTAGGTTGAATTTAATCTGCTTATAGAGTTATAAGCAGATTAAATTTAATTCTATCATCATATTTCTGTGGCGTTATCCCAAATTGATATGTGGTCGACGCAGCATGTCTTCTTCCACATTCACTTATATTCAACTAATCTTTATTGCAATCCATAATCTAGACACGCCTGCACGCGTTTGAATGTACGTGTCTTTTTCTTTGTTTGTCGTTATTTCAGTAGTCACTCTCTTTCTAGCCATAATATTATATTCCACATAATCCACCAATCGTTTCTTTGGTCTTCCCCACTCCATCATCTGCCTAGCCTTTTCCCAACTACGTTGAGGTCGGTTTCCAGTCTAACCGATGCAGCTGAGTACCAATATTTTACATGGAGCGACTGCCTATCAGACCTCCACCCAGTTACTAGGTAATAGGAAACCCCAAGGTAAGACTGGTTGTCAGACTTTCAGGTTTCTGATTACCCGTAACGACTGTCAAAGATCTATGTGATGAATGACAGCAAGTTAAGCCGTTGGTCCCGACCAACGGCTTAACTTGCTTTCTGAGGCACGGAGGGGTCTCGTTATGTAAAGATGGTCACCCATCCACAGGCAAACCGCGGCAAGCGTAGCTTAACTTGATCGATCGACCTGTGCGGCTGTAGAGGTTAAGCCACTGAAAAAATTAACGTAAAACAAAACATTGTCGCACTGCGTGGCTTTCATATAATTTGCGTAACAAAATATTAATCACGTTTAATTATCTCAGTATTTCATATCTGTACCCCTGTCGGCACAGGTTTTGGAGTAAAGCCAGGTTGGCTTGGGAAACTTAATGGTTTAATTAAGACTTAAGTTGACGTCACAATATTGTTCTCATTGCGTGGCGGGGTGTACGTTTGAATTAGTGAAGAGATAATGATATTAGTTTTGCTAGGTAATAAAGCTAGCTAGGATTAGAAGGCATTATATTTTAGAACACAAAAACGGTAGAACGTATTGTTTGCTTCCACCTAACGTGAATAGTAATTAATAGTGAACGTGAAAGGTAATTAGGGTTGGACTCCCTCGGACAAAACCTAGAACCGGCATGTCCTAGAATTAAAAATTCGAAGACATGTGACATCTACCAACCCGCACTGGGCCCGCGTGGTGGTTTACGGCCCACTCCCTCTCACAGAGACAAGGCCTGTGTCCCAGCAGTGGGAACATTATAGGCTGATTATCTCCTCGGGGTGGAGCGGCTGTGTCTGCAGGGTGGCTCGTAGCCGCTGGATGAGAGTAACTAAGGAATTAAGGATTAAGTTAATCAGCAGCAGTACAATGGGAAAAGCCTATGTTCAGCAGTGGATAACTGTAAGTAGATGATAAAGAGTGAAGGGTTTGTAATCTATACGTAACCGTTTGAGATGGATACATGCACACATAAAACAACGCCTTTTTCCCATGGGTGTAGGCAGAAACTATAGAACGCTGCAATCTTTGAGATGAATACCTGTCCAAGAAAAGAGTTTACATTTATCTGTGATTTTAAAACTAAAATACATTCCTTTTCCACCAGGTCGAAGCAATGAGCACAGAAAAGCGGGTTCGAGTTCGCGTGAAGCTTTACGACGACAAAACCGATATCTATAGTCAAGACATCGATATGTCGACCGGTGAAGGAGGATTCATAGTCCCGACTGTCATGGCCGATGCACCGTATGTCAATTTGCAGGTTAGTGCAAAGTACTTTAACTTTATTATTGCTATACGGTTTTATGGGACAGCGAGTTTTATACGAGAGAGATTTATTTTATTTTATTTGAGTATACTGTGGTGATAAAAGCAGGATTTTTGAATATGCTGTGTTGACTGCGATTTCTCTACGTGAGATTTATATCTTTAATATCGTAAAAGTATCAAATTCACCAAACTATGTCCATAATATCTGTATCCATAATTTATTTTAGATATATTTTAGGAACGTGTATTTAATCCATGTTTAATGGCCTGCCACGTAGGATTTTGTGTTGATACCGTTTGTTTTATAGACATAGTTTTATAAAGGTAGTGTTAGTTTTTCAATAAAATTGTATTTATTCCGTTTATTTGAAGAAAACCTATTCACTTCTACGCGCCTATGTTACCACTGTTGTTTTTCGAAACAAAAACCTAATATTTTATTTTGAAAGCTAATTCCAAATTCGTTTGAGTTTTCAAATACAACCAGAGTTATTATACTGCCGGCCTGAATAACGTAAGGTCACCTTTTGATAACCTTAAGGCTACGTACGCGTAGTCTCTAGGCGCTAAGCAAACCTCCTGTCAGTGCGTACGTAGCCTAACCCACCTTTTAGATATATATCTACCAATTCGACATAACGGTAGAAACCTATCTGCTTAATTTAAATCAGTCGTTGGTAATATCCCGCTTATTTCTTCTGAATTAAAAGAAGAAGTTTATTTATTTATTTATTAAAGTACACCAACAACCAAAAGCTTCTATGTATAATATTATATCTTAACTTATTACAAGAATTATTTATTTTCTCTTCAATTTTCACAACTGGAAAAATACCTTAACTTGGTTTAAAATTTCCTCATCGATACAAGTAGACGATAGCGTAGGTGTCCTTTGGAAACTGTTTTCCCCGTATATTATGAATAGATAATAATTTTCTATAGTATTGTAGGTATTAATACCTTTTGCAAAGTTCAGAGATATTATTGGCGTTGGAAATGTTTCCATCTACTGAAAAAGAAAAGAAAGAAAATACGTTTATTTGTGGTAAACATGACGTAGAGAAAAAACACAATAACAAGTTGGGGGAAAACATGCGTCGCATCCACGCAGAACGGCCGTCGCTCTGCATAATGCTACGGCTATATGCGAGACAGAGCCCCAGCACTGGTCTTCAGGCGTTGTCGTGATGACGTCAATAGGTACAGCATACAATAAGATAAAAATAACAAAATAAAATAAATACACAATACCTAGTCACCCTGCCATCTAGCAATTAATTAATTTGACAAGTCAAGTCGACTGTATAGAATTCAATCAAATCAAATAAGTAAATTTTGGAGTGTAAAAGTCAAAGGTCATTATAGCACTTAAATTATAAACGCGAGTATATGAGTATATTATTATCTTTATACATATTTGGTGTTCGTTTTTTTTTTTCTTCGTTAAGTAGTGGTGGCCCAGTGGTAACGGCTTACGAGTTGTAGGTCGTTGGTTCGAACCCAGACAAGCGCTTTACTTTGTGTAATTTATTTCATCACCATTGCTCTCAAATACGGTGAAGGAAAACGTCGTGCGGAAACCGGCATGTCCTAGGACCAAAAATTGGAAGACTTGTGACATCTACCAACCCGCACTAGCCCAGCTTGGTGGATTACGGCCCATTCCCTCTGCCAGAGAGGAGACCTGTGTCCCAGAAGTGGGAAGGTTAGGTAAAGGCTAATTATGCTATTATTATGCTTCATTTATTAGGGACATTTATAACCGCAATGCGTATAATGTTAGTCCCATCTCACCTACCCTAAAATACATACTGCTACGGATTACTACTATGAACCTAAATAGCCTCTTCGCATCATCACCATTTGGTTGAGAGATAATTCTATGGAACGTGCCTAAATCAAGTCGGTTCAAGGTTATAAAGCTGAGGTGTTTGTTGTTTGACCGCGGTAATCTCTGAAATTACCAGTCGGATTTGAAAAAATCTTTTTGAATTTGATAGCCCAATTCTCGAGAAAGGCTATAGCATATTAAAAAACACGCAATTAGACTAACGAGCCGAGCAAAAAAAGCAAAGAGTCGGAAAGAACGACTAGTGGTAGCGTGGGGAGGTGATGCGACGGGGTGGGTCACATTTCACGCGGACGAAGTCGGGCGTAGAAGCTAGTGTTAAATATATTGACTAGGACATGCTATGTTTTCTGAAGTATATTACATATCATATCATCTGCCTAGCCTTTTCCCAACTATGTTGGGGTCGGTTTCCAGTCTAACCGGATGCATTTTCTCTGAAGTATATTACATATAAACATTTTAAATTGACAAAATAAAGTTACAACTTACCTCGTTAGGTTTGATACCTCGATATTGAAAGCTGTAATAGGAACGAAACTATTTCGATTTATAATAATAAGTCATTTAAAATGTAAACATATTCAAATTCAAACCTGCATCGATATTCAGTATTACAAAATTGGCCGAACTGTGCAATTTTCCGCCATTTTGCATCTAACCGTTGAGTGGCGCATTCTAATTTAACTGAATCATCTCATTAGCCCTAACTAATTATATTTATTAATGAACGTTACCAGCATAGATTGAAACCGATTAATTAGAAACTACATTTGAATTTGTTACTAATTTAACTGTAATTGTAAATCTGATATACCAAACTTAGTTTTTAACATGTTTAATTGTCATTAAGCCGCCAATTATTCAATCAAACGGTAAATGACAAAGCAATATTGCTCAAATTAGACCACATGCATTTTTGAATTGACAAACAGTCTGTACGCAACTGCCACTGCTCTCAAAACGGTGAAGAAAAACATCGTGAGGAAACCGGCATGTCTTGGAACCAAAAATTCGAGAAGATATATATGTGACATCTACTAACCCGCACTGGGCCCGCGTGGTGGGCTACGGCCCATTCCCTCTCACAGAGAGGAGGCCTGTTTCCCAGCAGCGGGAACATTATAGGCTGATTATGTTGTATGCAAAGTTAATTTTCCCGGTTTTCCGTCCCTAAGGTTAGTCCTAGGAACAAGAAAAGGCAGGAAATCCCCTTGAATGGTTACCCCCTAGAGCGCTACTCACATTTGCACACACACAATCATAGTAACACCAACAACAGTCGGTGTGTAGGCTGATAGACACATAAAATTACGTACCAAAATATCTGCATTGCTAATACCATCCTATCACTCCACCGATTGGGAGGATTAACGCGAAAACAGTTCGAGAATCTGGCCATTTGTATTCCCCGTACCACTATTCCCGAGGGCATTGAAGTTCGAAGTTTCTAGGCCCAATTAATGAGGCGATTAAACTTAATTAGAGTTCAAGGCGCGAACGACCAATTTAGACGTAGATAGATCTATGTGGTCCTGGGGTACGGGCCTCCATGATTTTAAGGATTATGAACTTGAAATGAAACTATATTTAATTACTTATCACATTAATATTTTTTTTATTTATTTGGATACTATACGGCTACGCGCGCACTGACAGGCGGCTTGCTTAGCACTTAGAGCCTAGCGAGTCACCTTACGAGTAGCGAAGTGAAACGAACAAACTAGAAATTTCGCATCCGGCCGCACTGCGTCTTTAGCGCCTTCGCTAGTCTTCTAGCGTGTATATAAGGATGTTAAGTCACTAGGCGCTAACCAAGCAACCTGTCACTATGTACGGTGCGTAAGGGATGAAGTGACTAATTTGATTGAAGTTGAGAATAGGGACAGAATGTAGATACTTATTATTCTGGACGAATGAAATCGCTTCACGTGGGCGAAACTTACGACCAGAGTAATAATAATTATTAGATTGTACTAAGACTTCGTACCAGCACAGGAGCACTATCTAGATCTTGCATTTTCTTAATTAATTAATCAGAAAATCACTGTAGATAGAGGCATTTCAATAATAACCAGTTAAGAAGGGTAATGCAAGAGAATGTTGCATTCAAAGTAAGTATCTGATCGCGACGATAGGTCGTGGTGGAGCAAAATGAAATTGCAGCGGACTGTATAACAAGTATAATGAAGATATAACAAGTATGACAAAGATATAAAATTGCAACGGTCGGTTAAAAATATGGAAACAAGAGCGACTACGACGCGCAAGCGCAGCCGTGCACGGAGGAGAGCAACAGCTGACTGTTGCGGCGGTGAGGCGCGGGGGCCCGCGCTCGGCCATCAGCCGGCTGGCTCCCCGCTGTCCCCGCACCCCTCGTTCACTGCCGCCAGCGCGCGGCGATGTTGAGTGGAGCGCGAGCGGTCTCAACAGTATCAAAAGTCGAACTACTACACGATCATGATTACCAGAATAGTCTGATATGAACAGATGATACACGGCCACATGTTATGGCCACAGACTTTTTAAACACAATAATATCGTGATATATCTTAGAAACAAGAAAGTCCTCTTCATCAAATGTATTTTCCTAATAACAGTTTAAAAAAAATTAAGCTGCCTAGTATTGTCCCTCTTTTAGGAAAAGGTCTCCCCCATAGTCTTCCACTCTTGCCTATGTGTTTCCTTCTTCGGCCAATCTCCCATAAATACTTCTAAGTTATCACGCCATCCCAACATTTGATTAAGTACTAAAAACAAATCATCTGAAATACCGCCTTTTTCAGATTCCAAATTATCTTCCACCATCTTATTCCTGATCTTTTAACTTCATTGAGATGGTTTCTTGGTCGATGCCAAAAAGTGTCCTAAAACGATATAACCGAGACTAAACTAAACCTTTCTAGATAATAACCTTTCCGGTTAAGTGCCTCAAATAACGATATTACATGTTTTACGAGGCCGCCGGTTAAATTTCCCCAACCATGTAGAGCATCCATTTTAAATTTAGAAAACTGGATGAGTGCACTGCCAATTCGGGTTATGTGTTCCGTACCTAGATGATTTAAGTGATTTCTGTAAACAACTTTGCTTTGCTTTCTTTTTGAGAGATAAAAGTCTTAAACCGTAAAATCTAGTTCTTGCTCGCCTCCAATAACTCCTTGATATTTACTGGTATGTTATATTTTTCTTTCATCATTATCACCGCCTGCCTCAAACTATGCCCGACATTATCGTGCTACTGGACATAAGGACACACACACATTATATTGTTTTTAAACTTGATGCTCGTCTTGTATCATCCATCCACTACCAGCAGTAAATTTGAAAATTATTATTATTTCAACTGTTTGTGTCCAACTGCAAGGCCCTATCCCGATCTATACCTGTCAGTGGCCAATCTTTAAGAACAGAGTCGAGTTCGTTCCTCCATGTTTGTTTCCACACTCCACCAAACTATTGTTTCGTGTTCTTGGTATTTCAATTAGCTCTGTCTACCTCATTTCCCATTATAACTTTTCGAGCACGAAAAGTTTAAAGAACTTGGCGTCACCCACAGTTCCACAGACATTCAGTTTCAATTCTACCGCGGATCTCCAAAAATCTATCTTGGCGACCGAGAAAAGCAATTACATCGGGGCTGGGAGTGGTTATGACGTTGTCATCATGCAAATATATCAGTCCGTATAGGATTGGCAATCCGGCTAAAGTGCTTTTAGGCCCCTGATAACTATCTTATGAATTATTATGTGAGCAAACTTGATGTGATCGGTGGACACACGGCGGGGAAGGTTGAAGAATTTTGTGACGTTTTTAGAAGTTATATAGAATTTGGTGAAACTTGTAGGGAATGTAAACTGATGAAGTCATATTATGTGATTTTGATATTGTGATTTTCGTGAGATAATTTGGAACTGTTTTTTATTTTGCATCGTTTTACTGTTCGACATGGTTTGAGATTGTTTGACTATCTTTAAGTCATGACCTAAAAAGAAGGCGTCGGTTCGCATCGTTTAAGTTCGAATCAAAGCAGTAATTTCCATCACAGGCTGTTATTCTTTTCTTACTTTAATTAATTTTTCATCAGCAACCCATTGAAACAAGTACAAAAAATGGCCATTACTGAGCTCCACTTTAATAACAGTACCGTCATGAACATAAATAACATTCAATTAATCAAAAAGTTCTGACTGTCTCGAATTTCTCGCATCGAACATGAACTCTAATTAACCTTTTATTTTCACTTCATTGTCAGTGTGATGATTTATATATCAATTTGCCGAACGCATAACAACGCAGTGAATACAAAATCAAAATCCATTTATTCAAACTAGGCTCAAAGTCAGCACTTTTCGAACGTCAAAATGATTTAAGCCGCTCCTTACCACTTCCTAGTGCTTTCGCTGGGAAGAAGGGGCGCAACAAACTCCCCAGCAGCACAACTAGACAGTTGTTCAGTTAGAAAAACTAGATTCTGTAATATACATAACGCAACACAACACATTAAATGAAATTATTTGCCATATGTCAGCTTGCACACGCCAATATAGCAACAAAGAATACGTATTGGAAATAAATTTTACTCTGTGTTTTTATGTGTAGCCATTGTTCTGGCGACAGATACATGTTAATCGCATAGCCCTTGAATATTCATACAAAGCGGGCACATTCATTTGAATTAATGAGCGTTTTTGATACTATGTTGTCTTATGTCAACAACGCAACGTTCATATTTTACTTTGTTCGACGCTTTTATGCGTGCGCCAATGATATCGTTATGCGGTTATTCGGTAACTTTATAGCCTTTAGCTGCGGTTCCGCTTATGTTATAAGATTTTATTATGCATTGTTTTTATCTGAAGTATATTTTGAAGTCAAACTTACAGTGTAATATAGTAAACATTCTTGTTGAGTAATACGAGTAGTTTATACGCACAGTATCTGTTGGAACGAAGTTCCTAATCGCACGTTATACTTTGCACAAATGAGCATATCGCAGTCCACAGCTGGACATACCTCTCCCAGGCTGCGCCATAAAACCCGGTCCTCTGCCTTCCGCAGCCAGTCTGTCCCAGCCACTTCCTTAAGGTCATCACTCCATCTAGCTGGGGCGCGTCCCACGCTACGCTAGCCGATAAGCGGTTTCCACTCCAGGACTCGTCTGCTAACCGGCCACATTCGGTCCTTCGACAAACACGGCCAGCCCATTGCCACCTCAGTTTGCTTACTCTGCAAGCTATGTCGGTAACTCCGGTTATTTTGTGGATAATTTCATTTCTGATTTTAACCTTCAAAGTTCCAGTTCAAAAAGCTTTCTTTTTTGTTAGGTTTTTTGTGTGCCCAATGATAGGATATTTTGCGATTAGGCTAGCTAGAACGTAAAATGATGGTTTAAATAACTTAGTTTGTTGTTCACCTTTTACGACTATGTGTAGTGGAGGCTTAGCTATTGCTAATGGCTGTGCTCATCCCAAATTAGTTGGGTTATTGCGAGCCTAACATGTGGCAGGTTTTAGTTCAAATCCAATTATAACACCATTATAACCTACATAATGGGAATCATCTGATAGATATTAAAAAACTTTGTTGAGAATTTTAGATTGACAAAGGAAAGTTGATCCTCGTATTTTAAAAAAGATGAGAGAGTGGAAGGAGTTCATAATAGTCTTTTGACGAAAGGAAGTATTTCGATCAAGAATCATTTTATTAGGTTTCTTTGCAAACAATAATACATACTTACATACATAAATATACAATGTGTTTTTTTTTATATCCCATAACTCTAGGGGGTCATTGTACTCATCATTATGAACAACTTTTACTATGGGACCAAACCCGAAATCGCGAAACAAAAATCTGGTGTTCCCTACATTTGACGAGTTATACAAACATAAATGTAGGGAACAGCAGATTTTTTTTTTCGCGCTTTCAGGTTTGGTCCCATAGTAAAAGTTGTTCATAATGATAAGTACAATGACCCCCTAGAGTTATAGGATATAAAAAAAAAACACGTTGTATAACGCCACGCCTATAATCCCCGAAGGGCTAGACAAAGATTCTTTTAGTACACCCACATTTCGCCAGCTACGTTTACTTATGTCCCATGTAACAGGGAGCGAGCCTGTTTCCACTAACCGAGCACAAATCCAGACTCAATAACACTTTGCCAGACCTGGGAATTGCCACCAGCCACGCTTGCAACCACGAGACTAACGGGGCAGTTGATTATGATGTAAGTATAATAATATCGAAGACCCCTCGTGACGTCACCCAAAATTCAAGGCCTATTGGACTTCCTCGACGCGTTGAAAACGAAATTACTTATTCAACGTCATTACTCCTATTTCGTGCCAGTGCTTCTTTTATATTATCTCCACAATGATTCTCATTATTCATATCTCAATTCTTTTTTGTAGCTGTTTCTTCAGGGATCCCCTTTTGTTCCATTTTATCGGCAGACATTTTTTCAGTGAGATTTTCCGGCCTTAGCTTAATTCGTCCAGATAAATTATGCCGGGATAGAGACAAATAATCCAACACTCCATTAAATCTGGAAAAAGCGAACGCTTTCAAGAAATTAGCCAACTAATCTTGGGACTGACTTAAAAGGGGATTATATCTTGGAAAAGTGCGTGACCTTTTTTAATTTCGCTTTTTTAATGTACGTCTCGTATAAGCTGACGGTTACTAAGTGAAACGCTTTTATGGGTGAGATATATAATATTTAAAAATCGCTTTTAAAAAAACTTGTTGGTAATAAATTGGCCAAGCGTTTTTATTTTTTACGACCTACTTTTGGGTTCAACTTTGTCTGATTCACGTTATTAGTATTTTGAAGTTATAAAGACTTTCAGATTTCATTTGTAAAGTTCTTTTAAACGGATGACAATGAAATATCAAAACTCTTTGTAAATGGCGCACGTAAAGTTTTAGAGCTGAGCTTTATCTATTTATTCACCAGTGATACTATATTTGCAATAAGTACAATAAGGTAATTACTTAGAATTCAATATCTTACAAATTAATAAAATTAAAGTGTCTGTTCGTAATTTTTTACATGCATGTTATGAAAGTATATAACCCACGGTACTTATAACAAAAAAACCTTTTTTTTTCAAATTTTGTCTGCCTGTCTGTCAGTTTACTGATGTTTGCTAATGTTATTATAAGAATTAAATGAATTTCTCTTTGAGAGGGACTGGGCTATAGTCTACCACGCGGGCCCAGTGCGGCTTGTATGTCACATGTCTTTGAATTTTCGGTTCTTGGACATGCCAGTTTCCTCACGATGTTTTCCTTCATCGTTTTGAGCACTGGTGATGAAATTATTTACACAAAGTAAATCGCCTGGTGTCAAACCCACGACCTATAACTCGTAAGTCGAGGCTGTTGCCACTGGGCTATACCACTGCTCCGATAAACAACATTACATTAAAGGATTATGAAGGTATTGCAATGATCACCTGGCAGATAGTACATCTGAAGGCCAATTCTCGTAATTTAAAACGTTCAAAATCTAGTCGCAGTCTCATCTCGGCGACAAAGAAACGTCAAAAACTTGTCCAAATGTAGGGAAATTAGAGATATTTTTGACAGATTGAGACTGAGATCGGACTGTGAACGTAATAATCCTCAGGAGATTCCATTACTTGACATAACCAATCAGGGTGGGTCAGCTTTAATAGCCATTCGGATTATTCAATCAAACAACGCCAATTAGCATAAAACTAATTATATTCACTGTTTATGCAGGAAATAGATGAGATGGCTTAGTTTGCCTGTAATATATTAATCGGTAATACACATGGATTTTGCAAGGCTTCTATCCAAATTTATATTTTAAAGACGTAAAATTTGTATGAGTATGTAGGGATATATATCTTCGGAATTGCGAATCGGATTTTTTAAATTATTTTTGCATTTGATAGCCTATTTTTTGAGGAAGGTTATATAGGCTATTTAAAATCACGCTAAAACCCTTGGATGTCGAGGAAAAGAAAAAAAGTCGGAATGAAATGTACCGCGAAAGTAAGCAAAGACGAAGTAATAACGCGGTCAGGCGATGCGATGCGACGATGTGGGTGTGTGTGTGTGTGTCGAGGGAGCGAGAAATTTCATGCGGACGAATTCGCGGACAGAATCTAGTTTCAAATAAATTGGAATGCTGACTATGAAACTATGAATTGTGAAGGAAAATGTGTGGAAATTATACAGGGTGGCATTTGATGATTTCCCATCCTCAAAAAAAAAAAAAAAAGCCTATACAGGGTGGCAGGAACATCGACGCGCAAACTGTAACCATGAATTCAGCACATGAGTACCCCATAGCGTCGAAATTTTTCGTCGTATAAAAAAATAATCTTCTGTTTCATAGAAAAGTGCAATACCTACGCGGTCAAAATGTAGGGAACAGCATTTTTTTTCCCGCCGACGATCCCGCCGCCCTGGCAGGCTTCGGCCCTATCGGGCCCTGTCATCTGCTGACATCTCTACCCTGTATAGGCTGTGTTATTAAATTATTTAGCTTTTGCTTGCGGCTCCGCCCGCGTGGAGTTAGGAATTTTTCCCATGGGCACGTACTACCGTGATAAAAAAACGGAAATTTCGGAAGTCGGTGTCTTTGGTGTCGTTGTCTATTATTAATAGTGAAGCGGGAAGATCTAGTAACCGAAATACTGACTACAGCCTGTCTATTAATGACAACATAATAAAATCAGACTCACAAGTCGCCAAGGCATTTGAAGATTTCTTTTCAGATATTCCCGTTTCAACTACTAAATCCCTAAACTCATCACCTTCTGTTGCTGAGTCTTTGCTTAAGGAAAATGTTAATGGTTGCGATTCGGAATTTCATTTTGAACATATTACCTGTAGAGATATAATTAAAACCTTTCACACTTTAAATGTTAAAAAGACTGCAGATTTGTGGGGTAATTCTGTAGAAGTGGCTAAGTCTATTATTGACATTGTGGCACCTGCTCTAGCTGTTATTTTTAATAGTTGTATAGACAATGGGGAGTTTCCTGACCTTATGAAAAATAGTAAAATAATACCTTTGTTTAAATCAGGTAGTACATCGGACCCTACAAATTATAGACCCATTTCTGTACTACCTACCTTTAGTAAAATTTTTGAGAAACTAATTTTAAACCAAATGCAAAGATTTTTTAATAAACACAATTTATTACATAGCAAACAGTTCGGTTTTACAAGGGGTCGTTCAACTACTGACTGTGTTGAACTTTTAGGACATATTTATAATGCGTGGGAAGATAAATGCGATGCCTTGGGCATCTTTTGTGATTTGTCCAAGGCATTCGATTGCGTTCTTCACGAAACGTTAATCAGGAAACTCCGCCACTACGGAATCCAGAACACTGCTCTGAATCTTCTTACTTCATACTTGAGTAATAGGATTCAGAGCGTTGTCGTTAATGGAAAAAGATCTCCCGGATCTATAGTAACAATGGGGGTCCCACAGGGCTCAATTCTTGGTCCTTTCTTGTTTCTTATTTATATAAATGACTTGCCGTACCTCATAAAGGATAATCATGATATAGTGTTGTTTGACGATGACACTTCACTTTTGTTTAAACTCAAACATCAGCAGCTGGTTACTGACGATGTAAATAGCGCGATCTCTAAAGTAGTCCACTGGTTCAATGTTAATAATTTACTTCTAAACGAGAAAAAAACCAAATGCAATAAGTTTACGCTACCTCACGTTAGGCAGGTGAAAACGAATGTGTTGATAAAGGGCGAAGAATTGAATCCTGAAGACAGCACAGTATTCTTGGGCATAACTTTGGATGCTAAGCTTCAGTGGGGTCCACATATAGATAGATTGTCAAAAAAGCTAAGTTCCGCAGCATTCGCTGTTAGAAAAATTCGTAATTTAACTGATATAGAGACAGCCCGTTACGTACCGTACCGTACTTTAGCTATTTTCATAGTGTAATGTCGTACGGTATTCTATTGTGGGGAAATGCCGCCGATATTCAGACTATCTTTGTTTTGCAGAAGCGAGCTGTTCGATCAATTTATAAATTAAGTCCGAGACACTCGCTCAGAGACAAATTTAAAGAGATTAATGTTATGACTGTGTCTTCTCAATATATTTATGAAAATCTTTTATATGCCCATAAAAACATAAAATTGTTTAAAAATACAGTGATATCCATGATATAAATACTAGGAACAAACACAAATTTGTTGTACCTATAACAAGGCTCAAGAAAATAGGTGGCTCGTTCAAATGCCAATGTATACGCTTTTATAATAAAGTTCCAAGCCCCGTTCAAGATCTAAGCCTTAATAAATTCAAATCATTCATTAAACGTAAGTTGAGCCAGAAAGCTTTTTATACCGTTAAGGATTATATCGAGGACAACAAGGCTTGGGATTGAGGTGCTTCCAATTTTTTACCTATTTAGTGTTCTTATTTTTCTGTTTTGTTTTTGTTTTTTTTTTATATATACACTTTGACATCAATGAATTTTATATATACTATGACATTTGCTTACTTTGTAAAGTATTCTATTATTTTAATTATTGTGAATGTGAAGACTATGTGGGTCACTATATTTTTATTATATTCATTTCTCTCTGTTCTCTTAGTTTTGTCATGGTCTGGCAGTTTGAGTAATTAATGTGGCCTACCCAATTGTCCTTTCTTTGGTATTGTTCGTCGAAATGTCGAGCTCCTTAAGTTTTGAGTTGAGCTGCACGATTTCTGACAAATGCGTACACTGACTGGACAGGTCCTCTCAATCTGTGTGGTTCTTTCCTCAAAAGACCATCTCAGACATCGACCTGCATGGTCTTCATATGATCTGACCAAGATTATGTCTGGACTTTAAAAGAGACTGTGACCTCTGAGTTTGTTTCGGCCTTTCTTCTCAGAGTAGTCAGATAGGAAACGCCGACCTCATCTAGTTTTAAAATATGATTGACGTGTAAAAGTGTTTGTACAAACCTACTTACAAAATAAAATAATTTATCATTTGGTTTTTGTATTTCGTTTTTCGCCACTGACTTCCAAAATTAAAGTTATTTTTCACTTTGTAGTGTTTTTATGGAAGTCGGTTGTATTTTTTTTTTGTAAAAAAAAAATTATTTTTCACTTTTTTGTTGTGACATTTTTTTTAAATTTTTGTTGATTTTTCAAAAACCACTTGTCCGATTTTGATAACATTTTTATGGAACCATTCCTTTCGACAAAAAAAGAATTTTGAAAATCGGTCCACAATAAGCGGAGTAATCGCGTAACAAACACAAAAAAAAAACATACCGTCGAATTGAGAAAAAGGAGGAGGCTCCTTTTTTGAAGTCGGATAAAAAGTAGCCTATACCCTAACCCAGATCATGGTCTACCCATGTGCCAAATTCCATCCCGAAACCCGTTCACCCATTAAAGCGTGAAAATGTAACACACAGAATTACTTTCGGATTTATAAATTAGTATAGATTGCCAGGCATTGATTTTGGCTTTAAAACTCAGTGTCAGTAATTGTACATAAAGTAAAGCGCCTATCGCCGTCTTGAAATACTTTTCAACTGAAACGCAATATTACTAACATGAAAAATATAAAACTACTAAGGGTGAATTCTACTAAACTTTTATACCTAGAATAAGTCTTATTCTGAGAATAGCATCAGTTTTTTCTTATCCCTTACTAGGACTGTCAGACACCAATTTTATATCAAGGATAAAATATATCCAACTTTGGCAAAAGTAGCCCTAAAACGTCTTATATAAAAAAACGAAAATGAACCCAAGAAGCATTTCCGGTAATAGACCTTTTTCGACAAATTAGAATCTCCCAAACACTACCACTAAAGCCCAAAGAATTTTCGCCGCAAACTGATTTCGGAACCAATTCATTTTCCGGATTTGCAGCCTGAGGTCTAACCCCAAGATCATTAATTTGAAGTTGAAGACTCAGTATGGATAGAACTCGATGAACCTGTTTGCGGTTCCCAATCATGGGAATAGTTTGATTTGAAACTTCATTAGTCCTTGGCACTGATTGCAATTGGAGATTCGACGTAACTATGAACTGTCTCAGGTAATTAGACCAAATGAATTCTTGGCAAAGTGGGATTGTCTTTTGCTGGTACAAGTTTCGCGATGGCTTAATTTATAGTCCATGGAAGATTTGAGATTTTGGGAATTATATAGTATTTCGTGGACTAGTTTTGTGTCGAAGATAGATTATGTCTTGTGCGATAATATTATTAGCCAATGGGATATGACAAAGTAATAGTGCCCAAGAGTCCTACTGAACCCTGACTTACTAGTTGTACGTCGTAGGTTCACCCAGCCTACTGCTCTCAA